>ML803222.1:181602-198066 GCA_009831015.1 Picea engelmannii | reverse complement strand
AAAAAAAAAAAGAAGCAGCTAAGCTTTAGTAGAGGATACTGGTATTGAATGCCAACACCCCTTCAAGGTAAAAAAAACTTACTTTGATGCAAAAAGGCAAGAAAAATATAGAGAAACAAAGCTAATCCTGATGTTTTTACCTGACTATCGATTGTTTAATCAGATACATAGAAGGACCCAGAATATCCCTGGGAAGGATCACTTCTGCAAGGGAGAGGATGACTTCCTCTTCCTAAGAAGGATTTCCTGGGTTCTCAGACACGTAGCTAGCACTTCATCAACAGGCGTACATACACGGGCTGACTAAAGGCAGGGCACATGCATACACATGATGTCCCACTACAGGGTGTGTATGCCTCTTAAGAATCTCAAAAACATAAAATAAATAGTTTGGTAAGTAGAGCAGGGAAGACTGGTATTGAGAACAAGAAACCCTGAACAATCATACTTCTTGCAGAAACTCAAAAAAGGAAGTAAAACCAATTTCAAAATACCCAATAAAAAAACCCCAAAGAACCCTAGAGACTCCCCAGTGGAGTCACCAATTCTTATGTGAGTGGGAAATCCCGCTTACAGACTTAGCATTTAAGGGCTCTAATCATGCATGAAGAAAATGACCATTTAAAGGCCTCTACCTTTTCCTATTCTCCCAACACAAAACCCCACATTCATGGAATATAAAGGTGCAAACAAGATTAGGTAACTCTACCTTAAATCCTTCATTTGATATCGATCCATTTTCTTTCACTCGCTCCTTGACTACAAGCCTCCTCCCAAAGATGACCTACATTCACACATGGAAAAACAGAGAGCTGCAAACATGCATTTCATATACTAATTGTTGGGTTATATGTGACAATATCATAAAATAAATACACAATTTGAACACATGATATGGTGGGACGAAAAAAGTATTTTTTTTGTATTAATCTTCATAAGAGTAAACTTACAATATGTGGTCGACACTACTCCTCGAACCTGGTCCTGGGATTCTCTTCACAACACACCAACTACTCAACCTCACAATACAATTGCAGGAAATTGGGGGCAAAGGGGGGATAAATTTGGGCAGAGTTTCTATGCTCTTCTTCTTCTTTTTTCAAATGGGACCCCTACCGCTTCTCTTATAGGTAGTTATCTGGTTGAATGACTAGCCATAGGCAGTCAAATGGTTTAAGCAATTTCCCAAAACCTTATTTCCCATTTGAAACTTTCCATTTTTCATGCTTTTCTCAGTATATGCAAGCTATAGAAGGCTTGCATGCATATTGATGTGTGAATACACGGTTTGTAGAAGGCCAAGGTGCATGTGGCTCAAAAAAGATGGATTTTTAGAAGAGCTTGGTTCAAGAAATTGGCAAACAGTAGGGCCTGAGGCCAAGTATGTAGGCTGGGTGAAAATTAGGCTTATAACACTTGGGTCCCACTAACCATGCTCATACGAAGTGTCGTGTAGTTGTTTACTAGCAGCTAACACGTGGCCCATTCAGATGGGTTACATGCATCACATTCCAAATGCCATTTCAATATTCCATGGGTTCGAAACCCACTCACACATGGCACACAACCCATGTGTCCATGTCAATTCTAGTGACATCATCATGCCACGCTACTCCAGAGCTTCGGATCAACTTCGGATTCCGGAAGCTTTCACGCTTGCTTCCTTCCAATCTCCCAAATTTAAAACTTCCAGACTTATCTACCCTCCGAACCCACCTAGTACAGCTGTCACCAACTCAGGTGGTGGCACATGGTATGCTTAGAAAGGTCCACATCACCCCTAGCAACGTCATCCGGCCCCACCATGTCTACCCTTTCACTTCAGAATTTCAGACTTTGGAAGTTTGTGCATCAACACATCCCACTTCTCTCGATAACGGAACTCCAAAGTTACGATCTGCCGTGAGATCTAATGGTCAGGCTTCTCCCAAGATCTATGGTGTAGATCTCTCTTGGGACTTCAGAGCTTCGAGCTTCGGCCCTTCTCTTGTTTCTGGCATCATACTATTGAAATAATGTAACTGCGAAGAGCATTCTTCTTATTATTGTTATTGTATTCATTGGATTAATCCCCATTGTGGATTAATCATGTCGGTAATTGTATTAGGACCAAATCCCCTTTTGCGGATTGGTCAACAGACAATTATAATAGGAAGAATAAGAAGTCGGCCCCAACAGTTAATTAACCCAGAAATATAATAAAGGTGGGTTTACCCACCCAGATTGAGAAGTCGGCCCTGCCAGTGAAGAGACACTTCACACGTGCCAAAACTTGTATAAATACAGGAGGCTAGCACCTCATTTGGACAACAAATCACTTGCTCATTATCTTATGAGGCAAGTTGCAATTACGAGTTGGAGAGAGGAGAAGAAGAGTGGCGCATCTCTTGGGGAGGACTATCTATATTGGTTTGAGTTATCTCTTGAACATTGTATAAGCTATTTATGATAAGGAAGTTTTTGTTGGGTTTTCTTCCCCTAGAGGGTTTCCTAGGATAAATGTTGTGTCTCTTATGAATGTGTATTTCTCAATGATCTTGTTCTTATGATGCTATTATCTATTGAAATGCAAATAACTATAATAATGGCATAAACATTAACATGGTATCAGAGCCAACCTGAAGGAAGCATATTTCGCAAGAGGAAAAATGTCACTGTTACCGTACCCAAAAATTAGGGTTTTGCAAAAGTGAATCTTTTCAGCTCCCTAACCACCTAGAAAGTTGTGCCCTCCCCCAAGGATCATTTTGGCACTTAGAGAGCACCTTTTCAGTGGCTAGATCTCCCGGAAAGTGAAACCCTAGTTTCACAAAGTACTAGAAAACCAAAAAACCAAAGTACCAGAAAACCAGAGTACCAGAAGTACCAGAAGTACCAGAGTACCAGAAGTACTAGAAAACCAGAAGCACCAGTCCAGAAATCCGTAGATCAAGTTTGAGGGGGTAAAAGTTAGATTTTCGAAATTCTGACTGCACTAGCTAACGCGCCTCAGCTCAACGCATCTATCCCCTGGATCAGAATTTCAAAATTCAAAGTTTGAAAAATTAGGGTTTCCTCATAAAACCCTAAGTTGCAGTTGCAGTTGCAATCTCAGAACTAGTTGCAGTTGCAGTACCAGTTGCAGTTGCAACCGTAGAACCAGTTGCAATCACCCTTGAAGTTATCTCAAGAGTTGATTACCGTCGCTACCAAATGGAGCCACTACCTACAAATGCTATCAGAGGTATGTACTTACATATGTTTAATGGTTAAACCATAAAGATTATTTGTAGGAGAAGGGATCTCTTGCCATAGATCCAGAAGGATCTCAAGATCCAACACATTCAGAGGAATGATGCAACCTAGGTGTGATTATTCTAATATACATCTATTTGTCATGACATTATCTCAATCATTGTTGCATGTTGAAGCTATGATCAAATTATTAGAAAGATTGAAAAGTTGATCATAGAGCTTATCCTCTAACCTAACCTTTTGTCAAGTTAGCGTATTGTCTTAGTACAGAAGATAGCTTGAAGAAAACACTCATTCTTGAGGACAAGGCTCCAGGTTTGATTAATCAAGATTAATAATATTCAAAGGTACACGTGATAAACTTATGACTATAATTGAGATATCAATCATCGTAAAGTATTATACTTAATAGCATGTGAGCATATAGAGGTAAATACATTTCCTGATACAACTAACACCTCCTCTAGGAGAAACCTTGTGTGTTAGTTCTAGGTTGTCATGGAAGAATGCTTGGTCCCAACACTATGAGAGTGTTGACCTCATTTCGTATTGTATTCCTTACCTTTAATCTTTTCTTTAGATAAATTATAAGAGATAGCTCTAAAGGAGCTACTGTGATGATTGTTCGTGCTATTGCTTTATATTATCAAGAAGGATATTATTCTTGTTTGTTGTTTTGTTGACCTTGCTCCAGGTCACATGAGGAAGCTATAGTGAAGGTTGCAGAAGGCAACGTGCTAAAGGAGAGATCATAAATGAAGAAATCATCAATGGAAAAGAAGAAGGTGGGTCACTCAGAAGCTTCCATGACCCACGATTTGAAGAACCCATGTGAACCCTAGAAGATTAGCTCACATTAACTACAAGGTGCTACCATACATATGCAAAGTGGTCATAGGTTTACCAGAACTCAAAAATGACCATGAAGGCGTATGCAATGGATGTGCACAAGGGAAGAACATCAAGAACCCGTTTCTGAAGAGGGACAACAAAGTAGAAGGAGCATTGGAACTCATCCATTCAGACATGTGTGGCCCAATTCCATCATCCTCCATTAGTGGGTATGTATACTATGTATCATTTATTGATGATTATTATCGTAAGACCTGGATATTTTTCTTAAAATCTAAAGATGAAGTATTCAGTAAATTCAAGGAATTCAAAGCCTTGATAGAGAATCTTTCTGAAAGAAAGATTAAGATAATCAGGTCAGATAATGGAGGAGAATATACCTCAAAGGACCTCATGAACTTCTACAGAGATTTTGGAATCAAGAGGGAACTCACTACTCCCTATAATCCTCAACAAAATGGTGTAGTTGAAAGGAAGAACAGAACAATCATGGAAGCTCTAAAGACCATGATTCAAGATCAAGATCTTCCTATGTGCTTATGGGCAGAAGCAGCAATGGCAGTTGTTTATGTGCAAAATAGATTATCCCATAGTGCACTTGGGTTCAAGACCTCGGAAGAGATGTTCACCGCAAAGAAGCCAGAGGTAAGCCATATCAAAATATTTGGTTGTCCAGTGTTTATTCATATACCGAAAGAGAAAAGAAACAAGTTGGAACCCTTTAGGAAAGAAGGGAATATTTGTGGAGTCTCCAAGGCCTTCATACCAGGTCACTGCCACATTGAGATTAGCAGGGACATGACCGTTGATGAAGAAGAAGCACTTAAGAAATCAAGAAGATGCCAGCTTGAAGAAGTATATGAAGAGGAACCTGTAAATCCCAGGATTGCATAATCAATCAGGGAGGTTCCCAGAGCAGAACCAGTGAGGGAAGTCGTAACTTCCCCTGATGAGGAACTTCTAGAAGACCATGATATAGTAGAAGTTCAAGAACCTCATCAAATGACCTTCTCCCATAAAATAAAGCCTGCTTGAGAGATTATTCAAGATGGAGAGAAGTATGGTGTTCCAGAAGGAACCACGAGACAGGTGAAGAGACCAAAGCCATTCTCCAGTTACACAGCTTTGATGTGCCATCTACTTGATGAAGAACCCACATTCTTTGAAGAGGCCATCTAGAAGAAGGAATGGGTAGATGCCATGATGAAGGAATACCAATCCATAATGAAGAATGAAGTATGGGAAATAGTTCCCATATCGAAGAATAAAAATGGGGTATCCTACAGATGGCTCTTCAAAATAAAACATGATGCTGATGGAAGTATTGAGAAATATAAAGCAAGATTTGTTGCTCGTGGATTTTCCCAAAAGGAAGGTATCGACTATGAAGAGACATTCACCCCTATGGCCAGATACACTTTGATCAGAACCATTATAGATCTTTTTTCCAAGATGAAGTGGAAGCTACACCAGATGAATGTGAAGACAGCTTTCCTGAATGGTGTTATCAAAGAGGAAGTGTATATAGAGCAACCCCAAGGATTTGAGGTTGAATACAGGAAGTCTCATGTCTGTCGATTGAAGAAAGACTTATACGGATTGAAGCAAGCTCCTAGAGCTTGGTATGGCCGTATAGACAGTTTCTTGACGAGCTTGGGATTTACCAAGAGTAAAGCAGACTCAAATATCTACTTCAAAACTATGGATAATGAACCAGTAATATTACTACTGTATGTGGATGTCTTATTCTTAACTGGAGAAGAAAAGCTCATCATTGAATGTAAACAGAGACTCACCGCATAATTTGAAATGAAAGACCTTGGTCTAATGCATTACTTCTTAGGCCTTGAGGTATGGCAGAGTCCAGAAATAATCTTCCTTAAATAAGGGAAGTACACAGTCGAAATCTTAAAGAGATTCGACATGCTAGAATGCAAGTCCATGAATACTCCCATGGAAGCGAAGTTGAAGTTGCTGGTCGATACTTCGTTAGATTTGATTGATGCCACATTGTATAGATAGATTATTGGATCATTGATGTACCTGACGAACACCAGACCAAACATTTGTTTTGCCGTGAACACCTTGAGTCAGCTTCTGGTAGAGCCCAGATGTGTTCACCTAGTTGTTGCAAAACATGTGATGAGGTACCTTAAAGGTACATTAGATTATGGTCTCAGCTATGATGGAGATCATAATTTCATATTGAGTGGATAAACTGCTTCAGATTGAGTAGGAAGCGTTGCTGATAGAAAAAGCACTTCTGGATGATGTTTCAGTTTGGGATCAGCCATGATATTGTGGTAGAGTAGGAAGAAATCCAGTATTGCTCTCAGCACAACAGAAGCAAAGTACATTGCCACATGTTCTTCTAGCTGCGAAGCTATATGGCTTCGAAAGTTGTTGACATGCCTATTTGATTTGGAGATGAGAGCAACCGTGATTCTATGTTACAATCAAAGATACATTAAAATGTTAGAGAATCCTATGTTCCATGGCAGGTCGAAGCACATAGAGATCCGCTATCATTTCATCTGCGACATGGTACAGAGAGGAGCCTTGAAGCTCCAGTACATTAGCACGGATGAACAGGTTCCTGATGTGTTGACTAAGCCTCTATCTCGTGTAAAGTTTGAACACTTTCGAGATAATCTTGGTATAGTTCGAAAGGACCCTCCCTGAAAGGGGGAGTAGATGTATTCCTTGCTTCTAACCTCGTTGTTAGACGTAAAGCAAGATGAGTCATGCTTCTGACCTCACTGTTAGACGTAAAGCATGACGCTGTGTGATCCTTGCTTCTGACCTTGCTGTTAGACGCAAAGTAAGATGAGTTATGCTTTTGACCTCGCTGTTAGACGTAAAGCATGATGCTATGTGATCCTTTCTTATGACCTTGTTGTTAGACGTAAAGCAAGATGAGTCATGCTTCTGACCTAGTTGTTAGACGTAAAGCATGACGTCGTTGATTCTTTGCTTATGACCTAGTTGTTAGACGTAAAGAAAGATGATTCCTCGCTTCTGACCTCGTTGTTAGACATAAAGTGAGATGTTGATGTGTTCCTTGCTTCTGACCTCGTTGCTAGACATAAAGAAGGATGAGTCATGCTTCTAACCTAGTTGTTAGACATAAAGCATGACGTTGTGATTCCTCGCTTTTGACCTAGTTGTTAGATGTAAAGTGAGATGATGATATTCCTTGCTTCTGACCTAGTTGTTAGACGTAAAGCAAGATGTGACTGACACTGAGCTACCAACATTGCATCTATGACATTGAGCCAGTGTAGTATTTCCAGCCTAGTGTTGTGATGAGGTATCATTTTTTTACTGATACATGTTTGATGTGGATGATGATAGCATTCTTTCAAGAATGATGATGTTGCTGATGAAGAAAACTTCTGATGACTCGTAAATGTGCTAACCAATGTTTCAAGATGATATTGACGATACTGTCCTCCTGATGCCACTGATGATGCAGACCTCTCTCGCCTGATGCTGATGAAGAATACCCTTCTTGTTAAGGGGGAGTGTTGAAATAATGTAACTGCGAAGAGAATTCTTATTATTATTGTTATTTTATTCATTGGATTAATCCACATTGTGGATTAATTATGTTGGTAATTGTATTACGACCAAATCCCCTTTTGCAGATTGGTCAACAGACAATTATAATAGGCAGAATAAGAAGTCGGCCCCAACAATTAATTAAGAGACCCAGAAATATAATAAAGGTGGGTTTACCCACCCAGATTGAGAAGTCAGCCCTGTCAGTGAAGAGACACTTCACACGTGCCAGAACTTGTATAAATACAGGAGGCTAGTGCCTCATTTGGACAACAACTCATTTTCTCATTATCTTATGAGGCAAGCTGCAATTACCAGTTGGAGAGAGGAGAAGAAGAGTGGCACATATTTTGGGGAGGACTATCTGTATTGGTTTGATTTATCTCTTGAACATTGTATAAGCTATTTATGATAAGGAAGTTTTTGCTGGGTTTTCTTCCCCTAGAGGGTTTCCCAGGATAAATGTTGTGTCTCTTGTGAATGTGTATTTCTGAGTGATCTTGTTCTTATGATGCTCTTATCTATTGAAATTTAAAGAACTATAATAATGGCATAAACATTAACACATACTTCACTAAATTCATGAAATCCGAAGGGATTTTGAATTAACTCCTCTGTACCTTCCCCATATCTAAAGGTCGTAAGGCATTTCCATTCCTTCTGAACAGATCCTACAACGTATAAAAAACTCTATTGCTCTATGGATTTCCAAAGGAATTCATGGCTAACTACCTCGCAACATTACCATATATGACGGTCATGAAGGATTCTCTTTCTCCCAAATAGATCCTAAGGTCCACATTACTCTATGGCCCAATACCACTTCTGTCATGGTTTTATGACACCACTACTCCTCCTAAGCTTCGTAATGCAGCCAAGGTAACTTCTTGGCACTCATGAAGGTTCTGAGGTTCGAAATCAGTCCTCCAGACACAATTTCCTCTTGAAACCTTGGGTCCAATGACCACTTACCCAGCTCATCTAGGCTCTGTCTTAAAACCTTGGGTCAGAACTTGAGTTTTGTCCATTTATACAACTCCTCCTTCCGAAACTCTTGCTTCAACTTCCACTAACATGGCCTATCTAGGATCAGTTTTTTAACCATGATCTGATACCATATTGTAACATCCCCAACCAACATGGAGACCAGGTAATGCTACCACGTGGAACTTACATCTTATATAATATATATGCATAATAATGAATTTAACACATTCAACATAGATTTACTTCCATCATACATACTTAAATAGAATTAACAACAATTCATACATGCAACAAAATATATGAGAACATACAAGAATCACAAAACATGCATAAAATACATAATTAAGCACACCAATGATACTTTTCTTTTATTTGGAGTAAATCCACTAACTGCGTTCAGACCTTTCATGAACCTCCCAGCCTTAGACTGCACTGTTCATCACTCTCAGCAGTAGGTCACCCCCGAGATGGGACTAAACTCCACCGAGCAAGGGAATTGTAGGCTTGGCAAGGACAACAAGGAAGTTGCACAAAGAAACAAGAAGGATATTTTATACCAGGAGCCACTTACGCTCACAACACATGGAGCCTCATTCCCCACACACCTGCTCCACCCCAGGAGGATACACCTTCACTAATACAAGTCTATCGACTAGTACACCTCCCTTACCTTGGGCTTCAGCAATAGGCTAGACCAGAAGTCTTAGACTATTATGGCTACTAAGAGACTCCCTTCTAGGAGAAATCACTTCCCAACAAACTCTTTCACCTAGGAGAGTTTCTCATAGGCCTAACAACCTACCTCTTCAACCAGTCTTCGAATCAGCTACAGCTAGGTACGGGTGACAAAAACAACAATAGAAACCGGGAAAAATGGGTATGGACACCCAACAAGACAACAGTCGAACACTAAGACATATCAAGGCTCAGTAAGAAACATATGACGGTAGTAAGCCACACTCCGTCAAGGAACTGCATGGTCGCACAACCAATAGTTATGAAACAACACTACTTAGACAACAGAAAACAACAACCAAAAATTGTTAAGGTACGAACTTGGCTCTGCAAGTGCGGATAGACTGGTTTCACTGAATCACACAGGTCAACTTCCCTTTCTGGTTTTCTAGAGATGCGTGAGAGTATGCATAGGATAGATGCAGAGAAAAATCAAGTTCACGTGCAGGATGGAAGAATGGTAGAAAGAAATCAGGCGAAATATGGCCGAATGACTCCCGAACCCCCCCAACACGAGCTGACGCTTCAACTTTAGCTACATGCACCCAGATCAACACTTGTCTTCCTAGAGTTGCATGTGCTCCATTTAGCTCACATTCCACTTCCTAGGAACTTAGGATAACAAAACATATAATGTTCACCTTAGTATTTAGGAATAATAATAAAATATTATTCCTCTAGAGGTAAGCCACCTTGCTTGTCCCCTAGGCACAATACTTATCCCCCCTTTCCTTACTCTACCTAGTGGAAGTTTAGTCCCCCATCACTCTTTCTTCGTGGTCAGTCTACACACAACAATGTTTTTATATTAACAAAGTGCATAATTACATGTACAAAACAGGCTCCTAGCCTTTAACACCTAGGCTCTCCGGCCTACTTGCACATAATCTTACCATCTTACAATTGCTCATCTCACCAGCCTACAAAACATGTTTACAATACATAGATATAACTGGGGCTCATCCTTGGGGTATTACACCGAGAAAGTTAGGTTCAAGTTTAAAGGGATTTTGTTTATATTTATTTAAAATTTATTCATATTAATGTATCTTAATATATTATTGTGGTCCAAATGTAAACCATGTTCGAATTTGAATGGTGTTTTGGGCTCACAATTTTTTCTCAAACCCACAAGCAATAGAGAAAAAAATATATGACTTTACATTTTGTATATCGAAGAATATTATGAAATATAGGAAGCTACAATATATGCACAATATAGAACATGAACATGTACAAGGAAATGAGTTAATTTTAAGAAGAAATACAAATTTCAAATAACAACACCAAACATTGAAGATCACCATAGAACAACCTCAAATATTTATATTCAAATAAACTGGGTCACAAAATACATTTGAGAATATTTCCCAAAAATAGTTGTCTCCGAATTTGTAAAAAAATATACAATTCAGTACATATTCTGTGAAATAAAAATGTGTTTGCCAGAATGACTGGGATTGGGACTGTTGCAGACTACAAATCAAATATGTAAAATAATGAATTTTGTAGAAAGAAGAAAGTCGGCGATGGGAAACAACAAGACCTGGCAAGAAGAAAAAGAAAATTGTCAGTCCTTGGTTAAAGATTTGTTAGAGTAAGTGGATGAAGACAGACAAATGTGATCATTATCAACTTACTATGATGGTGTCCCATGCCTTGTCATTTTCTCGCTGATGTCCTTTTATGTATTTCCTCGGCTTTAACCTTCATTCATAATCTGGTTGACAACGTTTTTGAACCATTCTTTGATGTAGCTCCTCATGGGCGCCACGTTGATTTCATGACGAATTTTTATATTTAAGAATTCACTTCTCAAGTCCCTTATATCAATAGACAGTTTGTGCAATGCTTCTTGAATATCTTAGTTTTTGATCGCATAACCGACTAGCTAGGTTTTCACATCATCTTCACCATATTCAAGAAAGCCATAGAAATTTTCAAATGATAGTCTTTTATAGATATGAACTTGATCATAAAATGATTGTTTGGTTAAAAACAATGAGATGAATATCAATTTCAGGTCCTGGACTTCATTGGTGTTGGAAACTAGATCTATCTCAGTTAGCTTGGATAGTTTGTCTCTTCTAGATATAGCCTGGCTACATGCTTGAATGATACCATTTAGGTTCTTTACCTTTTCATTCTAGCATGTGTTTAGATGGTCTATTCGATCCAGGGAAGGGAGATCCTCTTGTCTTCTTCTGAATTCCATCATACCAGTAACTTTAACACCAAATGGTAAAACTACATCAAGGTAGAAACCTTCCTCGTTCTTGAGATCTACTTGCAGATACTCATGAAAAGTATGCGCTCTTGTTCCAAAAGAGACTATATTCTTTGACATCTCCCAAGCTTCTGTTATTAATTCCATTCTTCTATTTATATTCTTTTCCACATAGCCTCGGGCTGATGTGAGAAGGCTTGCTAATCCTTTTAACTTTTCCACAGGTGTGGTGGTCCCGACCATTTCCAAAGGAGTAGAAAACAGTGAAAGAGGCATTGGATCTGCTCCCAATTCTTTGATTTTCTCCTCTAACATGATGTTTTTCGTTTCAAGGTCGCTAATAGAGTTTTCTAGAGCATCTCTAGTTTCTCAATGTATCTAGGAGATCTGGGAAGGGCACATGTTGCATAGTTTGATCTCTGAATGATATTTCCCTTTCTTATTCTTTACATCTCTCCTTTCAATAATCAATTTTTTGGATTCACTGTCAAAAATAGCGCTCTGAGATGCAAAAGAATCTTCTTTGTCCAATGTATTTATGCCAATTATTTCCATCCCATGATTGTGCAGAGAAGTACTCTCTAGCTAGTCATCATCGGGGAACATTTTTTCAATGTCAAATAATAGTTTCATATCTTCGAGGGAGAGATCATGGATATCAATTTCTCCCCTCGGTCCCTCCTATTCTTGGATTATTGTTTTCTATTTTTTTCTCGCAAGAATTTTGGGACAAATTTATATTTTTTCGGAGGTAGGTTTCTTATCTCCTCCTCTGCCTGAAGAATTGTGTGTGACTTTGTTACTTGGGTAAGCCATTGGAGTACTACCCCAAGATGTTGTGGTCTTGGGTGTGGCAGTTAAGGATTGGGCACTTTCTTCACCCAAGACTTTGCGTTTCTACTAGTGCGAATCATTGGTACTAGTACCAAGTTCATTTAGGATAGTGTCAGTGAAAGAATTGTTGAAGTGGTTCCTGAACATGAGGTCCCCGAAATTCCAAGGCAGAGAGATGAATTAACTTTTTATTTTTTTCATGGGAAAAATGTAACCAGTAGATGTACTACCTTGCTATTCCAGCAAAAACAATTGTACCATATATGAGACATGGAAGGAAGAAAGGATTTTTTTTAGACCCAAAAATACTTATAACATTATAGTTCTCCATTTCTTCTAGTGTTCCCTTCCTATCTAAGAAGATTGTCAGCTGGCCAGACAACCGGGGAAAATACTTTCCAAATATCAATGCTTTAAAAACTGGAAAAAAAAATCATTAAAGACTTTATAAAAATGTTGGCAAGCATCATGTCTCCATAATATATGGTACTAGAATGTTATTCGGTCAAATTTATAGTCCAAATTCTTACACACAGATAGTCCATGGTGTTAACACATTTGTTTTTAGGGGGATGTTTTTCCCATAGGAAATAGCCCCATGGAGAAAATTGACGGAAAGGGGGATAAAACCCCACAAAATGGGTCATATCCTAAGTTTTTGGTGGCCCGATGGATTGGCACGTTGTACTAAGGAGCATGCAGATCTGGGTGGCCTATCTTGGCATGCTCATATCTATGGTGCACAACCCATATCGAACCCCCCCCAACATTCTTCCTTTAACAAGGGGGAGGGGGGGCATCCAAGTTGGTGGTTTCTGAGAGTGGGCCACCCACTAACATGGTGATTCCTCACTAATTCAAACCCCCTCCCCCCCCCCACCCCCTGNACTGGCCACCCTTACCTCCCTCATCTCCCATCAAAACTTGTCTCCCATTCATCCTCTCTCCTCCGTCAGTCACATCTCTCACTTCCTTCCACCTTTCGCTCCTTTACACCTGTCCTCCACTCAGTCTCCCACCTGTGTCATGTCCCCAATCCCCTACCTATCACCTCGTGGTCTCCCCCCTTCCTCCTCGTCATCTTCTCACACCACATCACCTCTGTCCCATTACACCTCAACTCTCGCTTTGTCACCCCCACGCTATCCTTAGTATCCTCTTCCCATCCATGAATTTCCACCTGGCCATCTCTCTTCCTCTTTTCCATGACAAGCACGTTGATCACTTCATCAACATCCACATCCATTGTCAGGCCTCCCCTGCAAACATCTAACTCAAATCCATATGAAAGAATGCAGAGGCCTCCAAGTTCTACAGGTACAGAGTTGACTAGGGCCTTCCCGATCCTGAGAAAGACAGTTATTGAAGAAAGTGGAGCTGGCTGAACATCGTTTCCACCATAAATAGAAAGCTCGAAGGTACTGGTAGACTATCTGAGCTAGCATCCAACAGGAAGCTGCATGCGTAGTCTGACAACAAAGGTTCAGACGAAAGGGGTGATAGACTACGACCAACTGCATGGGTAGTCTGACAAATGTCTGCAAGCGTAGTCTACAACAGGATCACATGCACGATTATCCTGATAGGGAGATCCAGACATTGACTATAGTAGCAAGGTTTTCTAAGTATATATAGGCATTTTTTTCCATTTTTTTAGGGGTCGATGGTAGAGCTACGTTCCCGATTGTAAAGTTTTGATGAGGCCTCTGGTTCTCTGGTTGTGTATTATCACTTGAGACTTATTGTTTAATGGCAATCAGTTTCTCCTTCATTTCTTTTGTCTCTGATTCTGAAATCTCAAGCATGGATGATCCAGTCGAGTGTTGTGATTGAAATGTAATGTAGGTTTGATTGCAGTACTGTCACAACGTTTTTAGTTTCTTGAAGTTTTCATATCTACGAGGATCTTATATCTGAAGATTTTCCTCTCTAGGCTATTAGAAGAAAATATGTCCATAGAAGGCCTTCACCATTTCTCCTCATGTTCTTCCACCTACTCACCACTATGCAAACTTACTGACTAAAGTTAGATCAAGACCTCATTTGTATATGCACACCAACCCATTTTTTCGAGCTAAAGTGATATAATCCTGAGACTGTATCCATTAAACCTCCTCTAAAATTATTCATTGTGACATATAAACTGATGGGTACTGGGATTACCTCTGTAGCAATCCAGGGGTGACTTCTAGTGATAACATTTCTCATGCCACTTCCGGGGAAAAATTGAATATTTTCCCTGGGTAGAATGACAAGCTTACTGATTCTAAAGGTGCATCATAACTCAATACATTCAATATTGCAACTGTGCACCTAGCTACTCCACTATTTTAGTGTGGTTGTGTCTGGCTACACCTAGTATCCCCCTAAAAACACAAAGACTAGACACACTCACTCTGCATATATTTCACCTGGTGACTCCATGATTAAAGGATCGCTTGGAGACTCCATTGGTTCGATATGGAAAGGATCCTGGATCAAAGGTTTTCTCCCTTTAATTTTTTTGATGTTCCTGGTTTTCCTCATGTTGTTCCTGCTCCAAATGAATGGAATGATTATTTTCCTATATTTAGAGAGTGTAAGGAGGACAACCCTACTCAGCATCTCAATGAGTTTCATGAACTCATGCACCAGTGGGAGATACATCATGAGGATGTATTAATGAAAATGTTCATGTTCTCTTTAGCAAGGGATGCTCGTGAGTGGTATCATTCTTTACCGCCTGCTAGCATTTCTTCACTGGAATAATTTCATGCACCTTTCAATCCTCATTGTGAGGGATACAACGATCGTATTCAAGATATAGCTTCTTCTTACGCAGACTGTGAGGATGAGCTTGATGACTTGAATAACAAATCAATTCTTTCTCTTCCATGTTCATCTGCATCATAAGAAAGATGTAAGGATGAGGACCAGGAAGAAGAGCATGCTCTGATTAAGTTGGCGGAGCTGGTAAAATATCTTTCTGCAGAAATAGAGGAATTGAAGGTTGATCGGGACTGCAACATTTTTTAGGAAGATGCAGGGGATATCCCGGTCTTAGAAGTAGATGGTTTTGGCATCCCTACTCATGGTAAATTAGTGATGTTGAGTATTGACCTAGAGAAACCAACTTTTAATGAATATCCCAACAAGGAAGACGATGAACACTGCTTTTCTATGGTTCCTATTTATTATGATTATGAATCTGATTCTGGGGAGAGACAAGAAGGAGAATAGGAACAATTGAAGATGTAGTTTACAACCTACCTAGAGCCTATCAATAAGAAACCACCACCTAGGATTAGTCAGCCTGCATCAACCTTTCACCCACCTATGCTTTCCAGAGACATTCATCCTGGTGTGAACCGATGCAAGGTAGAGCATGTTTTCTGTCACCAGCCCAGTGGTTTTTGTCCCCTGTTGTATGAACCATTAAAGGATTACATGGAGCTTCATTTCCTTCATGTTTTGAAGCCACCTAGCTGTATCTTGACTTCATCATTGGAAGGAAATCCGGCGGATGTAATCATTTTGCTTTCACGATTGCATCATCTGTTGTTGATCACTAACATAATAAAAGAGCTTCCAGTTAGGAAGCTACTTGAATGACTATGGTGGAAGTTTGATTTCACCTAGCACTGTGTAAAATAATTTATCTTAGGTGTTGTACATAAATAAGCTCCATTAGGATCATGTATGTTTACTTTATGTTATAACTAGAATAGTATAAGTTGTTTGTATCTCAAAGCATGACTCCAAAACCCAACACTAAGGCACTGGAGCTGCAAAAGGAGTTCTTAGAGCCTCGCAGGGTGGACTCTATCCCCCATGGAACCTAAAGTTAACACATTTGTTTGTATGGGGATGTTTTACCCTTAGGAAATATCCCCATGGAGAAAATTGACGGAAAGAGGGCTAAAAACCCATAAAATGGGCCATATCCTAAGTTTTTGGTGGCCCAATGGATTGGCGTGTTGTGCTAAGGAGCGCACATATCTGGGCGACCTATCTTGGCACACTAATATCTACAGTGTACAACCCATATCGGACCC
>ML803222.1:124153-181478 GCA_009831015.1 Picea engelmannii | reverse complement strand
TCTCCCATTCATCCTCTCTCCTCCGTCAGTCACATCTCTCGCTTCCTTCCAGCTTTCTCTCCTTTACACCTATCCTCCACTCACTCTCCCACCTGTGTTGTGTCCCCACTCCCCTACCTATCGCCTCATGGCCTCCCTCCTGCTTCCTTGTCATATTCTTGCACCACATCACCACCATCCATTTACACCTCAACTCCCACTTTGTGGCCCCCACATTATCCTTAGTCTCCTCTTCCCATCCGTGACTGTCCACCTAGACATATCTCATCCAATTTTCCATGCCGAGCACAAAAATCATTTTGATAGCATCCATGTCCATTTTCAGGCCTCCCCTGCAAGCATTCGACTCAGATCCAGATGGCAGAATGCAAAGGCCGCCAAGTTCTATAGGTGCAGAGTTGACCTGGGCCTTCCCGATCCCAAGAAAGACAGTTATTGAAGTAGGTGGAGGTGGTTGAACATCGTTTCCACCATAAATAGAAAGCTCAAAGGTACTGGAAGACTGTCCGAGCTAGCGTTCAACATGAAGTTGCATGCACAGTCTGATAGCACAGGTTCAGATGAAAGGGGTGACAGACTACCACCAACTTCAAGGGCAGTCTGACTAATGTCTACAAGCGTATTCTACAACAGGATCGCATGAACGATTATCCTGACAGGGACCTCCAGGCCTTGACTATAGTAGTGATTTTTTTTTAGTATATATAGGCATTTGTTTCCATTTTGTTAGGGGTCGATGGTAGATCTACACTCCCGATTGTAAAGTTTTGATGAGGCCTCTCGTTCTTTGGTTGTGTATTATTACTTGAGACTTCTTGTTTAATGCCAATCAGTTTCTCCTTCATTTCTTTTGCCTCTAATTCTGAAAGCTCGAGCATGGATGATCCAGTCGAGTGTTGTGATTATAATGTAATGTATATTTGATTGCAGTAATGTCGCAACATTTTTAGTTTCTTGAAGTTTTCAGATCTAAGAGGATCTTATATCTAAAACTTCTCCTCTGTAGGTTTCTAGAAGACTGGATGTCCATAGTAGGCCTTCACCATTTCTCCTCGTGTTCTTCTTTCTACTCACCACTATGCAAACTTACTAACTAAAGTTAGATCATGACCTCATTTGTATATGTGCACCAACCCATTTTTATGAGCTAAAGCGATATAATCCTGAGACTGCATCCATTAGACCTCCTCTAAAATTAATCATTGTGACATATAAATTGATGGGTACTGGTCTTACCTCTACAGCAATCTAGGGGTGACTTCTAGTGCTAACATAGGGAATGGATAGCAATTCGCCACAGTGAAAATTAAATAAGATGACATAAATAATTTCTCCTGCCTTCTGTATTGCAATAACTGGGAATAGATTTCAATGGAAATCAACTTGCTGCAATGGAAGATGGCTTGTTCCTTGACCGTAAAATATAAAATATACAGAATCATCAGAGAGATGTTGAATGCACTTTCTTGTCTTTTTATGCTTGTGAAAATCCATGCAATTTTCTAAAAAAGGTTTTTAAATGTACTAACCTGTAATATGGCCATGTCCCGGGGAGCGGTCGTTGGGTTCTGTAAGAACTTTGGCAAGAGGTCCAATTCATTACCATGCTTATTTAAGAAATTTATGCAATTATCTCCCTTGAAAGTAGGCGTTGGGTCAAGAAGTGTTAACATATTTCGAAATACTTGAGGTGATAGGGAGACTTGGGAATGGTTTCCCATTTGGATAATCCGTTGGTTTGGAATATAGTTCTCGGTGCAGCATGTGACCAACTCCTTAAAGTAAAAAAATTTGGGGACACAATCTTTCACTACAATTCCAGATGTTGAGATAACTTTCTTTTGGGTAGAAGGGGATGAGTAGTAGTCATAAGCTATGGACCACTAAAAACTCTGGTCCTCGTGCCTGAAAATATTTAGGGTATCTCCACAAAAATGTTGTCGAGCTGCAGCCATAAGGTGATGAGAACATTCCTTTTCTCATAGTATTTAAAATGGACGCTGCAACATCATAATATAATCTCCGATAAATCTTGGTCCAATGTGTTTCAATGGGAGATGTCCTCCACTATTTCTCCTTTTAATGAAAATATTGTCAATGTTTCTGGTGAGTTGTGACTAATAAAGGCATAATTAATGTGCATTGGGAAGCGCATGAAGTTGGCAGGGATGGACAACAACGAAAAATTATTTGGAACTTTTGTGTACATAGAAGCCCAGGAACCCACGAATCCATGAGAACAGGAGCTTAACAATCCACTAAGTATGGAAAGGCGGGGTACAATTTCTTCAAAAAAGTTAAAGAAAATAACAATTTTTTCGAGCCGAAGATCCACAAAAAAAAAAAAAAAAAAATCANAAAAAAAAAAAAAAAAAAAATCAGATGCCATAATATTGACCTCTACCAATTTGAAAATAGGGATTTTTAGTTGATGGATCCAAATATAGCTTACTTCAGGCGACTGGGGTGCATGTGGGGTTCCTGTGAGAAAAGCTAATGTTTTGATAAATATTTGTTTATATTGCTACATGTGGCAATAATTGTGTGATAGTATTTATAATGAACACCAGAGGATGGTAATATAATCTCTTGTAAATCTTTGTTTAATGCATTTTAATGGGAGATGTCATCCAACTTTGTTCTAATTAATGCCAATATTTTCAAAGCTAATAAAAGCATAATCAATTTGCATTGGGAAAATGTGCAAAGATGGAAGGGAAATCGAGAAAGAATGGAAAGGCGGGGAAAACATTGGCACTATGTAATATACCTAGATCTTGATAAAATCAAGTTCAAGTTAGAATATAATTTGTTTATATTTACTTATACAATTTTCATATTATTTTATTTTATTAGTATTCTTTGTGGCCCAAATGCAAACTATGTTCAAATTGGAAGGGTGGAGCAACATTTTCATATGCAAGCATACTCTCAAATATGCAAACCTGTAATATATGCACAATACTAAAGAGGGGCATCATGTCAACACCTTTGTAGATGATAGTGGGATAGCATAATATTGCATTCTTGCTATGATGATTCTTTAAAAAAACTAAAATAACCAACATTTTTTTGCGAATTCAAGATTGAGAGAAAGAAACTAATGTCAATCTTTTCGAACATCTGTGGTGAGCTATCACTAGTAAAATCATAATTAATGTGCATTGGGAAGGGGTGAAGGTGGTGGAGATGGAGGGGAGTGAAAAATGATTTGGTAATTTTTTAACCTGGGAGTCCGTGGTCGATTTGTAGATCAACCAAGTTTTGGATGCAAGATGTATACTCCGAACACGTGGCATGAGAGTTCGATAACGCCTACCCGAGAACCTGTGGCCATAAAATTGGCTAAGTAAGGAAACAAAAGAAGTCAGTCAGACTCGTGATGTCAAGATATAGATGGATATAGAATTTGTGAGTCCGCCACTTGGGAACCCACTATCATATAAATGCGACTAAGTATAGAAGAGGAAGAAAATAAAGGGAGCGAATAAATTTATGCTTGACAGAAGAACACTTTGTTTGATAATTGTCAACTGATAGAAACACATCGACTATGGGGAATGAGAGTTTGGGGCATGAGAGTTCCATAGGACCTAGCTGGGAATCAACGGGCATAAAATTGGCTAAGTATGGAAACAAACAACATTCATTCAGATTCGTGATGTGAAGATATATATGGATATAGAATTTATGAGTCTGCAACCCTGGGAACCCGTGAGCATAGACATGTGACTATGTATAGAAGCATAAATAGATAACAGAGGGGAAGAAAAAAAGGGAAAATTGGCAAGTATAGAAGAGAAAAACAAAGGGAGTAAATAACTTTATGCATCACAGAACAACACTTGGTATTAAGTATGGAAAGGCGGGGTGGTCAGACAGAGTTATCATAGGCAGAGTGAGGCTTGCGAGTTTGAGGAGTCTGGGGTCGAATTGTAGATAACTAGAGTTTTGGGTTCAATATGCATATCCAAACACGGGGCATGGGAGTTCGATAATGCCTTCGAGGGAACCCGCAACCATAAAATTGGCTAATTGTGGAAACGAACTACGTTTGGTTGGATGCATGATGTGAAGATATAGATGGATGTAGAATTTCTCACTTCGCCACCCCGGGAACTCGCGAGCATAAATATGTGACTAAGAATAGAACTAGAAATAGATAATACAGGGAAAGAATAAAAGGGAAGAACAGGTAAGTATAGAATAGGAAAAATAAAGGGAGCAAAGAATTGTATTCGTCACACAAGAACACTTATTCTGATAATTATCAAGCTATAGAAACACATCAACTATGGGAAAAACAAAATAGCCATGGAATATAGTTGGAGCTCAATAGACCCTGGTTCAAGATAAAAGAGATGTTATATATATATATATCAACAATCAATAGAAAAAATATATGACTTGGCACATTTATATGCAAGCATTCAGATGGATTCATCGTAGGTGGAGTGAGGCCTAGGGGTTTGAGTCCGGGGTCGAATTGTAGATCACCGAAGTTTCGGGTGCAACATATATACTGCGAACATGGGGCATTAGAGTTCGATGGAGCCTATGCAGGAACCAACGGCCATAAAATCCATCAAGTATGAAAACGAACAACGGTCGGTCAAACTCGTGATGTAAATATATAGATGTACATGGAATTTGTCACTCTGCCATCCCAGGAACCTGCGAGCATAGACATGGGACTAAGGATAGATATAGAAATGGATAATAGAGGGGAAGAAGAAAAGGGAGAATGGATAAGTATAGAAGAGGAAAACGAAAGGGAGCAAAGAAATGTATGCCGCACAGAACAACACTTAGTGTGATAATTATCAAGTGATAGAAACACATCAATTATGGGAAAAACAGATAGTTGGACAAATTGGACAACGTATCTAGATCATATTTTTTTGTAAACATGCCTCTTAGTCTCAGGCATATGCATTGTATTTGCTGCAGCACATTGCACTCCATCTTTTTCAGATGTGTCACATAAGGTTCCATCATTGTGCCCAATTACTGTGTTCTTGTTTCAATGTAGTAATACAGAGAATACAATGGACATGAAAGCAAACTGCTACGTAGGAACACATGAAAAAAAATATGGGAGCACAAATTTATTTATTTCAAGATAGCAACACAGAAAATAGAATTGACATGAAGACAAGTTAATATACAGGAAGATATGGAGTATCAAAGGAAAAAAAAAAAAGAGTTGCAAATCAGTGCAACAAATATAGACAGAGTAAAAGAAAAACAATTGGATATGGAACATGAGTAGAAATATGCACCTTTGCATGGATTCTTTTACATTTTTTATTAAGAGTTCTTTCCCTTGTCCATTTTTCCTATTTGTTTCTATGAAAAAAAGTACAAAACAAAATGGACATGAACATAAGTTGAGATGTAAAGAAAAAAACAATGAATATGTACATAGAGTAAATAAAATAGAATAAAAGGAATAGAGTAACAGATAGTGTTAGAACAATGTACCATTTTTATTTTTATTTTTTTTCCATCCATGTTTGCGTATATATAAAAAATTGTATAAAAAAAGTTTGTGCCCAAAATCAGTTACAAAGCAGGGAAAACTAAGAAGTTGGATAGCTTGGTTTTCTGCAACAAGATAGACAGATATGCTTTGAAACATAGAAATATGATTTTGCAATATGTTTTATGTATATTTCATAATTCAAGTGCAATACCAATTGTATCATGATCAGACCAGTATGTGTACCAACCAGGGAAAACTAAGAAGTTGGATAACTTGGTTTTCTGCAACAAGCTAGACATATATGCTTTGAAACATAGAAATATGATTTCACAATATGTTAAATGTATATATAATAATTCAAGTGCAATACCAATTGTATCGTGATCAAACCAATATGTGTCTAAGATAAATACATTGTATTCAGAAATGGGCACATTCGATCATACATGGTCAATAAGTGCGTTTTATACATGGATTTTGTTGTTCAAAATAAAGTGGAGACTATATTTGCACATGTACTTCTCCAATTCTTTTATTCTAGAATTATTTTGTAGCATGTCAGTATTGAAGTCTCCTACAATGAAAATGGTATAATGCATTGGAATGAACATTTAGTATGTTGGAGAATGTTGCATGGGGAGCAGCATAGATACTCAATATTGAAATTTCTGATACATGGAAAAATACTTTTGCAAGCACCATCTCAACATTGTTTTCTTCAAAATGTATATGATCCAAAATTGTTACATTTTTTTTCAACAATATCATCACCCCATGTGTAATGTAACTCGATATGCAATTGTGATTTGGAAATTGCTTGTTTTGCATGCATAATGCCATGTATGTTTCCTGTAGGAATAGAATATCGAATTGCATTGTGTCATAGTCATTGAGTATGTCATCCATGTGTGCATGTAAGTTGTGAGTGTTAAGTGAGAAAATTGATATAGATGAGTTTGTTTGTATGGATTAGTAATCATACTACAGATGCCACTTTGCGGTAGTCCTGAGGTGTTGCATCTTAATATCAACTTTGTGTTTGACTTTGAAGTTATCTTTTGTAAGAGGACTTAGTAAATACAAGGAATCTGTACTCCTGACATGGGATAGTGTTGTGTATACAAGTCCATGTATTCAAATTCCATCAGGCTCAAATGCAACACTATCAAGTGTTAGTCCTTGCGATTTTTGGACTGTACGTGCACATGCAATTTTAATTCGAAATTGTTTTCGAATCTTTAGTCGACCTGTCTTTCCTGATGTCGATATTAGTTTTGATATTCACAATATAGGTGTCCAATTTCTTCCATTGTTATAGATAAGCCAACTTGTTTGCTTGTCGGTGGCCTATATGCAGTTCATGGAACTTAATACAGAGGACATCAAGTTTTTCTATTTTTCTATAGCCTTTGAGTATTCCATATGCACCATTGACCAAGCCATCATGTGAATCAAAGTTGCAGGCATATATTTCAACCAACATGTCTAATTTCAAGACAAGTTGCAAACGTAAACTGGTTGTATGTTCATGACGTGGCACATTTCCATGCTTGTCCTCTTCAAGGTCAATTGAATTGATTATGATATCATAGTCAGGCATGAGCGATAACATGTACCTATTATGCATTTCAACATCCCTATTCGTGTAGAACATGTAAGGGAAGGTTGGGTCTGTTGGTGCAGGTTGCATGCACCTCGAATTGATATATGTTAAGTCATCATGTGTTTGGTTGTTTGTCTGCATTCTATTCAGAATTGCAATAAATGTTTCATCTGTCTAGCGCATTGTAGTATGCAATTCAAAGCATTTAATATTGTCGTTCCAGAAGTCATGCTTCATTGTTTTCATGTTGACAGTATGTTGTTCAAATATCAAAGAATCTTGGATGGGTTGTGCTTGGTAAAGATCCCCACAGAATATCATGTCAATGTTTCCAAAGTGTTTTGTGTGCACATGTTTTATGTTTCTTAGTCAGTGGTCAATGTAATACAAGAAGCGACTTCCAATCAAAGATGCCTCATCTATGAAGACAAGTTGCAGTTACTCATAAAGCTTAGACAAGGTATCTAACATTTCCTTGCTGAGTGGAAGAAACTGTGACTTGTTAAAAGGCATAAAAAATGCAGAGTGGACTATTGTTCCACCTGCATTATATGCAATTTTTCTTGTGTATGCAACTATTAGGCCCTTTGGTTTCATAGGATAAGAGGAATTGTTTGAATCATATATTCATATAAGCAATTGGAATAGTTCTTTCATTGTGAATGTCTTGCTTGTTCCTGCTCATCCTGTAAGGAACAAGTGCACAGGAGTGTGCATGCTCAAGCATTTTTTAAGTGCAATGTCCTTTAGAATTGTTTGTTGTTCTCGATTCAACAGATGTCTAATTCTATGGAATTCATTATTTTCAATAAGGAAAGGATGTTTTGTGACTTGAAAACCAATATTGATATGTTTTTCAATGCTTCCTCCTCGAGGACGAGGCAAATCTGCATGCAATTCATAAGACTCACAAGGAGTTTATGGTTGTTTTTTGGTTTGTGAATGTCTCATCAATATTGTCAGGGTTTTCTAGTTCAATAACTACACTTTATGGATCACCCCATGTTGGATTAACATTGTAACTTGTAAGTAAACCTAGATTCATTGGTTTGCACTATAGTCTCAGAGGCAACATGCACAACTTCCCATGTAGGGAAGTTATGTTTTAATGTGTTTTCGTTTTCATTGAACAAAACATATAACAATAGTTTTTCTCTACAATAGTTTTCATAGTCAGTATGTTTGTTGTATTTCAAAAATCATATCACAGAGGGTTTTTTTCTTTTTGATATGTGTGCACCATTTTTTTTGTAATGCGATATGAATTCTGCTAAGCAGATATGCTTGATAGGAAATGGACACTGGAGGTAATAATCAATAATAGAGAAACATAGAATGTTATTTGAATTGTCAGGCTCTTGTTCTAGCAAAGACTGTGGTTTAAGCACAAATGTGCATTTCTCAAGTGGATATGTGTTTATGAAGACACATTTTCTTGACCTACAATTAAGGGGTAGGGAAAGTGCAATGTGGACATCTTGTTGAGAAGACATTTGTTGAAGATTAAGTAATGTATTACCAAGCGTATGTATCATTTGTATAGCATCAATATGACTTATTTCATGTTCTTTGTGTATTCTTATGAATTCACTTGTCATAGATTTGTCAACCTTTGTCATATACGAGGTCCAGTACGAGGCTGCAACATATGCATTGAGGACATACTACGCATCTGTATTTTCATTCCACATAACTGGCATGTCCTTGGAGAAACTGTTGTTCCAGATATGGGAAAGTTTTCGTTTAAGGAAAATTGTTGGTTGTTTAAGCGTACATTGTATGGCTTGGATGTACTCATCTTCTGTTAGATTTAGCTCTGTCAAGAAGTCATCGAAGCTCATTAACTCATCAAAGTCTCGTTGTTCTAGAAATATGAACAAGGATTTAGATTTCTCAAAGACAACATTGTCCTCTAAAATAAGTGGCTCTATGATTCTTATTGTTCTCATTGGTGGCACGGGGAAGTTGTATATGCAATGAGAATTTTTTCGTTTTTTACAAATTTTTGTATGATAATGTCTATGAACTTTGGCAAGTTTTAGATCCAAATAATATGTGTTGCATGTTATGTATTTGTCCACAAACTTCTCAATCTGTGAGTTGTTTTCAACTCCATAGACCAGTGCATCCTCTATCCACAATATTGCGTGGTCATGCTCACTCCCCCTATTCTAGAATTCAGTCACAAAAAAATAGTCTAATATTTTTCTGAAAAACATTTCATCATGGCATATCAATTGTCTCAAAGCATTTATTCTATGTCTATAGTAGAGAGTACATGTCACTGGGTCTTTTCTAATGAGGTAGTCAATGTCATCATTTTCCAATGTATCGGTTTGTTTTTTACGTTTCATGTTCCTATGCAAGTCAGATACCGCAACCACATATAGATCCCAATGATGCTTTGCACTTGTAAATGTGATGAAAAAATTTGCCGATCCCAATTGTCAAATCGTTGCAAAAATAGTTTTCTTGTTTTGTTGCAAATATTCACGAGAGATGCGAATGTTTTTGAAATCTATGTATCCAATATCAGATTTCAGGATTTTTTCTAGGTTTAATTTGTACTTGACATATTTGGCCAACAAATTTCTTCCTTGTAGCTGGTCTTTTCTTATTTGAACCCACATGAAAGAAAACACTTTGTCTATTATTATGCGCATTGTTTTGAAAAACAAATTTGTTATGTGATAGGAGAAGTCACTACTTGAATGTAGCATCTCCCATCGAACTATTTTAAGGTAATTGAATCATTCTATAATGTCATTGGGACATGGATATCCATAGAATAGTGTTGGGAAGTTCATTTCCTCAACAAATTTGTCCTTGAATATTCCAAGTGGACGTTGCCCCTTAGCAGGTGCAATTTCGACAATATTGTCTTGCAAGTCACGAATGCGCTGTGAATCAGTGAATCCATGTACCAATGTATTAGTAGGTGTTTCATTCCCTGATTCATCGCTTGTATCAAATTAAACAGAAGTTTCGAGAGTCTGTGCAGAGTTTTCATCCCCTTCTCCAAGAACACTGTTCCATTTCTCATTTATACAAATGTTATGTTCTTTGTATAGGGCCCTGAAACATAATTATTTTAATTCTTTCATGACAACATGCACGCGCACTTTACTTGTCTGATATGCATTCTTGTATTGCAAGCGTCTTTTGAGAGCCACAACAATTGTCATTTTATCGCTAATGAATTGTGGGAAGGCTTTTTGCACAACATCTAGTTGGACAGACACATTAATAATTGATCTTGTTAAGCCCATTTGAGGTTGTTTATAGCCCCAGGGTCTGATTTGTGCAAATACAATTCATAGAGACACAAGTCTCTCTTCAATTTATGTAAGTGCACTTATATCTGGTAGTGGTGTATTACATTTTATTTGGTCAGGCGTTGCAAACTTTGGCAGTTTTCCATTTTCAAGCGACCGTTTGCATGGAAGACAAATTTTTCCACTGGAAAATATTTTATCATTTAGTGTCAAGCGGAAGTATTCTGCTTCCAAATCAAGCATCAAAGACTTAGTGTTTTTTGTGAAATTCAATTGATCGCAAATTCCACATGCAATGGAAGGAGTGTCTTTGATTTGTTTCATATAGGTTAGTCTTGCATCTTTCGTCCATAGGGAAGTATGCGTAGAAAGTGTTTGTTGGTTTTCATTGGTAGCAGTGCATGGTGTTGGTTCTAGCCCACGAAATGTGATTTTTCCTCTCGGACAGTGCCATGACCATTGTGGGATATGTGATGGTACCTATTTCTCTTGTGTTGTGCATGAACAATTTGTTTTAGGTTGTGATATGTCAGTTTCAATCTAGAAGGAAGCATAGTAATGTATTTTTTTCTCTCACATATGATCTTTTTCAAGTTGTGATAACTTAGTCTATGTTTTTTGTTCAAGGGCAGGATGACCTCATGTCAACTGGGATGAGTTTCATTCTGATTAAATAGCATGTGGCACTTATGCAGATTCGATGTGGTTTGGTTGGCATTGACACTGGACCCTGAACCAGTAGTATTTCCTATACCACCAATGTATTTTTTTCACTCATGTATGACCCTTTTCACGTTGTCATAAGTTAGTCTATGTTTTTTGTTTAATCCTTGTATGGCCTCATCACAACTGGGACGAGTTCCACGTATGAAATTTTCAAGTTGTTGTAAGTTAGTATACGTTTTTTGTTTAAGCCTTATATAGCCTCATCACAATTGGGATGAGTTTCAATCTCATTAAATAGCAGGCTACCCGTATGCAAATTCAATGTGGTTTGGGTGGAATGGACAATGGACCCTGAACCAATGGTATTTCCCATCAAAGTTTGATAATGGATATGTGGAATATCTGTTTTCAACGAGATGATGTCAATTGTTTGGTCGTAGTTTGAATCAATACACTAGGAATGGATTGTGTCATCTGGCAGGGCCAATGAGACCTGGATATTTACTCTGAATATGATAGATAGCCATTACAAACAGAATATTCCACCCTCTACCTTTACTTTTTCATATGGTTGTGCCATGTTTACAAGGTATTCTTGCCAACTTCCAATTGTTGACATATTTTCTAGGAGATATAGCAAAAGGTGTTCATGCAAGTAGTGAAAAGCATGTTGGTTTCCGCCTATAATTGCATTGAAAAAGGATTTTACAGTGTAAAGCCACAATAAAAGAACATCAAACTCTGTTTCTATCAAATACAAAATTGTATTGAACAAACTATCTCCACAACTAGATGCAACAATTGTTGCTATATGCAAGCCATGGCAGTGTATGTGATACATAATTCGTTTCCATTGCAATTCAAGGTCTTTGAAAATAAGGGACAAGTAAATATGAGGTCCTCCAAGATTGCATATGGATGATTTTCTATACAGTAGTGGTTCACAATGACCACTGAAAGGATTGGCATCATGGAACAAGATGCAATATGGATCGCTAGAAGTAGTTTTGTTGAATAGTAGATATCTTGTTTTTCTTGTCAATGACCATATTCCAATTGATATATTGAGCCACTTAGACAACCACCATATAAAAAATGTGTCTCCACAATGTCCCCTCTCATGTGCAAACAGAATTGCAGATGCAGACAACCGCATCTTTGAAAAATATGTAGTGACATCATGTATTCCATGCAACTACCAAAGAAAATAAGATGCCAATTCATATTCATACGACTCCAATGCCTCAGCGTTGCCATTTTTTAAACATCCCAAGAAATAATCTATCAATCCATTGTGAATGTCAGTCGAGGAATAAAATAAATGCAATAGAACCTAAAATGCATCGAAAAGGCAATCTCCTACGATATACGAGAATGCATCCAATCTAAAAATCCCATTGTTATGCAATACCTGCTTGATGTTGTCATGTACAATGGAGTCTGTATCTATTTCATAGGACTCGACATCTATTACTTTTTTCATCTCTTAAACTGTGATTTTCGATATGCCTCTTAGCTATTATCTAGTTTATATGCAAATAGAGAAAAGAAGAACAAAAAAGCGAAAAATAAAAAAAAAGACAAATAGAAAACTACAAGTGCGGAATTGCATACCAATTCCACTATGTATCCCTCAAACTTCTTCTTGTCAAATTCAATCCCCCTAGTGGACAGGACAAATGCAACAAGTGGATGAACTTTTTGATTTAGAGAATAAAAGCATACCCTATCACAAGACCCTGGTAGATGCTTGCCCCTTGTGACAACTCCGAATTCATTTTCTAAACCCCTTTGCATTGCTATTTTGGAAATAGCTATGACACAATATCCAGGACGTGGAAGTTGCAATATGTGATTGGAAGGGAACAACCTAGAAAAAATGCACCAAACACATGGTTTCCATGAACAAAAAATAAGAGGAGAACATCCATTTTTCTTTTTTATATTTCATTGTAGTTGCGACAGATCTGGGTTCTGTGTCCAGCATCGACATTCAAAGCGGAACAAGATGTTTGGAAGGGAGAAGATTGGGAAAAATGCACGAAACGTATGGTTTCCAGGAATAGATAATATGAGGAGAACATTGGGAAAAATGCATCAAACATATGGTTTTCAGGAGCAGGAAAAATGACAAGTTTTCTTTTTTATATGTCACCACAGTTGTGACAAAGGCGGGTTATATATAGAACATTGACGTTCAAGAACAACGAAAATATTATGGTCATAGTAGCCACACAAAAAGATGTTCTGCAATAGGATTTCAAGGTAGGGACCCCTAGTATTGAAAATTCTTTCTTGCAAGATGCAAATAAAAAGATACAAACAAGGAATAGCAACGAAACCATGGCACAGAAACTCACCCATCAATGAGGGATGATAGAAGCGCAGCTCCAAAACCTGCAAACCGCAACAATAGGTCCAACTACTTGCAAATTTGAAATACAACAAACCAGTTAACAACCACGAAGAGGTCCAACTGCAACTGCAAGACCTCAACTTTGCAAAGTTGAACAAAACAACAACAAACAACATCGAACGAACCAACGAACAAGCATCAATCAGTGAACTAGTAATGTCAGTGAAGAACAATATTCCCCAAATTCACTGTAGATAACACTATATCAAAAAATGGAAGGAAACTGTATTGTAACACGCCTATAGAATAAACATTTAATGATGTGAAGCTTGTTAGGTAAACACTTAAGGATGTCAGAACCATCAAAGGGCATCGCGTTGTGCAAACATTTAAGAAAGAATGCAATGCGGCATGCCTGTTTACATACACAACAATGAAAAGCCTCTCGAAGTACGCAACAATAAAGAAAAATCAAACATAATAATAGTAATAAAAAACAAAAAAATAATAACAATAATAATAACAATAATAACAATAGTTCAAACACTGGAGACTATGCTAAAAAAAATAACTCATAGGACAAAGTAATATGAAAAATGACTATCCATGCTCAAAACTTTGGATATCCAAACATTTCAATATGAATAGTACAAATTCAAAAACACTGTAGATAATAAAAACTTTGGATATGCCAACATATAAATCATTGGGAATAGCAAAGCTGGCAATAAGACCTCAAATCTATTGTCCAATGAGATCATGACATATATGGGTTTTTTTATTATATAAAAAATAATGTTTTTATTTATGTAGTTCGAACAATAGAAATTATGCAAAAAATTGTAGCCAAACGAAAAACTAATATAAAGTCAATGAATTGTCAATTGCTATAAACTTTGGATATCTAAACATTTCAATATGAATAGAACACATTCAAAAATACTGTAGATGATAAAAACTTCAGATATGAAAACATATAATTCATTGGGAATAGCAAAGCTGAAAATAAGACCTCAAATCTATTATCCAATGAGATAATGACATATATGGGTTTTTTTATTAAATAAAAAATAATATTTTTAGTTTTGTAGTTCGAACAATACAAAATATGCAAAAATTTATAGTCAAACGACAAACTAATATAAAATCAATGAATTATCAATCTCTATAGTCACTCTACACCTACAACAGAGACTAATAAGATGATAAGACCATAACTCAAAATAAAAGCTAAGAAAATCCATATAATAAGGAAACCACTGAATATCGATTAATTGAATGATATGCACAACAAGGCAATTTGATTTTAATATTCATTGCACGGCATGGAATAAGATTTGAAATATTAAAAATCTTAAAAATCCATTGTTACCTTCTCTAAGGAATTAACACATTATACACTTTGAAATGCAAGTGAAATGACCATACCCTACGGATTAAAAAAGTTAAGTTTTATCAATTATTCCATTTTTCTGGCTTCTAATTCCTTTGACATTATTTGAAGTTTCAGCCAATGAATTAATCGTTTCCTTCTTGTTGAATAACTCATTAAACGAATTTAGTTATAAATGTCACATAAGAAGTTATATTATGTATTTATTTGATATACAATATAAGCTGCTTAATAATGAAGATTATGTATTTTTTTTTTTTAAATTGTAAATTCAAATAAAAAAATAAAAAAATATATATTAATTTAGTGTATGATTTAAATATAAGCTGCTTAATAATGAAGATTATGTATTTTTTTTTTTTAAATTGTAAATTCAAATAAAAAAATAAAAAAATATATATTAATTTAGTGTATGATTTAATTGTAACCTTAAAAATATATTATTATAATTTATTAATTAAACATAATAATAAATGCATATGAACTACGTTTTTAATATATTAATTAAAAACTAAATAATTATTTCTGAAGTGAAAAGAAAAAATTGAGTGTGAAGGGTCATCGTCTCACGACGAAGTAATTAAATTACCGGATATCTTTCAAATCCAACTCCTATCTCCACTCTTGGGAGTTTTTTTCGGTTTAGTATGTGATGTCAACAAACACGTTTATGCATGGATCATATTTGTTAATTTGTAAGTTTAGCCATTTATATATATTATTTTTTATTTAATTTGATTATTGATGTAATTGATTGGAAGGTTAATTTTTTATTATATTGTATTAGAGAATGAAGATTTTCACAGTTATTAATATTGTTGTTTAAAGTTTTGAAACATCTAATGTTTTAATTTTGTTGCCAAGAGTTTTGAAACATTTAATGTTTCAAGTGGACACTCTACCCGTCATTAAGGACCAAAGAAGCTAAGGAATGAGAAAAAGGTGTCAAAAAATTAGAATAATCATAATGAGAGGATTAAATTAGTAGTTGATGAAGGGAAAAAGTCTAAGGATAACATATATTTTTATTTTTATTATTCAATTAACCCAAAATTTGTTAAGATTTGAGATTAAAAGTAAAATTAATTAAACAGTAAATTATATTGAAAACCAAGGGGCCAAAAGAAATTTTAGAAGAATAGAAAATATACGATTACTCAGTAGTTAAGATTTGGGATTAAAGTAAAAATTAATTGATTCATAAATTAAATTGAAAACAAGGGGCCAAAATAAATTTCAAAAGACATGAAAGAGAAGGGTAATCTCAAATGATTAATGGAAAAATGATAGATAAAAAGAGGTTAAAATAAAGTGAACTAGGTAAGAGAAAAGCGAGGAAAAAAACTAACCCAGATTAGGTTTCCTGTTTAAGGCGATGGATGATAGGTTTCTAAGACTAGCTTAGTCTATCACATCTTCTCGATTAAATGAGCTAGACATTTTTAAATTTCGAGACTCTCTAAAATGATGCGGGAGGTGTACTAGGGTGTTGAGGCAAGAATTTTATTTTTTTTCGAAGAAAATGAGTTGTTTAGAATTAAAGGAGTACTCAATAATAACATATTTGGTAATGTGATTGTGGGAAGTGTCGTCGATGTGTTCCTTGAGCTAGGTTTTGAATGATATGTCAATTTGACCAATGTATGCTTTTCTACAAGAGCAAGAAATTTGGTAGACTCCTAGGCCCATCATTGGGTCCAAATTGTCCTTGGTGGTCTGAAATAATTGTTTAATATTTTTACAGGGTTTAAAGAGGGTTTTAATACTCTTTTTGGCTAAGAATTTTGAGATTTGATCAGTTTTTCCCTAGATATAGGGAAGAGAGATGAGAGATTGAGGCGGTGAGGAGGGGGAGATTTTAGAGTTAGGATTGCAGGTTGATTGAAAATATTTGTTTATTTGGGAGATAGAGTATCCATTAGCTATAAAGGGTTTTTGAGGTGGGTCTTTTCTTGTTCAAGAAAATGAGGACCAAAGATCCGACTGGATCTAGATATGAGAGTTTTAAGAATAGTAGATTTTGGGGCTAGATGATGATGGGAATGGGCATGGAGGTAATGGTCAGTATGGGTCACTTTTCTATGGACCTGACGGGTGAGGGAACCATCAAGAAAACGAGAAATAAGAACACCTATAAAGGGAAGAGAGCGATCCTTCTCCATTTCCATCGTAAAATTAATATGGGGGGAAATGCTAATGAGATAGTTGAGAAAGGAGGCGAAGGAGGATTGACCATGAGGCCAAACGATGAAGGTATCATCGACGAATCAAAACCAACATTTTGGTTTGAGATGTCAGGAGTTTATGGATAGAGTCTCAAAATTTTCCATAAAAATATTCATGACCACTAGGGATAAGGAAGACCCCATGGTTGTACCTTATGTTTGTTCATAACAGGTACCTTTGAAGGTAAGAAACTAGAGGTAAGGCAAATACAAGTGTCGCTCAAAGTTTCAGGGTCAACTGATTTAGAGATTAAGTCAACAACTTCACGAACAAGAGTTTTGGTGAACAAAGATGCAACATCAAAACTCACCATGATGTCTTGTTCGTCAAGGTGGAGATCCTTGTTTTTTTTAATGAAATTGGTGGACTCCTTAATGAATGAGGGAGAATTTTCAATGAAGGACTGAAGTTTGTCAACAAGAAAGCGAGAAATGGCATGAGTGGGGGTGCCTATGGCGCTAACTATAAGTTTGAGGGGGATTCCTTTTTTATGGATTTTAGGTTGCCCATCGATCCTGGGGTTCAAGGGTTATGAGGAAGGAGGCGTTTTTTAGCAAAGGGGTCTAGAGAGGAGGATTTTATGGATTTGGTAACCAGATTGGTAATGTTATTAATAGGGATTTTGATAAGAAGTTTATAGGAGGAAAATTAAAGTAGCTCAAGAAGTTTAGATCCATAGTCGGAGGTATTCATAATAACTGTGGTGTTGCCTTTGACAACTTTTAAGATAATGATGTTAAGGTTTTCATTGAGGTGACAGAGGGACTAGAACTCTTCTTTAGTTAAGTTTTGTTTAGGAGGTTTTGAACAACAAAGAATTCTTCTGCATTCTTGCCATATTTCCTTGGCCCCATGTGTGGGAAGATTTTGTGTAATTGATTCAATGACACAAATGATGTCTTCAAAGGGATATGATGAGGGGGCAATGGTGAAATTAAAACCTTTCTTAATAAGGTGGAGGGTGGGAGGGTCGAGAACTAGAGAAGAAAGATTGAAGATAGTGGAGGGATGTTCCATGGGAGATGGCAAGGAGGACAAAGGAGAAGCATTGGTGGTGTCAAGGCCGTCAACCGGGGGAAAGGAGGTCGACAGATAAGGAGCGATTGTGTGATTAAAGGGATGAGGAGAATGATTTTTGAAATTAATCAAATGGAGATTGAGAATCAGTTATGGGTGAATTAGGGTTTGAGTTGTTGAGGAAACGAGAATGATGATTAATTAAAGCTGGATTAGGGTTTGCGGGCAAGTTAGAGGTGACAATACTATTGATTTAGACATGGGTGATTAAGTCCAAATTGGAACTACAATCGGGGTTTGCTGGTGAGTTAACAGTCAGAGGATGGGTGCGACTCAAGCTTAGTCCGCTCGAGTTGAGGAGGAGGCTGGAAACTAGATCTAGAGTAGATGAGCTAGGGTTGGGAAGGGTGGATGAGTGAACAAGGCGTGGGCTGGAAGTTGGCAACGAAATATGATCAAGATTTATTGAGAAGGAGAGAAACAGTTTGGAGGAAGAAATGTATGAAACCGGCTGGTGGGATCGCGGGGAAAATCCAAGTATTGTTTGGCAAAAATATTATAGAATTTATGAATCTGCTTAGAAGAGGTGGATTCAAAAACAAAAGTAGCTGATGTGTAAGACCTGTGATAAATGGAAGATCAGATATCAAAACGAATCAAAGAGGAGAGATTAAGGTGTAGTTTAAATACCTTTCCAGATAAGCGGTTGAGTTCAGATCTGATGAAACGAATTTCTGAACGTAGAACTACGTTGTTGGCTCCGGTGAAAATGCGGTTAAGATCAGATCTTTTGATATGTTAATGAATGCGCGTAAAAGGAAGAAGTATTAGAGAGTCTCACAATCACTTCAGGAAGGTAAGATTAGCAAATCTTTTCAGCAATTTAGTTATGAACTTTTCAAAGGTCTGTGTTTCATTGAGACAGTCCTCTCCAGAGGTGTAAAATTAGAGAATGAAGGTTCTCATCATAGTTAGCATCATAGTTAGTGACATTGTTTTTTATCATTTTAGAATTTAGAATTAAACTATTTGAAAGGTCTAATTTTTGGAGTGGACATTCCACCCATCATTAGGGACCAAAAAAGTTAAAAAGTGAGAAAAGAATGCTATAAAATGAAAGGATGAAAATAGCCTTTTATGAAGGGAAAAAGTCCAAAGATAAAGGATAAAAATTATTCAATTATCTCAAAAGTCAAAAGTCAAAAGTCAACATTTGAGATTAAAAGTAAAAATTTAATTAAATAATAAATTAAATTGAAAAGGGCCCAAATAAATTTTAAAAGAACAAAATAGATTCAGTTAGTGGCATTAAGATTTGGGATTAAAGTGAAAATTAATTAATTAATAAATTAAATTGAAAGCGAAGGGACCAAAAGAAATTTCAAAAGAGATAAAAGAAAAGGGCAATCTCAAAGGGTTAATGGAAAAATGATAGATAAAAAGAGGTTAAAATAAAGTGATCTAGGTAAGATAAAAGTGAGGAAAAAGAACCAACTCAAAATAGGTTTCTTGTTGAAGCCGATAGATGATAGGTTTCCAAGAGTGGCTTAGCATCTTGTCGATTAAAATTAGAAGGATGTTTTTCAATTTTGAGAGTCTCTGGAATGATGCGTGAAGTGTAGTAGGGTGTTGAGGAAAGAATTTTAGTTTTGTCGAAGCAAATGAGGTGCTTAGAATCAAAGGAGGGATCAATAATAGTATGTTTGGTGATGCGAGTGTGTGAAGTGTCGATGATGTGTTCCTTGAGCCCGGATTTAAATGATCTGTCAATTTGGCCAACATATGATTTTCCACAAGAGCAAGGAATTTGGTAGACTCTTCAACCCATAATTGGATTGAACTTGTCCTTGGTGGTCCTTCGCATCAATGAAAATCCCAACATCATCATCTTAAAAGCCAAGAAAGGAAACACTATGGTTATTATCAATTTACCTCCAACTATGAATCTAAACTTCTTGAGCTACTTTCTTATTCCTCCTATAAACCTCTTTCCAAAAACCCTATTAATAACATTACCAAACTAATTACCAAATCCATAAAATCCTCCTCTCTAGATCTCATTGTTCAAAAACGCCTCCTTCCTCATAACCCTCAAGCCCCTAGGATATATGGGAAATTGTTGGCACGCAGAGGGCAGATCGGGATACCAACAAAACCCTTAGATATTGTCCCTTTCAGAATCAACTGTAAAGAAAGTGAAGTCTCACCCGAGGCATCCAGAGGGGCTACAAGAACCAAGGTTCTGTAGTGATCAGGGGGAGGAATTCTTCATGTCCCTGCTACCATTTACTCATTTGCACAGATCTCATAGATTAATGGTTACTTTATCATTAAACATAATCTATGTGTGCCATTATAACATCATATGTGAGCCATACATTCAACATATACCATAAAACATCATAAATTGAAAACACATCACAATGCACAGATATACATGGTTCATCCAACTTGGGATACGTCCACAATGACTGGCTTCTTATATTATTCATTAATATTTTTCTTAAAATGTTGCACTGCACTACAAGATATACAACAATAACATCACCCAAAACTGTCTATCCATTATGTTGCAATTCGAGTTCACTCCTTATTCATACCTCATATTTCTTCCTTCGCTTAACTCCCTAACCCAAAAAACACTCAGAACTTCTAATATGCCAAACCTCTACTCTCTCCTAGAGAAACCTTTTACATATTTATACATAATAATATGGCTAAGATCGTTACAAAAGTGGAAAAAGTGGTGGACTAAGTGTCCCCAAAAACCAAATAGTTTATAATCGTTTTCCTCCTTTTGCACATTGCTCCGTCGTGCATCCTTTTGTCATGCTCTTTAACTCCTTGAATTTCTCTCCCATCACACACTCTAGTTCATATTATAATTACCTTTTACCCTTCAACTTCCTTTTAGCATAGATCCCAAAACTTATCCAAAATGCCTCTCCAACAGGCCCCCAACACTCACCTATGGCTTGTCCTGAGCCACTCAGGCATGCTTCTAGTGTGCCATGAATGTGTCGAAGGTTGCCTTCATTGGTGCAGCCTTTTCCTTGACCTCTAGTTCCTTCTGAAAAATTTGGTCTACTTTTTTTATCTTTCACGCAATCTTGCACCTTCTTTACACCTTCTTATGCTTCACGTTTGATGATTCCTTGAGTCATTGTGAGGGTAATTGTCACTCTGTATGCTTCTTCCTGTAAGACTTCTATATGTTGTGTGTGGGCCAGCTGCTCCACCCTGAACTGATTCATTTATGAATACAACTTTTGGTTCTCGTTCATCGCAGTCACCACCTCTGTTGGTGGAAATGTGCCCATTACTGCTTCTAATTTATGCACCTTTCCCTACACAATCTGAGTCTTCTAACGTATCTCCTATTGTTCCCTATCTTCATTCAGTTTTGTTCTCTATATACATTTTTTCCCACTCTACTTCTAGAGTCTTTATATTGTCTACCACTGTTGTTGCAATTTTCTTCCTCGTATCCCTCTCTTTAGGTGGCATACTTGGTGTTATGTGTGCTTCTAGATCCATTATGGGTGCGTGAAATCCCTAAATGGATTCTCTTATATTAGTGACCTAATCTTCTATCGGGGCCTCCTTCAAGGCCTATGCCTCTCAGAGTTCTTGATATATGTGCTCGAATGTTTGTTGCATTTGTTCTACATTCTATGTGACTTCATCACACTCTTGTTTCACTTTTCTATGCTCCGTCTCTAATGCAACATTTTATGCTCTAATCTTTACTAGCTCATTATATGTCTTCTTAGTGCGCACGTTCATATTTTGTGTTACGCTCATCTGTAACTCCTGCAACACATCGATTTGTAATTGTGATATCACTAGATCTATGTGACCTAATTCCCTGTCCTACTCTTGCATCTCTGTCATGGGGAACTCGACTTCCATTGTAGTAAAATTAATTAGCCTTCGTTCTTCAGCGAATTCCAAGGATTGGGTGATTTTTGGTCCTTCCTCTCCATTATTGGTAGTGTTGGTTGTTGGTTCCTCCTCCATTTGTCTCTCTAGTGTAATATTGGTGGCTTCTAATATTTGTCGCAATTTTTTCATCTATGCCTACATACATTTGTTCATTTCTCTATGTTGTTGTGTTGTGTGTTGAAATGCATTGTCAATGACTTCTTTTACTTGGTCATTGATATTCTCCAAATATTCTTCGGTGAGTGTCTGAATAATGACTTCCTTAGAGGATTTGTGCTTGGGTTGTTGGTATCCAACTCTCCCTGTCTCTGTGTATTTTCTCTTTTTTTTCATAGTGTGGTGTTGGCGATGGCAATGGATCCTCATAGCCTTCCCTTTGTTCTGGTCCTCTTTTTCTTATTCTTCCTCCTCATCATTGTCATATACTTTTAGGTTTGGCTGTGTTGATGGCCCTGTCTCAGTGGGTGGAATATTCCACTCATCGTCCCAATCTTCCATAATGTTTCCCATCTCCTCTTGTGTCAATCTATATTGTGTTGGTAGCCACTATTGGTCTGGGTATTTATTTTCCTAAATGTACATGTGATGGTCTCCTTCCTTAAAACACACCACTTCCTTGTATTCCTTGACAACATGAGGTAGTATGTGTGGGGCCCTTCCGTTGTTGTCTCTGATAGTTTCCTTGTAGATATAAAATGCAACAATAGTTTCCATTGTACGAACCTTATGTGTGGTGTACCAACATTTTTGATAGTGCGTGACTAATCAAAGCTTCTCCTTAATGCCCAAAAACTAACTGTCATATGACTCTCTCTAGGATGATAGAGTAATTAGGATCAATAAGAAAGAGTAGTGAAATTTTTTCCCATTGTCCTGCACTTCTTTGTAGTCAATCAATAATTTGTTCAAAAAAAATGTTTCCCATCTCATCTGGACACCCTCTATGCATTGTTATGTGGCCATTATAACCATTGTTGGTACTTTATCTTTTCTTCATTTCCTAAATTCTTTACAGGCTAAGGCTTACGTCATAAACCTTACCATCAGGTCAGATACACTAGCGACATCCAAACCACTTTGTCCATGGAATGTGTAAAATTTTTCTTTCATTCTAATAGCGAGAGCTTTCTCATTCTTCTTATCAAAAAACAAGGATGTAGGGTGACCCTGTCCCTACAACGAAAGAAATGCAATGTGCATGATTAAATTAGTATCAATGGATATTGGTCTATCCAACCAAATATATCATCTGTGTACACAACTTAGCATCATTTTCACTCATGCATTGATCTCCTGGGTCCGTCCAAAATGCAGTATGTTGAGCAGGTTTAGGATACCTACTTTCCGCAACCCCCTGGCCCAAACTTGTGGTTTGACGATGATCATGTGGGTCTCGAGACTAACAAATTTCATCAAGAACTTACTTGATATGAGATCTATAAACTTATTTTCATTATTGATATCATGGTCAACATATTTTAGAGATAGTATCATACCTAACATATCCCCTTCTACTATGAATCCCTCTGGGATTGGTGGCTCAACTAATGGAAACCTTGATTCCTTCTGTAAGTGGATGTGTTTTGTTGATGGCTTTCTTGGTGGGAAATAATCCCTGGGAAATCGTTCAGTTGAGGACAAAGCTTCATATGTTTCTTTGACAACTGGCACCATTGTAGGATGGTTGCATAGTTTCTTTGGTACTGAGGCTGATGCTACTATTGGCTTAGGTGTCATCTTCCTCTGCGGTGTTAATTGAAAGTTCTACCTAGTTCCGGAACTCTGTTAAGGACTTTGGACTTGTAACTTTGTCTCTCTATGACGAACAATAACCCTCATTGGCCCTTTCCATGATTTTATACTTCATTTCCAACTGTAGTTTCCTTTCGCGCCTAAACTCTATCTAATCCACTAATGGTTTTCATTCATTACCTACTTTTATTGCTCCATCACTTTGTATCTTCGGTGAATTATTTGTTCAATTTTGCAATCGATCAAAATCTCCTACATTTAAAGTTACGCAGTGCCACTACTTCACCTTCATGATAACTCTTTATTGCACGTCCCATCATGGATTATTTTAAATGCTTTTAGCAGTTATTTGTGCAGTCTCATCTCTCTGCACGATCTTTGCCTTCTATGAAATATTGTTTCCTTCGGTTGTGTTTCCTTCTATTTACTTTTCTCATAGTTGCGAAAATTTCCTACTTTTCCTCCTTACGCATAACCTTAACTTATTTTCCTCCTTAGCTCCCAACCTTTTCCCTTGACTTGTTTCTTGACTTTTCCTCTTTTTCTTCTTTTTCTTTCTTTTCCTTCCTATAGTACACTATGATACAATGTTAACATGCACAACTCCTCTAGTGCGTAGAAGGAGGGTCGTTCCTAAACACTTTCAATCCACTCCCATTAACCATTCCTTCCACGACTTGTCCATTCAACTACTCTAACTGAAAAACACCTACATCAGTCACAAATATGATAATGTATGGCCCTATCCAGTGTGCCTTGAAATTTCCTAGGTGTTGTAAGAACTTGTTGTCATAAAGCAGTACAAGATCTCTTGTCTGGAACTTCTTCTACTTGATGTGCCTATCATGCCATGCCTTTTCTTATGCTTTATGTACTTGTTGATGGAATCCCACGATAAACCAATTTTCATCTAGTATTAGTAGTTGTGATATCATTTTTTTGACTGCAATCGAATCCATAAGGTTTGTTATTGAAACAATGCACAGACTTGGTACAAGAAAATCCATGGGCATGACTGCTTCTTGACCATATTCTAATATAAAGGGCGTCTTCCTTGTCAACTTCCTGCATCTGGTTATATAAGTCCAAAGCATTATAGGGATCCTTCAATCCCATTCATCTCACCCTATGTTACACACATTGGCAAGTGCATTCTCCAATATCTTGTTGAAGGCCTCCACTGTTCCATTTGCTTGTGGGTGATATGGAGTGCTCTTTTGATTCTCTATCTGGAATTCTTCTATTAGTGCTGCATTTGTTTTGTTAAAAAAGTGAGTCCCCTAGTCACTCAAAAGTACTTTAGGACACCCAAACCTAGTAATTATGTTCTCAAACAAGAACCATGCAACTGTCTTCATGTTGTAATTTGTTACTGGTTCTGCTTATGCCCATATGGTCAAGTAGTTTGTCATGGTAATTATGTATGTGGCTCATGTTCTTCTTTCTAGTGGGTTAATTGGTCTGAAAAAATCCATTTCCCATTTGTTAAATGCCTGCAAGGTAAATTGCGGATTTAGGGCAATCTCATCCCTTCATGATGTTATTCCTACTCTCTATAAAACATCACATCTATGGAAATATTCCTTCGCATCCTTATGGAGGGTAGGAAACCATAGCCATGTGCACAAGATCTTTTGCGTTGTCACCTTTCCTGCATAATGTCCTCCTACAATTCCATCATGTTCTTCTACTAAAATCATGGGTCTTTCGTGTTCTATCACACATCGTCGTAGTATCCTATCTATGCCTAATGTATATAAGTTTCCTTTAATCAACTAATAATTGACTACTTTAACCACTAATTGTTTATTCTAGGCTATTGTAATATTGTATCGATCCACTCCTATGCTCAAGTATTGGACAATTTCTGCAAAATGGTCATCTACCATTTGAAATGAAAACAAATGTGCATATAGTAAGCTATCATATAGGTTCCATGCATCCCTCCCTATAAGAATCTGTGACAAATGGTCTGGTCCTACATTTAGTTTTCTTGGCTTCACAATAAATTCAAAATCATACTCCTAGAACAACAATAACCATCTGCAGATCCTCTCCCCCAACACTTTTTTTTTCACTAGATATATGAGTGTAGAATGGTTCATATACATCTTGAAGTGGGATCCCATTAGATAATGTATAAACTTCTGTAAATAATGCACCATTTCCAAGCCTTCCCTTTATGTCGTCGTGTAATTTTTCTCAATAGTCGACAACTTCCTGCTAGCAAAAGAAATCAGATGATCTAACTTTCCTTCCCTGGGCTAGGATACCACTACATTGATGATCCAAAAATGAAGGTAGTATTGATCGATTTGAAAGTTATTTTATGTACATTAATTGCATTCAGATCTTAATGTGAAATACATAAACATTAAAAATTGCAGAAAAATGAATGAATAAGAATTGAAAAATGAAGAAATGACATTGTAGAAAAGAAGAGACAAACACATGGTTGTTTACAGAGTTCACCCCTCCTTGGACACATATATGGGTCCGCTTCCAATGTATGAAACCACTTCATTATTGATTTCAAATTCTTAAATTACATCCAAAAATATGCTCCCACCCGCATACAATTATGTCTCCAACAATACTCTGGATAAAACCCACTTCTCCAATATTCTATGCAAGAAATATCTCTGCATTTACATAGCAATTCTTTCCACAAAAAATGCACCCCCGTAATGGAAAAATTCCCTTACTTAAATAGCAAAGGATCCATAGATAAATTTGGATTGGATCCACTTTAATGGGATTTGGAATATTTGTTTAACCATAATATATTGTCAAAATCCCCAAATATATTTACATATGGTTCAAATCTTAACCATATAACTAAACCATATCCCAAATAATATATTGAGGACCGCCATAATATGGGCTAGAATCACCATATAAATCTTATCCACATACAATATATGTCAACTCCTTTTTAATGGCTATATGGTATATAATACCCAAACAATAACCATATACCAAATATATATTCATGCCTTTTTATATGGGAGTTTGACTTGTCATTATTCCATATGGCATATAAATTATATCATAACTCTAGACCCAAATCCTGTGGACATAAAGTCAAATCCCATTTTAATGCTATGGTAATTAGTTGATCCAAGTGGATATTGGTGGCCACCCACCTATTCCAACTGGCTCCTCTTGATAGTTTTTAGTTTAGCATGTTTTTCTGTAATGCTTTGTAATTGTGGGTTCTACAATTCCGAGGCTGACTAAATCTCTACACAGATTCTAGGTGGAGATTGGTGGCCTCCCACCTAATCCAATTGGCTTATGTTCGAAGTTTTCATGTCAGTACATCTTTATGTACTTCCAGGGTCGCTTTGGGGCTCTAAACAATGTTTTTTTGGCTTGCCACAATCAAAATGTATATGGAGTCAAAGTTTGATGGAATAATGTGTAGTTATATAAAATACCTTTCCAACGGGATTTCACACTCCTAAAACAGATGTTGTATGAAAAATTTACGACCCGAGGAAGTTGAGGTACCAGCTTACCCAAGCAAGCCAACATAACTTTTGGCATTTCATCTCCTGGAGTTAGGTTTTTGGATGTTTAGGGTTTTGGAATTCATGAGTAGTGTTAAAAATGCCTCTGGGGCCTCATTGTAATTATTATGCTTAGACATATGTGTGTAGAAGCCACATCTCTTCTTAGAGATAGCTACCACCATTCGAGCAAGTTGTTTTTAGTTCTGCAGTTTTACAGTTTCAGCCTGTTTTATTTATTCAATAGAATTTATTGTTCACTAGATATTTGTTATTGTTCTCCATATCTCTATGTTATTTTATTGAGTTTGTGATTCATTTTGTTCCTCTCATAAATATGGATCAGTGGTATCAGAGTGGTGTAATCTTCATTTATTTATCTCCGTGCATGTCCCTGACAAGATCTGGGTATAAGAAGATGGGACTCGAACCAGTCGAGCCTTTGCAAGATCGGTCATGCAGATCCCGATAACAACTCATGGGGGATGAGAATAAATATGATGGGACATGATATCCTTTTAAAATGTTGCTCAAGGAAGCCCTTGCGCAACAAAGCAATGAAATGATGGAAAACTTTGCAAAGATCCGTCAACGGCTTCCCACAGAAGACTCATGTTCATCAAGCAACCATGCAACCCACTTCAACGTAAAAGTAAATTTTGATATTCCATTATTTGAAGGATTGATAGATGCGTATGTTGTAGATAAATGGATGAATCTACTCAAAGGGTAGTTTTCGGTCAAAAAAATTTCCGACAGGGAAAATATTATTTTTCCACTCCTCAAGGCCATCCCCCATGTTAAGGACTAGTGGGATACTTACTTTGAGAAAAGGGCCATAGAGGAATTTGTAATATTTTTCAATCGCCCCCACATGGATTTGTTCATGGATTCCATTTAAGAACAATACTACCTTGTTGGAAGCTACGAGGACTAGTACACCAGATGGACCATGCTGCATGAGGAAATGGACTAGACATTACCATATTTCACAAATATTTTCCATACCCTGAGCACCAAATTAGGTATCAAAGACTCTGAACTGAATATTTTCCAGGTCCTATCAAGTTGTGAACTAGGTCTGTCTTTGACCTTAAGTTGGCTCTAAGTTTCAATTGTCTAACAATGGTTTTCTTTTGTTTTAGGACAACAAATTTTTCAATAACTTCTTCGTTGATTTGTTACGGTTATATAGGCCAAATGGGTTCTCTAGCATGTATTTTTGTCACAATATGTTAGCACATGCATACCATAAGCTATATAAAACACCTAGAGATCTTTTAGTGTTGAAATAATGTTGTTCTAAACTCTAACATACATGAAATGAACACAAGTATTTTTGGTCAACATGACCCTGGATAAAACTTTTGATTTATGGTAGCTACAGGAGGTATTTACCTCCACATGTAACCCTGACGAGAATTGAATATTCTGGGAAGCAAGAAAAAACCATAAAGCATTAAACCTAACCCTAGAAGACAAGTTGGCTCAAGGAAATAATTAAAATTAATTATTTAGCATCCAGAATGAGAAGTCGGCCCAGACATCTCACGAAAACAGTATAAATACAAGTAGTCAAACCTCATTTTGTCCCAGACAACTCAAATTTTCAGCTGGGAAGAAGTGCGCACTATAGAAATTGGGCTAGTGCACAAGTCTAGGGAGCAACTGCAGCCGACAACTGTTGCAATCTGTATTCCTGGTTTAGGCTCAAACTTTCTATTAGTTATGGTTGGACTTTATGATCTATCTTAGTTATATTTTCTTAATGTATTAGCCTTGGTTGGCTATTGGTTTTCTTTCGGAATCATTCTTTGTCAAGGTTAAGGTGCTCGGGGGTGGCTTCGGCCTATGGTTGGGTGACAATATTGTTATATTGTCTATGGTTAAACGATCACATCCATTACTTTCTAACAGGTTATGGACCCACACTATCTTCTGACATTCTAACCGCTAGAAGATAGATTGGGAGGATTTTCTGAGTTACAGTTGTAGTTGCAGCCAGTGTTTGTTACAACAACGAAACCCTAACCCTCTTATTGAGGCACCTTAAGTGAAGAGATTGACCTAGTTTATGGATATCTTAGTGCACCCTAGCCTAGCACATCTCCTAGTACTCTCAGCAAGCTAAGACATCAAGTTTGAGATTTTCGTCAAAGTCAAAGGTTGACCAAGTCAAAGAAGTTATGAATCACTCTATGAAGTCATAAAACAAGTTAGAATGGGATTCTAACTTCATAGTGTGGAAGACAAGGATTGACCTCATCTTTTCCAAGAATAAAGTGTTGGATATCGTGAAGGGAAAGATTGTGGAACCACAATTCAAAGAAGGAAAAGAGAAGGAACCTTGGAACATTGTAGTTATGGAGAAGTTCAAAGACAATGACATCAATTCCATTAGTATCATAGTGGACTCTATAAAATACCACTTGATACCCTACATCTCCAATATTGACTCATCTAAGAAGATCTACAATTCCCTCACAAACCTCTTCTTAGTCAGAAACATTGGACAAGTAATGAGTCTGAAGAATGAGCTGCATGACATGAAAATGAATGATGATGAAAGCACAACATCATACCTTGTGAGAATCTCTCAGTTAAGAGATCAACTACAAGTTATTGAAGAAATAATTTCAAAGAAGGAACTGGTAAATATAGTACTCAATGGTCTTCCCAAGACATGGGATGCATTTTCTGCAAGCATGAACACAAAGAAGGAGTATCCCACATTTGAATAACTTTGGAATTGTTGTGAAAAATAAGAATCAAGGATTAGTGCAAACGAGAAACCCCAAAAGAAATACGATGATCAAGCCTTCACAACAAGGTTCAAGAATTTCAGGAATAAAAAGAAGTTTGGCTCAAGGAAGAAACCAAATCAAGAGAAAGATATGTCAAAAATACAATGCTTCAACTATCGAAAACATGTTCACTACAAGAATCATGGTCCCGAGTTAAATAAAATAAAGTAAACACATGAAGCATCAGTTGTCGAAGAAAGGGAACCCTCAAAGAAAGCCAAGCAAGATAAAACAAAATTCTTCTTCTAAGACAAGGTAACAACAATATTCATAATTCTTGTACATACAATGTTTAGATAGTTTATGTACATATCTTGCATATCTATTTCTTAGAAGATAAGATGTTCAAAGAGAAACAATGCCTATGGAAGAATAACAATATAAGGATTTCCATCAGAATGACTACAAGTCAAGCAATACACATGAAAATATGAAGTGCATTGACAATCCTTGGTAACAATTCCTATGGAAGCTATTAACATAAGTAACAACTGCAAGATAAGCTGAAATCAAAATCAAACTTGAAGAAACTTGGAAGAAGCAAAAATGAAAAGAAGTCAGCAATCAAAAAGGAAATTAGAAAAAGACTTGTGACACTTTGCAAAAGGAAATAAAAATGTCAATGGAAGCGTGGACTCTCTTAGATGGAGGGAGACGATTATATTCCAAAAGAAGATCATGCATTCATGCATGAAGCAAGGATTATGAGTGAGATAATCCTAAATAATATGATCCATTAAGGATTATGAAGTATTTGTCCATGTTCCCATTAATGGTAGCAGCCATGAAAAGAAACATGTGTTCAATTTGACTTTAGAAGAATTTTTCTTTGAAAAGAAGCCTTAAAGTATCCCTGGTTGTCCATCCACATCCATGATCCTATGATGAAAGGAAGAAGTCATAATATTCAGGGCATGGAATCTATAGAAAACTCTATGGACCCAAGAGCTAAAGAGAAACATGAAGAAGAACATGAATACTCCAAGAGAGAAAGAAAATCTAGAACAACCAGTCATTATATCGAGAATCACAAGACTACTAGCTTGGTATGAACCCTCTAGAAGAAATCAAGCAGAATAAATGGAAGTTCTGATAAATAATAGTGTATGGAAGACATATGACTGGAAGCATTGCGATATCCAAAAAACTTATGATGTGCATTCCGATTATGATCGGACGGTCATTTTCGTAATGAAAATGGTTCGATAGATTGTTGATGTACCATAGACAATGATTCCCCTTGTGGCCAGTGTGGGGGAATGGTCTAGGATAGTATTTATTCTTGGCAGTCACTCTTATTAGTGGTCAATAAGAATGGTCTGCCTAGTCGGGAAGGCATTCTTTAGAGGTTTACAATTGTGAGCAGTTTCAAAGAATGGTCTGTTTTGGAGGTTGGTGCAGGACAATAATTTCCTTAGGAAATGGTACAGACAATCATTCCCTAGGGCAGACTCATTCTCTCTAGGTTTCACTTTGTTTAGTTCCATAGGAATGGACTAGTTAGGTGAATGGTATAGCTTAAACAATCAAGGACAAGCATTCCCTAGGGCAGACTCATTGTCTCTAGGATGCACTTTGTTTAGTGCCGGAGGAATGGCCTAGATAGGTGAATGGTTCAGGCTCAGAAATCAGGATAGTTATTCTTCTATGATTGAGAAGAATAGTCCAGATAGCTCATGGCTGATGTTTTATGTTCTGAGGGAAGATTTTCTTCCAGATCTCACATATGTGAGTGGAATAATGGCCCAAATGACTCAGTTGATATCATGATATTTTTTTTCTGTGTTGGTTGATATCAGATGATATGATTTCTTTAGAGATTGTATGTCCCTGGACAATAGATGTATGCTATTGTGGTGGATGTGCTCCACTGGTTGTGACTATGTGTCACTAATTAAGTAGTTGTGTGCTACTTGGTGTGGTAGTGTACCACTAGATTGTAGTTATGTAATACTATAGACACAGTTGTGTTATATTAAATGACATTGTTCTGATTGCCATGTAGACTATGAATAGTGTTGAAAATGATTATCAGCTAGATGGATAGTCAGTGTTTTATGGATAGGCATTCTCCAAGCAGAGAATGGTCAAGATAGAACAAATTGTTGGTGGATGGTTCAAGACCAATATTTTCTAAGGCATACAGGTTGAGACAGATCTCTATAACTTGATTAGAAAATAGTCCTAGATTGACATTCCTATGATCTTTGTAGTCCACGACGTAGCTTTTAACATATGTTGGGATAGTCATTCTTCTAGGACGTATGTCCATATTAGAAGAATGATCCTTGTATCACTCTATGGAGTGAGTAACTTATCCAACATCATGTCTGATTACTCATATAGAGTATGACTTCGAGAGATGATGCATTTGATGCTATCAGATGATAATGATGATGGTCCTCTTCATCTAATCATGAGATAGTTTATACAACTATGATGATTCTACTGGTTGAATGGTATGTTTGTGCTCAAGACCATTTCCTTCAATACCTCCCTAGCTAGGAGGGAGTGTTGATATTATGGTAGCTTTAGGAGGTATTTACCTCCACGTTTAACCGTGACAACAATAGAATATTATGGGAAGCAATAAGAAACTCTAAAGCATTAAACCTAACCCTAGAAGACAAGTCGGCTCAAGGAAATAATAAATATTAGTTGTTTAGCTTCTAGAATGAGAATTCAGCCCATAAAACTCAGGAAAAAAGTATAAATACAAGTATCCATACCCCCATTTATCCCAGACAGATTGAAATTTCAGCTGGGAAGAAGTGTGCATTGCATAAAATAGGCAAGTGCGCAAGTCTGAGGAGCAGTTGCAGTTGAGAGTTGCTGCAATCTGTATTCCTAGTTTAGGCTCAGGCTTTCAATTGGTTATGGTTGGACTTTTTGATCAATCTTGGTTATCTTTTCTTAATGCATTAGCCTTAGTTGGCTATTGGTTTTCTTCCAGAATCATTCTCTGTCAAGGTTAAAGTGCTCAGTGTTAAATTTTCAGCTATTATTAGGTTACTTTTCAATTTACTAGATAACCATAGCATAGATAAGATCACTGAGAGAAACAAAATCACAAGATACACAACATTTATCCTGGGAAACCCTCAAGGGGAAGAAAACCTAGCAAAAATTCTTTAATATAGATTCAATAACCAAGTACAACTCCAGAATAACTCTCTCTCTACGAGAGACAAACTACCATGATGCTAGACCAGAAAATAGCCAAGACAATAAACAAAACACTAGAGAATATCCTCTCCCAAGCAATGTGCCTCTCTCTCTTCCTTCTTCCGGCAACTGCAACTTCCTTCAATGCTTGTGCACTAGATGAGTGAGTTGAGTGATTGAACAAATGAGTGGTTGGCTTCCTTTATTTATACAAACTGGCAAACGCTGAAAGAAGGTTTCTCTTCACTGGAAGGGATGAGTTGTCTTTCTGGGTGGTTAGAACCACTTTAATTTTCCTGGGGGGGCAACTTATTTAATTTCATATTACAATTAGGGTTTGACCAATCCACAAAAGGGGATTTGGTCAATTACAATGCCCGACATGATCAATCCACAAAATGGGATTTATCTAATGAATATATTTTATCTTTTACTTTATCCACAAAAGGGGATAAGAATATTCTTTGCAGTTACACAATATTTTAGCACTCCCTCTTAACAAGAAGGATATTGTTTATCTTTTGACAGGTCACTAGATTTCATCATCAATTGAACAATATCACCAACTGGATAACAAGAGGCATAAATATAATCTACTTGGTCATCTGGCATCACGATCACTCACTGGTTTTCCATGAATACATATTAAAGAAAAAAAATCTCTTTATCTTCGCCCAGAAGATACTCTTTCTTTATTTCATCTTTGCGCAGAAGATACTATTTCTTGTATTCGCACAAAAAATATCTTATCTTCACACAGAAGATGTCTTATCTTCACACAAAAGATATTCTATGAGTTTTTCCATTCCTTTTATGTTCTCCCTTCTCTTGTATTCATCTATATCACCCATCCACTAGGGAGGAATACTACCATAGCTTCACTCCTAGTCATCCCACATGAACTAGAGAAACTAAGATGCTAGCCTGGGAAAGACTAGACTCCCTTTCCATGATCCATGTAGGATCATGACACAAACCTCAAGAGCCAACTAACCATTCCACATGATCAATGTTTGTGTTCCACGCTACTCAATCCTTGGCCAGAGGAGAGTATCTACCCACTGGCCCTTAGAGAAGAATCCACACTCCTCTCTACAAGGGTGGTCACACCCCTCTCTATGAGGGTATTCTAGCATGTCCCTAGAGTAACCAAAACTCAACACCTGGACAGAGGCCAACCTCAAAAAATTTCTTATTCTCCTTCTCTATGAAGGTCTCTTCCTTCTCTACAAAGGTCTCTTTCTTCTCTACGAAGGTCTCTTCTCTTTTCCTTCTCTATGAAGGTATACCTGTGGGATTGTTCATTCCTTCTCTATGAAGATCTAGCTATGGGATCTGAAAAAATCTCTTGTGGTCCAAAATCTTTCCATGGTATAATTCCATGCTACCCATCTGCTAGGCACCATCCATATTCTTTCCTAACTTAGCCAAATCATGATCCTCCATTTAGAACTCGGAGACATAGCTCCCTATTGCACCAAAATAAGAGCTTATAATCATCATCCTTGAATTTCTCTTCTGTAATATCCTGGGTGCCTTCTTGAGTTCGAACATTTATTTCTTTCTGACTTCATACTGGATCAACCTGCTCCCTCTGCATCTATAAGAACGGTACTAGAGAAGCTTGTAGTTACCTACATCTCATCAACTATGTCTGAGTATCCATATTTCTCTTCATATTGAACATTTATGTTCTACATCTTTAGGAGCCTCTTGCTCCTATATAAATACTGGATACTATCTAGTTCTTACTGACTGCCACCATATCATAAGTCCTTCTCATGTTGTCTAAACTTTGCAAGTCAAGGCATAATTTATTTCTTCTGAGACCTATAAACATACTTACAGTATTCTTTCTGAGATATGTCACTTAGTCAATTAGTCAGTAACAATAATCAGTAATCAAATAAAATTATATCATGATTTCTATCAGAGTAGTACACATCTTTTCTTAAGAAAAACTTGTTCAACCATGTACACATCTGAAACCCTAATCATGAATAAGACTTTTGAACTCTTTTTCACTCTAGCTATGAGATTACCAAATTTTCCCTTACTATCATAACTAAACGTATACCTTTGTCACTCTCGTGAGTGATCATACTTGAAATAAATATTTTATATCTTTATTTATCCTCTTCTTTGATAAGTCAGCATAGACACTGAAATAAAATGAGGTTAATTAACATTTTCACAGAAATCTAACTTGTAATGACAAAGTATTAAAGTAAATAAGATACGAAAAATAAACATGAATACTTATCTTTTGTTTTTGTGTGGGGAGGCTCCACGGACTCCACCATTTTCTATATTTCTTCAAATCAATTATCTTCAACTTAAAGTACATAATCCTCAATTTCTACTAAATATTTCTTTGGGGAAGGATATTCTTCTTCCTCTGCCACATGTGCTTGATGCTTTCTTTTCCCTTCTTCTTATGCTTGGTCTTTTTCTCTTCTTCCGCTAGTTCTGGTACACCCACTGTAACATGTTAGAGGAGATCATTCTCGTCTAGAATCATCTGCAATCTATGCTTCCAAGATCTGAAGTTTCCAGATCCTTCCAGCTTGTCTTCTACCCTCATACTAGTAGCCATTCTTTCTTGCAGTAGAAATCCTATCCCTCTAGGCTATAGAAATAATAGAAAAATCAAATTTCTTGGATCTGAAAACTGAACTCACCAAAAGATGCTCTAGACTAAGGCGAGTATGTTGGTATAGTCAGTTTCTAAAAAATTTAGTTTCTGACCCTTGAAACTGGACTAGCGGATTTCTGGACTAGTGCTTCTAGTTTTTTGGTACTTCTGGTTTTCTGGTATTTCTGGTTTCCTAGTACTTCTGGTTTTCTAGTACTTCTGGTACTGGTGAAAACTTCGGTTTCACTTTTTGGGAGTTTTATCCACTAAAAAGGTGCACTGAACGTGCCAATGAGTTCCTTATGCTAGGGCACACTTTTCTAGATGATCTTTGGGCTAAAATTCCTCTTTAATAAAAATCCCTAATTTTCTTGTACGACGATAGTGACGTTTTTCTTTTTCCTGTGAAATATGCTCTCTTCATCTTAGCTCTTATACCATGTTAAAGTTTTAACTATTATTAGGTTAGTTTTCAATTTACTAGATAACCATAGCATATATAGGATCACTAAGAGAAACACAATCACAAGATACAAAACATTTATATCTTGGGAAACCCTCAAGGGGAAGAAAACCCAGCAAATTTTCTTTAATATAGATTTAATAACCAAGTACAACTCCAGAATAACTCTCTCTCTACGAGAGACAAACTACCATGATGCTACACTAGAAAATAGCCAAGACAATAAACCAAACACTAGAGAATATCCTCTCCAAAGCAATGTGCCTCTCTCTCTTCCTTCTTCCGACAACTGCAACTTCCTTCAATGCTTACACACTAGATGAGTGACATGATTGAGTGAACAAATGAGTGGTTGGATTCCTTTATTTATACAAACTGGAAAGCACTGAAAGGAGGTATCTCTTCACTGGCATGGCCGACTTGTCTTTCTGGGTGGTTAGAACCACTTTAATTTTCCTGGGGAACGACTTCTTAAATTTCATATTGCAATTAGGGTTTGACCAATCTGCAAAAGGGTATTTGGTCAATTACAATTCCCGACATGATCAATCCACAAAAGGGGATTGATCTAATGAATAATAAATTAGTAATGAATACATTTTATCTTTTACTTTATCCACAAAAGGGGATAAGAATATTCTTTGTAGTTACACAATATTTTAACACTTGGGGGTGGATTTGGCCTATGGTTGGGCGAAAATATTGTTATATTATCTATGGTTAAATGATCACATCCATTAATTTGTAACAAACTGCCCCCCCCCCAATGGGGAAAACTAGTTTGGAATGGAAGTATTTATATATGGAAAATAGAAGGTGGAATACAACAAGTACATGAAACAAATGAACCTGATACAATAGGAGCTTGTCTCAAGCTACAACACAAGTCCAAGAGTGAGAGATGCACCCAAGCATGGTGTGTGTTAGGTGATTTATATGTACTAAAAAAGACACTAAACTACCCTCAAATAAATTGTCAACCCGGGGTAAGTAAACTTAGAGTTGTAGAAAAATATATGCCAAAGGTAAAAGGTTGGTAAGAGTATAATCTAACTAATGAAACCAGCTATCTAAAGCTAATCTACTCAAGAAAAACTATCTAATGAGCAAACCCTACTAAACAAATTGAAGCTATTTAACCTAAGTATTTTTGGGCCAAGGATTGATGGATGGTTCTAAGAAAAGCAAGTGAAAACCCTACTTTAAAGAAACTAGTTCATGTCAATAAGAAAAAGAAACTACCTAAGCATATCAATAAGCAAATGACAAAAGCAAACTATCCTAACTTGCCAACCTACATTCAATGAGTAACTACCCTATGAAAGCAAATAAATTAACAAGTAAGCAAAGACACCTATCTAACCTATAAAGAAAATAGACAAGTAATCAAAGACACCTAACTAACCTACTAAAGAAAAAGACAAGTAAGAAAATACAACTATCTATCCTACTAAAGAAAATAAACAAGTAAGCAAAGACTTCTCATTGAACAACTATCTAGCCTAAGAGGCAAGTGGACTAAATGCTTGATGCAAAACTATTTCTAATGCATGAGATGAAATTCATTTTATTCAAAGCAAGAAGGACTACCAATTAAATGCCTAACTTATGACAAACAAAACTGTTCTTAAATATATTGAAGCAAAAGACTAATTACCCTACAATGATGATAAAACTATATTCTAACCTATGAAAGCAAGAAACTATCTTTAATCTATAAAACACTCAAATATAATGTTGGTGTTTATGTGAATGCCTTTGGTGGTGACGGATGATATCTCGATGGCACTTGACAACAAAGGACCATTCGAGTGGTATAAAATCAATTTTAATCTCAATGGAAAATGGAAGGTATGTATTAAAGAATCCAACGAGAATTTTGCCATGACAAAGATAATGTTAAATACCCTACATATTCATGTATAAACCATTAACATCATAATGAGATCATCATTCTAATTCTAGGTTACGTAATCAAAATTCATACCTAACTCAATCATTTAACTAAGAAATGTAGTTGCAATTCAATTCTAGAAAAGGAAATTACATAAATGAAACTATGTTATGTCTACACTAATAATTCAAACTACAATTAAACAATGCTTTAAACACAGAGACTAAAACACGATATAAAAAGTAAATGAGAAATCTACATTAACCAATAACTAATTTAGATGAGATCTATATAAACTAATATAAGCAAGCTATGATTAAATCTAGAACTTATTCTATTCATCCATCAAAATCCATGTCAAAGGAAACCCAAATAAAACTCTATTTTATTCTAAAAACTATGTTTTCAACTTGATTATAAAACCATAAATCAAAACATAATTTAACATCTAAATGCACATGAGGTTAATATACAGAGACTTGCAAGTATGTTCCTAATCTACAAAACTAATTCATGCTAACATAACCCATCATACGAACCTACAAGAGAGCAATAAAACAATTAAATCACAGCAAGCTAATTAACACAATAAAACATGCATGTACAGAAAATAAAAGAACGATTTAAATTATGAAATGCATAAACAACACACTGATCATCACCAAACTGTTGGTGGGCCCCCTAGCAAGTCGTGGGTACCTCCTACAAGCACACCACGAACTTCAATAGGCTGAATTCACCATGAAATCTTGAAAACACAGTTCTGGCACAATTTTGGCAATGTAAAACTCAAAATAGAGCAAAATCGTTTTTCTAATAATTCTAATGTTTATGCTACTTGGTTCTTCTACTTAACAATCATCTGACCACCTCAGTGGTATTTATAAAATTTACAAACCAAGTGGTCGACCACAGGAGGGTCAAACCACTTCTAATTTCGGCAAAATACAATAAATGATGCCATAACTTACAAAACAGAGCAAGCCAATAATCGCCTTCTTTGGACAACTAAAATCGAGTTGTCTTAAGCTTAGTAGATGGAGGGGGTGATCATGAAGAAAACCCATGTGCCTGACTTGTCCATCACTGGCCATCAATGCCATAACCGCCAACTCGCCTTGCGTTTTTGTGCAATACTGGGTGCTGGAACGAGTGTCGGATCAAGTACCGGAACGAGTGCTAGAACGAGTGTCGGATCAAGTGCTAGAACCGGAAACATGGTGCGTTTTTTCTTGTAATAGCATAAAAACATGAATTAACTCTTGGAAATCATATACCATGATGAATTAAACTTGATTTAATCATTAAACATGAATTGCATGTACCTTATGGCGATCATACCGATTTACCATAAAATTCTTCAAAAAGATCCTTCAAAACATGCAAAACATATATGTACATGCGGAAAAAATGTATAACAATTGTCATAAAAATGATCATATCTCGAGCTCAACATTACCCCCACACTTACGATTTTGTAGGTCCCACTGCAAACAAAAAGAAGTTACCCCTCATGACTAGGCTTGCTGAGGAGGATCAACTTTGGAAGCCTCTCCTTCTTGCTGTGTAGACTTAGTCTTGTACCTCTTATGTTTCTTTAATTGTTCTCTAAGGCTATGGTTAGATTTAGTCATTTCATCAACCAACCGATGAAGGGAGTTAACTTTTGTTTGAAGGACTGCATTGTCATGATGAAGATGTGCATCTATTTTCTTCCTCTCTTCAAACTATGGAAGAAGCTGATGGTTTTATTTTTGTAGCTGCTCTATAGTTGGAACAGAATTGGTGATCTCTGAGGAAGGCTTAGATCATTTGAGGAATGTGGACAATTTATCAGTTTTAGGATCTAGAGTGGGCCTAGGTGAAGTAGGAGTGATGGGAGATCAGAAAGGTGAGGTAGGTTCTAATTTTGTTTTCCTTAGTGGCTCTAATCCATCTGCACAGACTTCCCTAGTATTCTTATGAGGGCTCTCAAGGTCAGAGGATACTTGGATGGGATCAAAAGCAGGTGGAGGTTTTGCATAAGGCTTGATTCTTATGTTTCGGGTACTCTTTTTAAAGGGTCCTTTACCAGATCGATTGGCTCCCCTATTGTTTGTAGGAATGATGGGAAAGTCTTGTTGCATTGCTTCTTGATTCTTTTTAGGTGTAGGATCAAGAGAGAGTGAAGGCATTGGGGGGTCAACAATGGGCTTCTTTTGGTTTTTTCTCTTGGTCTTTTTACTCGATGAAGTAGTAGGGATATCAACAAGATTTTGGTATTGTTCTGGCAAAGAGAGGGTTTGTGCAAGGGAGTTTGGGGTTCTTGGAGAGCGAGGCTTGGATGCAGAGATAGTTTTTAGGCTAAGTGGCTTTTTGTCGTTCTTAACTGTCAAGTGAGAGTTTGCAAATTAGTAGATAAAGGCATCCCAATTTTTCCCTTGTTTCTCTAACTCGGCTAGAACAAGGACCTTGATCAATCCATGGTGGAAGAGACTATTGTGGGGATTAGTCACATTTTTCCTCACTTGAGAGGACATCTTCTCCAAGATTTTGAGAAAATAGAAGGGGAAGCTCAAGGGTTTGTTGAACAAAAAATGAGCCAGCAATCTAAAATGACAAGCTTTGAAAGTAGAGTATCTACCTTCACATGTAATTAACCTTGTGATGACGATGAAGGGATTGACCAATTCTTCCTTTATACACTCCTTAGAATACCCTTTTTCTCTTGAAATTTTCTCGAATTCGGGCTTAAACACCCTGTTGTAACTTGAGTGCGGCAATTGGTGATTCTTGAACCATCTATCTCCCATTCTTGGGAGCTTTGTTGCAGCAGAAATGGACTCTTCTATGAATTCAAATATAAGAGACCCTACATGTGTTTTCTTACCATCAAAACCAACTACAAATTGCATAGAGAGGTCGTCATCATGGCCCTAGAAGATAGACAGAAATGGCCCCCAGCCAGTGCGCAAAAACACTTCCCTGCTCTATGAAAATTATGGAATGGAAAACAAGTTTTCATAGGAGGAGGGTTCATATCTCCTAGGCATTGTGATAGAGGTGAATTTAACCAAGAAAGGGCACGAATAGGCCAAGAAATGACATGGATTTAGCACAAGATGAATGCGTTGAGAACAAAGGACAAGATGTCAGAGGTTGGGCGTGATTTCTTAACGCAGAGGAGAGAAATTAGCAAGGGTAAATGAGATAATAGAGTGCCTAGCCTAATTTTGGATGCTCTTATGGTGGAGTACGTTTCCCACATGTGCGCGTGCACTTCCATGTGTGGGAAATTTGAATTCAATGGAAATATTTGGAGCAATGTAGTAGTGCGTGGTAAGATCAATGTCCAAGTCTTTTGACTTGGACATTTGATCATCAACATATGAAGCATCTTTAATCAATGTCTGTAACCAATTTAATTGAATGTAATTGATTTCCAGTTACCTGGAATCTAGGAAAGTTATTGGTATTCAATTCAATGGCACTTCATTCAGCACTTCAAACGACATCTCATCTGACACCTCATACAATACTTCATCTGGTACCCCTACGTTAAGTGCATTTTCGCCTCTTATAATGGATAGCCTGCAATTTTGAAGTGTTTTTGACAACCACGGTGCTTAATGAGCAGAGGTAGAGTGCTCCATGCTCACTCATTCTTCTTGCATATGACATATAATGTCAAAACCTATAATGAACAGGTTATAGCAAGCATAAAACATGTGTTGTCAAACCTACAGTATGCAGCTTGTAATGGAAGATAACCAATAAAGAGTGGTTTGTTAAGCATGAGGTCAGTAATTTATAGCACACAGGAGTTAAGCAAAAAAAAATAACATGACTATCAATGTAATAACCTGTATCATGGTAATAATACAAAAATACTTGCAAAGACTCATTTCTCTAGGCAATGATCATTTTTCATCTCATGAACCCCTCCCCCACACTTAAGTATTGTGACACCTCACAATCAAAAGTATAGGAAACTAGTCAGTATCCCCCAATAGCCGAAGATTTATAGTATGTCAAGTGTAAAGATGAAATTTCACAGATTGGTCTGATGAGACAGTTAGAATATGGCCCCACCTATAGGATAAGAGATCCTATATATAGATAAGAAGAGGTAGGCAAGAGAGTTTCAATATAGTCTTAGATTCATTTCCCAATGGCAAGTTGATGAGATTCATTAACCTTAGCTTAACCACACATACTCCATGTCAGCTTTGTCTACAAGTAATGTCGTACATCAAGACAAGTTTAGATTTATTATTTATTTTTGTCGGATCATCATCCTCGCTAAGTAGAATGCCCCACTACCAGCAAGCCTGTTCAATACTTCGGTGAGTTTACCTAGTCATACCAGAGGCCGGTACTCACTGCCAACAGACCTGTTCAGTATCCTTTAGGATTTTATCATAAGATTGCTTACGCAAGAAGATGGGGGAACAACTCTGAAACAACTTTTTCTTTCTTTTTATTTTTAATTGGGATGGTATTTATGTTAGAGGATGACTTTCCGTTATATTATTAGTGATTGTCCTGATGTAAGGGGTACTTAAGCGGACATGGCCTATCTAAAGATATGATATAATCAAGCTATTTAGTGTGTATTGGATGGTACCATTGAGAAAGAACAGAAAGGTATCTCTAGGCTCAACTTACTTTCTTCTATTGTATTTATTATGATGTTTCCATGACTAACTACTAATTAGACCACCTTGTTACTCTTTGATAAAGACACTTGACTTACTTACTCAGGTTTCTTGGAAAATTGTACGAGAGACCTCTAGGCTTGATCGTTACAGTATCACTTCCTTATACAGTGGTGAAGAGTTTCAAGAGTAATTGTTTTAGAATGCCTTGAAAAATGAGAATGTTTGAAAAAATATGGCTAACTACAGTAATTCAATATTCATTTGATTCTTTAGCAAACACAAGATTCAAGTATAACAATGTTTTGAAGAAAGATCCTTGAAACTGTGTACTCCTGGTGAAATAAATACTTACAGAAACCTCTAGAATTGCCTTATTAAGAAAATTCAAAAACTGTTTACATATATACAGTAGGAAATATTTTAAAAAAAAAAATCAAGAACAAGGGGGGGCTTCCCCATCTACTAAGGCCAATGCCTTGTCAGCTTTCATGACCTCTAGAAAATCTTCTCTGGAAATGGGCTTATGATAAAATTTAATTCGGTATCCATTTACCACAAAGGAGACTTGTCCATTGTCAATTGTTTTAATTTTTACAGCTCCATTGTCATATACAGTGTCTACCTCGTAAGGGCCCAACCAATGGGTGGTAAGTTTTCCTTTGAAGGTTTTGAATCGGGAATCAAACAACAGGGCCCAGTCACCAGGCTGGAAGTGCTTCTTCTTAATAAACTTGTCATGCCACTTGCTCCTCTGGTTTTGGACTAATATCGTCCGTTGGATGGCATCTTGTCTAATTTCATTCAACTCATTTACTTGTAGGGCTCGTTGCTTTTGAGCCTCATCCAGTTTCAATCCTAACTCCGCAGAAATATGGAAGGTCCTTACTTGGAATTCTATAGGTAAAAGTACTTGTTTACCATACACTAGCTCATAAGGGGTATGCCCAGTGGTATTCCTCCAGGTAGTCACATATGCCCACAAAGCCTCTGGGAGCCTATCAGCCCAATCCTAGTGATGTAACTGAATGGTATTGGTCAATATGGATTCCATAACATTTTTTTTGGATTCTACCTGACCATTGGCTTGTGGGTGGTATGGAGAAGATTTACAATGTTTAATCCCATATTTATTCGTTAGCTCTTTCATCATCTTGGAAGTAAATTGAGTTCCTTGGTAGGTAACAATTTCATGAGGGACATCGAAGTGGGTAAATATGTCTTCATATATAAATTCGACAACAGACTTCTCTATGGCCCTAAATAGGGATTTTGCCTCTACCCATTTGGTGACATAGTCCATAAAAACTAAGATATAGTTCTTCCTACGGGACATGGGTGAAATTGGTCCTACAAATTCAAGGGCCCATTTTTCGAAGGGTTCTATCATAACTTGGGCCTGCAAAGGCATTTCGTCAGATGACATAGGTCTTCCTATCCTTTGGAAACTATCAAAACTTCTCACATACTTGGCATCATTTTTGAAAATGCTAGGCCAATAGTAACCTAAATGTAATACCTTATATGTTGTGTGTTTGTCAATGAAATGGCCACCACATGGTCCATCATGACAACTTCATAGTATATCAGGTACCTCGTCCTCTCGGACACATCTACGAATAATTAAATCAGGACCTGTGCGAAAAATATCATGACCAACCCAAGAGTAATTAGCACTTTGTGTAATAATTTTCCTCTTTTCATGAGGTGACAAATGAGATGGTAACTTCCTAGTGGCCAGATAGTTTGCCATATCCACAAACCATGGGGTATTAACAGAGAGGGAAAAAATATGCTCATCTAGGAAACTATCATCTACAGGTAGATCATCATCCTCATTGTTTATTCAGGAAAGAAATTCAGCTACTACATTATCCTTTCCAGGTCGGTCAAGCACAGTGATATTAAATTCTTGCAATAATAAGAGCCACCTAGTCACTCGGCCATTAGTATAGGTTTGTTGATGAGGAACCTAATGGCAGAATGATCGGTGTGTACAAATACTTCATAACCTATAATGTAATGACGAAACTTGTTAATAGCATGAACAACTGCCAAGAACTCTTTCTCGGTGACTGTGTATTTTAACTCGACAGGGGACAAGTTCTTGCTTACAAAATAAATAATAGGACTGTTGGTCTTCTTTCTGCCCTAATACCCCTCTGATTGCAGTGTCGAAGGCATCAATGGATATATGAAATGGGAGATTCCAATTGGGCCCTCTAAGAATTGGTGCCACAGACAACTTAGCTTTTAGGGTTTCAGAGGCAGTTTGGCACTACTCAGTCCAAACAAAATCAACATCTTTTATCAATAATCCAAACATAGGTGCAACAATCTTTGTAAAATTTTCAATAAACCGTCGGTAATATCTAGCATGTCCAAGAAATCTTCTCACCTCTTTCTGATTCTTGGGGGGTGGAAGTCTAATAATGAACTCAATCTTTGCAGGATCGACTTGTATTCCTTCAGATGAAACATGATGTCCTAGAACCACTCCTTTAGTTAACAACATTTTGCATTTTTCATGACTTAGGGATAGGTTCATTTCCTGGCATTTGATGAGGAATTTTTCTAAGTTGTCTAAGGCTTCCTGGTAAGTGCTTCCATAGACTGTGAATTCATCCATGTAGACCTCCACACAATCATGAATAAGATCAGAAAATATCCCTAATACTACTCATTGAAAAGTGGCAGGAGCATTACACAATACGAATGGTAAGACCCTATAGGCATAGGTGCCCCAAGGACAAGTAAATGTAGTCTTGTCCTGGTCCTTGGGTGCTATAAGAATCTGATTGTACCCGTTGTACCCATATAGAAAGGAAAATTTCTTCTTTCCAGACAAGGTATCTAGAACTTAGTCAATGCAAGGAAGAGGAAAGTAGTCTTTTAGAGTGGCTTTGTTGAGTTCCTGGAAATCAACACAAATTCTCCATTTCCTGGTCACTTTCTTTGGAACCACTACAAGCGAGGACACCCACTTACTATCGAAGATGGGATAGATAAATCCAACATTTAACAACTTTTGGATTTCCTCCTTCACTATGTCTTTGAGTGTTGGGTTCATCCTTCTCTGGGGTTTCCTAACATGTGTCACTTCCCCCTGGGTATATATGTGATGGATGCATGTGTCAGGGTGTATACCCTTCATGTAAGTGTATTCCCGGGAAAATGCTCCTGATTGTTTTTTAAGGATATCTACTAATTGTTTCTGTTGGTCTGCATCTAGCCCGGAGTTTATATGTAAAAATTTCCCTAGACTAATCTCGTAGGGCATAGTATAAGACATGGCTGACTCATCTATCTCGAAAATAAAATATATCGAAGACAAAATGGATGGATCCAATTGTTCTTGAAATTATTCCCCAAACATGTATTCAAATTGGGGAAAAGACTGTGGAAAATCCACACATGCGATAGCAGAAATGAATTGGTTTAGCACATTTCATGTTGTGTTCTCCTGAAGTTCCCATACATGGTCACTAGGCAATATGAGTTCTTCCTAGTCCTCATTCTCATATGGACATTCAAGACACCATATATTCTCCATAATAGGTTAAGTTGGAGGGTAAATGGTGAGCTTCTAGATAGAGAGACCATTTGAGATGGTCATTTCTCCTTCTTTACATCCAATAAATGCATTGGTTGTGGCTAGCCAAGGTCTTCCCAAAATAACGGGATGGCCTCTAGCATGATCCTTTGAATTAATGAAAATAAAGTCTACGGGGTACTCTCGTAAGGCTGAAGTAACCATGACATCATATAAAATCCCTTCAGGTATAACCCTAGTTTTATCTGCTAATTCCAAAATGGTTGGGGTAGGCCGAAGAAGAGGTTGTAACTATAATTGTTCCAAGGTAGTAGTGGTCATAAAATTGATGGCTTCCCCTAGGTCTATGAGAGTGTTTCCAAAGGAGACCTCATTAATGGTTATGGTCACTACGAGGTTTCCTGGATTCCCATACTTTGCTATCTTTGGCTGCTCTGATATGTACTCAGAGAGTCCTCCTACCAAATGTATTGTAGGAGGGTCCTTTTACTTCCTGCGTGGCTTCTTAATAAACAATTATTTGACTACCTTACTATAGATTGGAATGTCTTTAATGGCTTGAAGAAAGGGAATATTGATGCAAATATTTTTCAATTCATTAAGAATGTCAAATTATGATCGGGTGGTAGGTTTCTCGACTACCAATCGGTCTGGATAAGGAGGGACCTTCGTAATTTGTGAAGGTTCATTTTGGGGAAGCTTGGGTTCTTGATTTTTCGGGATAATAACATCTTCCCACCTAGTGTCATCCATGGGTTGTTTGGTGGTTTCTTCTTCTTCTTCTTCTTCTTGGATGACTACTGAAGGTCTCTGCCTATCTGGAACTTTTCCCGATCTTCATTGAATTTCTTGTAATGGAACAAGAGTAATAACATATGTCGGGAAGGCCTGCATCTCAACATTGTTAAGAGGTTGAGGGGGCTTATTATTGGGGTTTGACACTGACTGTGCTGATAATAGTGTTGGTCTCGAGGATCTTGCATTTTGATATTGTAGCGATTGTTGTTTTGGAATAGGAGGTAAAGGTGGTGGAACAAAACCTGGCAAAAGTTGTGGAGTGTTCGATGAGAACTGAGGATAAGGATGGTTATACATAGGGATAGGTGGAGCTTGAGGGTTTCCTTGGTTGTGTCCTCCCCTCCATCCTTGAATCCAAGGATTTTGGTAATGAGTAGACCACTTTTTCCAACCTGGTGAGTTCCACTGTTGTTGTTTATAATAGGGTGGAACTTGAGACTGTAGATCCGGGTATGTAGGTTGATTTCTAGGCTGCCATGGCCTCCTAGGTGCATAAGAAGACTCCCCAGGATTCCCACTCCTATAGATGGATAATAAACCAGGCAATGATGGACATTTTTAGTCACATGGTCTTCTATACAGAAGCCACAAACTGAAATGTTATCTAATGGGCACTCCCTTGAGGAATGCTTCCTCCTGCATCTTGGGCAATATATGTTCATTGCTGCATTTTCTTCCTCCTATTTATTTTTTAGTTTAAGGGTATCCAACTGGGAACCTATTGTGCTTAAGATGTCAGTATTAAAGTTTTCTAAAAGGTTCCCTATCTCTTCTCTTGTGATGCCACCTGAACTAACTGGTTTTAAGCTTCTATTGTAAGGGTCTCGAACATTCTTCCTTGTTTTGGCTCTACTCCTTAAGTAATTTTTACACATTTCACATATTTCAGCAAATGGTTTATGAGAGATGTCACCTGATTCCATCAGGTTAAGCATCTCTAAATATTCTTCTGAAATTCCCTTAAGGAAAAGATCCCTAATTGCATCCTCTGGGAGGTCATGGTATTTTGACTTCTAGGAGATATAACCAAATCTTTCCATATAGTCTTCAAGGGTCTCGTCTTCTAACTATTGGATTTTAAAGATGTCATTACGAGACTCTTTGGTCTTGCAGTAGTCTTGGTACTTCTTAATAAATATGTATTTCATGGATTCCCAATACCTAATACTAGATTCTCCCAACCCCATGAACCATCTTAGTGAAGAGTCTTTGAGGGTGGCAGGAAAGAGTTTTAATTTCTGGGCATCTTGCACATAGTTTTAGCTTCTGCACAAGATGTCAAATTCAAATAGGAAGGTGTCTGGATCTTCACTGTTTTTACCATAAAAGGTAGGGAGTGCCGAGAGAGGAATATTCTTCATGTTGACATTTGAAGTAGTGTCTAAAATCGGAAACCCAAAGGTAGTTTCGGTTTGGTTTCCATTTTCTTCTTCCTCTCTGTGTCTTACATTGTCATGGTCCTCTTGATCATCCATATTGGCTTGGTTTCCAAAAAGAGAATACCTAAGTGGTTTTATCTTTGAAGAGAACGAGGTTTCACTTTAATGAAAAGGTATTCCTATTGATTGGATGTATGGGACTCTAATCGAGACGGTTGAGATTATCGGTGCCAAAGTTTCTGCGTTAATCTGAGAGACAATCACATTGGTTGAATTACCAAACAAAAGATTCACCTGTTCAGGGTCTATGATATCTTCAAAATTAGGATTCCCTGGTGGTGGTGTAAAAGCAAAGTTTGTATTGTTTGGTTCGTGGTCTTGCCTCCTGTCCTAATATGATTGATGCTTCAGTTTCTTGTTCTATAGTGCTCCCTGTGTTAGTCCCTTTGGAGACTATTTTATCTCTTTGAGTCAAGCTAGCTTCTTTTTTTTTATATCGGTCTGCGGATTTTATAAGCAGAACATTCCTTCCCCCAAAGAGATCGGAAGGAACCTTGGTTGAAAGGTTTGATTTAGATTTAATGTATCTACCTTATGGGTCTCTAGGTCTATTCATGAAAGAAAACAAAAACAAAAAGGAAAAACTACCATTGGGTTTGGGGGAGTCTGCAATAGTAGATGCGCAGGCTCTTACCTCTCATCTCAAAGTTCCCCCGCCACCAATCTAATTCTAAGGTCAACGAATGATCTATTTCCTAAATACTTCTTACCTTAAGACAACTCCTCGACAACGACGCCAAAATGTTAGGTGATTTATATGTACTAAAAAAGACATGAAACTACACTCAATTAAATTGTCAACCTGGGGTAAGTAAACTTAGAGTTGTAGAAAAATATATGCCAAAGGTAAAAGGTTGGTAGGAGTATAATCTAAATAATGAAAGTATCTATCCAAGCCTAATCTATTCAAGTAAAACTATCTAATGAGAAAACCCTACTAAACAAATTGAGACTATTTAACCTAAGTATTTTTGGGCCAAGGATTGATGGATGGTTCTAAGAAAAGCAAGTGAAAACCCTACTTTCAAGCAAGTAGTTCATGTCAATATGAAAAAGAAACTACCTAATCATATCAATAAGCAAATCACAAAAGAAAACTATCTTAACTTGCCAACCTACATTCAATGAGAAACGACCCTAACAAAGCAAATAAATGAACAAGTAATCAAAGACACCTATCTAACCTATAAAGAAAATAGACAAGTAAGTAAAGACACCTAACTAACCTATTAAAGCAAAAGACAAGTAAGCAAAGACAACTATCTATCCTACTAAAGCAAATAGACAAGTAAGCAAAGACTTCTCATTGAACAACTATCTAACCTAAGAGGCAAGTGGACTAAATGATTGATGCAAAACTATTTCTAATGCATGAGATTAAATTCATTTTATTGAAAGCAAGAAGGACTACCAACTAAATGCCTAACTTATGACAAACAAAACTACTCTTAAATCTATTGAAGCAAAAGACTAACTACCCTACAATGACGATAAAACTATATTCTAACCTATGAAAGCAAGAAACTATCTTTAATTTATGAAACACTCAAATATAATGTTGGTGGTTGTGTGAATGCTTTCGGTGGTGACAGATGATATCTCGATGGCACTTGACAACAAAGGACAATTAAAGTGGTATAAACTCAATATTAATCTCAATGGAAAAATGGAAGGTATGTATTAAACAATCCAACAAGAATTTAGCCATGACAAAGATAATGTTAAATACACTGCATATTCATGTATAAACCATTAACATCATAATGAGGTCATCATTCTACTTCTAGGTTACGTAATCAAAATTCATACCTAACTCAATCATTTAACTAAGAAATATAGTTGCAATTCAATTCTAGAAAAGGAAATTACATAAATGAAACTATGTTATGTCTAGACTGATAATTCAAACTACAATTAAACAATGCTTTAAACACAAAGACTAAAACACGATATAAAAAGTAAATGAGCAATCTACATTAACCAATAACTAATTTAGACGAGATCTATATAAACTAAGATAAGCAATCTATGATTGAAACTAGAACTTATTCTATTCATCCATCAAAATCCTTGTCAAAGGAAACCCAAATAAAACTCTATTTTATTCTAAAACCCATGTTTTCAACTTGATTATAAAACCATAAATCAAAACATAATTTAACATGTAAATGGGCATGAGGTTAATATATAGAGACTTGCAAGTTTGTTCCTAATCTACAAAACTAATTCATGCTAACATAACCCATCATACGAACCTGCAAAAGAGCAATAAAACAATTAAATCAAAGCAAGCTAATTAACACAATAAAACATGCATGTACAAAAAATAAAAGAACAATTTAAATTATGAAATGCATAAACAACACACTGGTCGTCACCAGAATGCTGGTGGAGCCCCCAGCGAGTCGTGGCTACCTCCTACAAGCACACCACGAACTTCAACAGTCTGAATTCACCATGAAAGCTTGAAAACGCAGTTCTGGCACAATTCTGGCAATGTAAAACTCAAAATAGAGCAAAATCGTTTTTCTGATAATTCTAATGCTTATGCTACTTGGTTCTTCTACTTAACAATCATCTGACCACCTCAGTGGTATTTATAACATTTACAAACCAAGTGGTCGACCACAGGAGGGTCAAACCACTTCTAATTTCGGCAAAATACAATAAATGATGCCATAACTGACAAAACGGAGCAAGCCAATATTCGCCTTCTTTGGACAGTTGAAATCGAGTTGTCTTAAGCTTAGTAGCTAGAGGGGGCAATCATGACGAAAACCCATGTGATCGATTTGTCCATCACTGGCCGCCAATGCCATAACCGCCAACTCGCCTTATGTTTTTGTGTAATACTGGGTGTTGGAATGAATGTCGGATCAAGTACCGGAACGAGTGCTAGAAGGAGTGCCGGATCAAGTGTCAGAACTGGAAACATGATGCGTTTTTCCCTGTAATAGCAGAAAAACATGAATTAACTCTTGGAAATCTTATAACATGATGAATTAAACTTGATTTAATCATTAAACTTGAATTACATGTACCTTATGGCGATTATACCGATTTACCATAAAATTCTTCAAAAATATCCTTCAAAACATGCAAAACATATATGTACATGCGGAAAAAATGTATAACAATCGTCATAAAAATGATCATATCTTGGGCTCAACAGTGTGCCCTCCTCAAATATATCTATATCCACTGAAATGAAGTGCCCTTTCTCCTTGAAGCTCTGATGGAGAAACCCTTGCACCTCAATGTGCTCTTGTGTGTTGCCTCTCCATTGAAACTGTCCTCTGAGTAATCTGACACTTGCAAGGCCTCCCTGCTAGTTGTGCACCCTCCTCCTAGCAAGAAAAACTCCACAAAATAAGTTGGGCCCTAAGCCTCCATGATCCCTCCATGCAAGGATGCGCCTAAGCTCTCCTCTCTCAATGCTTCAATTATCATCCTCTTACTCCTCCTACTTGTCCTCAAGTGAACATAACAAGGAATGAATGAGCCTCCTTTTCCTCTTGCACCCTCCTTAAGGATGCATAAGGAAACCTAGTAAATGGGTGGATGAGATCATCTCATCTCATCGTTGTTAATGTTTATTCCATTATTATAGTTCTTTGCATTTCAATAGATAAGAGCATAATAAGAACAAGATCACTAAGAAATACACATTCACAAGAGACACAACATTTATCCTGGGAAACCCTCTAGGGGAAGAAAACCCAGCAAAAACTTCCTTATCATAAATATCTTATACAATGTTCAAGAGATAACTCAAACCAATACAGAAAGTCCTCCCCAAGAGATGCGCCACTCTTCTTCTCCTCTCGCCAACTTCTAATTGCAGCTTGCCTCATAAGATAATGAGAAAGTGAGTTGTGTCTAAGAAGTGAGGTGATAGCCTCTTATTTATATCAATCTGGCACGTGTGAAGGGTCACCATCTGGCAGGGCCGACTTCTTATTCTGCACTTTGTAATTGTCCGATGACCAATCCGCAAAACGGGATTTGGTCCTTATACAATTACCGACATGATTAATCCTCAATGGGGATTAATCTAATAACAACAATAATAATAATGATGTGATTAATCCGCAATGGGGATTTAATCCAATAATAATAATGATTAATCCACAATGGGGATTTAATCCAATAACAAAATAATAATAAGAATGCTCTTCGCAGTTACATTATTTCAGCAATCGTAAGTCAATGGTTGATATCATATCAAGTAAATCTCAACTCAAAACCCACTTTACTTAAGTTTCCATAGTTTCACTTTATGTCCCTTAATTCAGCCACAAAGTGAATTAATTGTCATTTTAGGCTAAAATGACCAAATTTCACTTTTGACTTAAATCTCCTAAGTCAAAGTGAAATTAGAAATAAAGTACATAGTACAAGGTACAAAGTACTTCCCACATGTGTTTAGAGGCTCACAAACACAAGGGGACCACTTTCCAGGGTACCCAAATCTCAACACTCCCTCTTACCGAGGAAAGTGCCCTTCACCACCAATCTCATCCCTAGAATGGATATAGTTACCTACTGGAAAATACTCGGTGAGTATGGTTGTACCCTGATCAATTAAAGTAGTCTGACATAGATATAATCAATCTGCGTGATCCATAGATGGAAGTGTCTCTCCACCTATCCAACATCACATCGATCTTGCTATCAAACCAAATATTTCCACCTTGGTCTCCCACCAAGGATTTATACCTCCTGGAATCTCACCAATGGTTACTAGTCTTGGCATCTCACCAAGAGTCAGTCTCTTTGCATCTCACCAAGAGTCTCCCCTTCTTGGTATCTCACCAAGAGCACCTGGATCTCAGCATCTCACCAAGATCCCCAACTTTGTCTCTCACCAAGTAGCTTCCACCTGAAGTGGATCTAGAACCTAATTTTCCTGTCTCTATATCCAAGTGAGGCTCAAGACTCCATGGTTCCCTGTCACTCCTCCTCATCAATATCTAATTATTTGAATCCCCTTCACCAACCCTTTGTGTCAACAAATATGAAACTGAATTTGTCCCAGGTGGACCAGTCACCCCTAATGATGGTATCCAAGAAAAATAAGTTTGAGCTCCCTCTGAATCACTACTATGAGTCAGTAGATCCTGCTCAAATCTGTATCCCCACCTGATACTAGATGGTGTAACAAAAAACAAAGTAGTCGCGAATGCACACTCTCTCACAAACTTTTCATCGAACTCAAGCTCCTTTGTTGTCATTGTTGAAACATCCAACAACTTCTTCTTCTTCTTGGGACACTGTCTTGCATAGTGACCCATCTCCCTACAATAAAATCATCTCACTGAGCCCACATATCTATTTGGCCCACTTCTGCTCTATCCTCTCTGTGGTGGGGTCCCAAACTTGGGACCCTGCCGACCTACCCGACTAACCTTCTTCTTGCCCTTTGTTCAAAGAGAAAAATCCTCATCACCCTGAACTATTTGTTGTTGTTGTCCAAAATCCTCTGCTACAAGTCTAGTCTCCTCCTAAATGAAATCACCCCACATCCTCTCCCATGTGGGCATAACCTCCCTAGAAAAAATTCCACAAATAAATGGACCCCATGGTTTGGTGAAGTTGTTTAAGGATGTCCTCACCATAGAATCTGGGTCCATCACCTCTCCAATGGATCCAATCTTGTCTCTAATCCAGGTGTATCGACCAAGGAAAGAAGTGACTGAATCATCCTAGAGCATGCGAATTCCCCTGAGTTGATCATGAAGAACCATATTTTGGTTCTCGTTAGAGCTCTCATAAAGCTTGCATAGAGATGCCCACATCTCAATGATGTGATCTTACACCGAATCACATATCATCCTATTTGCCTTGTTGTTATTCTTCTTTAACTCTGCTAACAATATGGAGGTAGTAGTAGGGGGAACATGAATAGGTGCCTCAAGTATATCCCATAGTTCAAGGTCCTCTAAGACAAAGACGATCCTAGCCTTCCAAGGTGACCAATTGCTAGCTCTAGATAGCCTATCCTCCGCATGCATATGAGATGATGACATCATTGTCGACTGCACTCACTCTGATTCTACAACTAAAAAGGAACATTTCCTCACTCATGTCAACACAGGTGTGAAAAGAGGCAAACGAGCACCGACCTCACTCCTAGAAATATATGTGTGAAAAGAGGTCGTGAAAAATCAGCCTCGCTCCTACCACGTAGGTGTGAAAAGAGACCGACGAAATTTCCACCAACTAATCTACAACTCTCCACATAAATTATTCCAATAAGATGCCACTAAACTCTGTCAATGGTCGTCCACAAAATCTTCCCAAAAGGTGTCTAAAACAACCCACTCATATGCTGTCCAAAACTCAACAAAAATCAGCCACCAAGCTCTGATACCATGAAGATTTTCCAAGTCCTATCAAGCTGCCAACTAGGCATGTCTTTGACCTCAAGTTGGCTCTAAGTTTGAACTATCTAACAATGATTTTTTGTTGTTTTCGGACAACAAATTGTTCAGTAACTCCTTCGCTGATTTGTTACGGCTACATAGGCCAAATGGGTGCTCTAGCATGTATTTTTTGCACAAGATTTTAGCACATGCATACCATAATATATATAACACACCTAGAGATATTTTAGAGTTGAAATAATGTTTTTCTAAACTCTAACATACATGAGATGAACATGGGTATTTTTGGTCAACATGACCTTGGATAAAACCCCCCTGGGGAAAACCAGTTTGGAATGGAAGTATATATATGTGGAAAATAGAAGGTGGAATACAACAAGTACATGAAACAAATGAACCTGATACAATAGCATCTTGTCTCAAGGTGAAACACAAGTCCAAGAGTGAGAGATTCTCCCAACCATGGTGCGCCCTCCTCAAATATAGCTATATCCACTGAAATGAAGCACCCTTTGTCCCTGAAGCTTTCATGGAGAAACCCTTCCACCAAAATGTTCTCTCATGTGCTGCCTCTCCACTGAAATTTTCCTCTGAGCAATCTGACACCTGCAATACCTCCCTGCTAGCTATACGCCCTCCTCCTCAAGTGCGCCCTCCTCCTAGCAAGACAAAATCCACGAAATAAGTTGGGACCTAAGCCTCCATGAGCCCTCCATGCAAGGGGGCACCTAAGATATCCTCTCCCAATTCTTCCATTCTCATCCTCTTGTCCTCCTATTTCTCCTCAAGTGAATATAACAAGGAATGAATGAGCCTCCTTTGCCCCTTGCACCCTCCTTAAGGATGCATAAGGAAACCTAGTAAATGGGTGGATGAGATCATCACATCTCATCCTAAGTCAATGGTTGAGATAATATCAAGTAAATATCAACTCAAAACCCACTTTACTTAAGTTTCCATAGTTTCACTTTATGTTCCTTAATTCACCCACAAAGTGAATTAATTGTCATTTTAGTCTAAAATGACCAAATTTCACTTTTGACTTAAATGTCCTAAGTCAATGTGAAATTAGACATAAATTACATAGCACAAGGTACAAAGTACTTCCCACATGTGTTTATAGGCTCACAAACAAAAGGAGACCACTTCCCAAGGTACCTAAATCTCAACATGAACGACATCTGGTGCTCAAATGTCGTGGTTGTCTACATAGATACATTCAAACAGAAATGGAGTTTCTGGACATCGCATCATTAGGTGTGGCTTATACATATGTTGTCAAGATCAAGTAGAAATTTAATAAGAAGAGGCAAGATTTTGGATATGCAAACTCCTCACAGCCGAAGCATGGAAAAGTCGATCCCAACCCACAAAACAAGGGATAGAGAAAAGATGGCCACTCTCAAGACAACCAATCCAAGATAAAATGCAAGAAGGTTAATGAGAAGTTGAATAAGGACATGGGAAAGTGGTTTGAATACCATAAAATCCCTTGGAATAACATTGAAGAATGTTGCTCCAAGAAGTCACTGGTGATCCAGCTGAAAGCTTCTGAGTTAGAGGTTGATTCTGAATCCGAGTCAAATCTAGAAGGAGGGAATCAGATTATTTATGTCGAACCCAACGCCACTATCGCTACCACCAAAGTCCAAACAAGTGAACCAAAATAACCAGAGGAAGGGGAACACCTCTTTCTCTCATAGATGTGGGTAAAGGGGGATCCACTTCATTTCATTGTCTATAGAGGCAGTCAGAAGAAACTGATCTCAGCAGAGGTCTTCAAGCGGTTGAACCTGTCGATGAAACCGCACCTGTAGCCCTACACCATTGGCTGGCTTTGCCAAGGAAGAGATATTTTTATCAGCCAATAGTGTCGTATTCTCTATGGCATCAAGCCCTTCAAAGATGAGGTATTTTGTGATATTTCTCCCCTTGAAGTTTGTGATGTTCTTTTAGGACAACCATATTTTTGGAAGCGACATGTTGTGTATGAGTCTAGACCCTGTAGTGTTATTATTACTTTGAGTAGACAATTGTATAGGATACCAGAGGTAGTGCAAGATACCAGATATATAAAATATGCAGAACAGAAACGAAATGCTAGAAATAACAGAATAACAGTGAGATATCCAGCATAATCTTCACAATACACAGAAATGATATACGAAATAGAAACAACAATAGCACTTGAACAGAAATAGCACTTGATTCAGATAGCAATGTTCACAGGCCTCTTCGAGGGGGCAACCTCCAATCGAGCAGCACTCTGTTACAATAATATCCAAGCTAGGGTTCTCATACCCTCGACTCCTATTTATACT
>ML803222.1:104343-118532 GCA_009831015.1 Picea engelmannii | reverse complement strand
GATCCTTCTAGAAGCGGAAGCTTCTATTAGGTCTTCTTACATCCGCCTTATTCTATTTTATTGAAAGGTCTTATTAATATTGACCTTTATTACATCCGAATACATTAATCTACCTATGTGCGGGTTAGGACCTTAACAGGTAGTGTCGCCTACCACTATTTCTTTAATCTATGTTAAGCAATGTAGTAAGGTCATTTCACAGACCGATAAGTTAGTCTTCTTTGTGATCCTTTCTCATAGTAAGAATAAGGTTTCAACCACATCTATGGACTCTACACAAAGCCTCTCTTTGCAACAAAATAAAGTGGATGGGATCATGGAAGAGTACAAAGACATCTTCTCTTCACCCACTGGAGTACTGATGCACTACCAGGTTAAGCATCCAATTGATCTAACCCCCAGTGCATCTCTTCCTAATGGACCATACTATCATCAATCGTTGATTGAAAATGATTAAATAAAGTGTAAAATCCAAGAGATTCTTCAAAAGGGGCACATCAGACCTAGCTCCTCCCCTTGCGGAAGAATGATTGTACTGGCCCACAAGAAACATGGGACCTAGTGGCTTTGCATTGATTACAAAGAATTAAACAAAATCACAGTTAAGAACCAATATCCAATTCCCCAAATTGATGACCTTCTTGACCAACTCAAGGGGGAAATTTATTCAAGAATATTGACCTAAAGTATGGCTACCACCAGGTTCCCATCAAACTGACTGATGTATGGAAGAGAGATTTCAAATCTAAAGAAGGTCTCTTTGAATGTCTAGTCATTCCCTTTGGCTTAAAAAATGCACCAACCACTTTCATGAGGTTGATGGATGATGTATTGAGACCCTTCGCCAAGTATTTTTTGGTGGTATATCTGGATGACATTCTCATCTTTAGCAGAATTTGGGAGGAGCACATGTAGAATATTCAACAAGTTTTGAGCACTTTGGGACAACACAAGCTATATTCCAACCTGGAAAAATGCTCCTTTGGCATGAACAGGGTCCAATACTTGGGCTACATTATTGATGATAATCGAGCTTCAGATATTATTGGGACTTGCCAACTTCTAGCGATAGTTCATGTTGGGATTCTCCCATATTGCATGGACTCTCATCCAAGTGATGAAGGGAGGTGGTAGGGAAAATTTTGAATGGGGGAAGACACAACAATGATCATTTGATGATTTGAAGCATCACTTGTTCTCATCTCCAGTACTCTCTTTACTCGATCTATAACAATTGTTCGAGATTGATATTGATGCATCTGACTATGTTTTAGGTGCATTTCTCACTCAACATGGTCATCCAGTAGAATACCATAGTGAGACACTCTTGAATACCTTCCATAAATACCCCAGCTATGAAAATGAAATGTATTCCATTGTAAAAGCCTATCGGCAATGGAAACATTACACTCTGGGAAAGGAGACAATCATCCACGCTGATCACAAGCCTCTACAGTTCATACAAACAGAAGGGAAGTTGTTGAATGGACACCATCAAAAGTGGTCCACATACATACAATAGATCCATATCAACATCAAGTATAAGACAAGGAGCACAAATCATGTCGTTGAATGCCTCAGTCGACCTCATGTGGCTGCACTCACCACCGTGCTCCATTCCTGTGGACATGAGGTATCTGAGTGGCCCCAACTTTATCAGTGAGATCCTAAATTCACCACCACCTATCAACTCTTGGGTACACACACGAATATCACCGATTTTCACATTCAGGATGGATTGTTATGCCATCTACGACATCTTTGTTTTCCGCCAAGTGAGTTTTCAAAGATGATTTGGGAGGCTCACTACAGTTTTATGGTAGGACATTTTGGCATGGAGAAAATTGTGTTCACTCTACAAAAACATTTTTATTGGCCAAAAATTCAATAGGACGTCAAAAAGTATATCATATCTTGCACTACCCGTGCCATTGCCAAGCCAGCCATCAAGAAGCAAGGATTATACACCCCGCTTCCTTCTCCCGAGAGGCCTTGGGAATTCATCTTAATGGATTACATGTATGGTCTTCCATTCACCAAGAAAGGAAATGATTGTGTATTTGTGGTGGTTGATCAGTTTTTGAAGATGGACATTCTCATAGCCTACAAGAAGAGCATCACAACGACAGACATTGCCATGCTTTTCTTTGAATGATTGTGGGTCCATTTTGGGATACCATAGACCACCATCTTGGATCGACACAATAGGTTCCTCAACACATTTTGGTCGAGTCTCTGGTAATTGTTGGACACCAAGCTCACTAAATCCACTACCTTCCACCCTCAAACCGATGGCCAAATAGAGGTCATCAATCGAATGATTGTGCACATCTTGCACATGTATAACTCTAAGCATCAGCATATGTGATACCCCTAGGTCGAACCCCAATTGTAAATGTAAATTAAAATGTACTTAAGTTGGTGAGTTTCTTGATATCATTTTTCATGCACCTTCCATGGTATAGTGCGCACATGTACTACACACTAAAATGATGAAGTGTGCACATTCCAGGATACAGTGCACAACAAACTTAAGTGCACACGATTTTGAGACTAGGGAGCCTTTTTGTATATGTTGTGTTTTATAGGCTGGTGAGCTAGTTATTATAACCTAGGAGGATTATGTGTTGAATTAGGCTGGAGAGACTAGATTATGAAGGTCAGTGAGACTAATTTTGTATATGTCTTATCATTAATATAATACATCGTTTCGTGTAGACTTAACATGATAATAGAGTATGTGGGACTAAACTCCACTAGTTAGGGAAAGGGGGGGCTAAAAGTTAAGGAAAAGGGCTAAGTTAGGGAGCTTAAGCCAAAAAGGAATATTATATTAATATTCCTTAAAGTATAAAGTATGGATAATTATTTTATCCTAAGTTCTAAGGATGGGGACAAGTGGCCCAAAGTAGCTCTCAACATGACAAATGTCAAGTTGGGAACATGCATACATATAGTTTGGACTTAGTTCATTTTCCCATTCATTTTTCATTGATTCCATCATCATTCACTCACTCATTTAGTTGTCCTTGGTACCTTTCTGTTACTATTATTGTACCTATACTCGTACCTATATCGGTATATGTACCTACTTATCTTAGGAGATAGACTAAAGAAGTGGGTTGTCAGGCCCGTGGGAGATTGAAGAAGTGAGTTGTCAAGCCCATGAGAAAATCTCTCTTGGTGAAAGAATTGTTGGGATTTGATTCCCAAAGATTCCATACTATAGCTACAGGGCTCTGAGACTTCTTTTCTGGCATGTTGTTGAAGCTCGGAAAGGAAGTGGGGCAGCCGAAGGACTGTTGAGTAGAGAAGGGGCACACTTCCTAGGGTGGGACAGACATGTGGGAAATGAGGGAATGTAGGCTTATATGATTTCATTACCTGCATCTATGACCATTCATAATGTATTCCATGTATCATTTATTAAGAAATATATAATTTATCTTAATCATGTTATTGATTGGAATGTGATTCAAGTGGAATAAGAAGATGCTTTTCAAGCGCATTCTAGACCAGAAAATCAAGCAGCTCTGGAATAGATCCATCAATCTTGTAAAGGTCCAATGGACCTAGTACAGTCCTGAAGATGCCACTTGGGAGCACGAAGAGGTCATGCGGGCAGAATACCCGCATCTTTTTGAAGATTTTTGAAAATCTTGTTGTAATGTGTAAATATTATGCATTAAGGACTTTGCATAAATAAGGGGAGGGGATTGTAATACCCCAAGGCTGAGCCCCTGTTGAATTTTAATTATGTTTATAGGTTTCTAAGACAAGTGTTTATAAGTTGGGAGGCTTATGTGTTTATTGGGCCAGAGAGCCTAGATGTTGAAGGCCAGGGAGCCTCATTTTGTATATGTAAATACTCACATCATTAATATAATTACATCGTTGCCTGTAGACCGACCACGAAGAAATATTTATGGGGGACTAAGATCCACTGGGAAGGGAAAGGGAAGGGGATAAGAGGCTAGGAAAAATGGATAAGCTTGAGGGCTTTAACCCCAAGGGAATATTATAATATATTTTTCTCTAAATACTAAGGTTTGGGAAATAACCCATGTTATCCTAAGTTCCTTTGGGGAGATAAATGAACTCCAAATGGATAGGAACGAGCTCCCAAGAGAGCCATGTGTCAACCATGGCACATGCATTTATATGTTGAAAATCATTCATTATGGGGTTCTCTCATCCATTCTTTCCATGCTCCCCATGCACACACGCACTCATACACTGATCATTTACGCAATGATCCACTTCCTCCATCATTGACCTATGAAACATTCATGCAAGCCCTGAAACCTATAAAAACCGTGAAGATAACCCATTTTTATCCTATGAAGCATAACACAACTATGCAGTTCCTTAGCCATGTCACACCCTATCCATTTTACTGTCATTGCCCATGTTTTTCTCTGGACTTGTGTGGATTACTATCATTACTAGAGCTATACCCAATTTGTTGTTGTGATTACCCTCACTGGATTGGCCTGGGAGTTGGACTGAAGAAGTAGGTTTCCAGGCCTATGAGCAACTCTCTCCAGGTGAGATAGGTTGTTGGGGAAGTGATTTTTTCAAAGGGAGCCTCAAGGAAGTTGTCGTTCTCTGAAACTTCCTGCCCATCTTGTTGTTGAATCCATGGAAGGGGAGTGGGGCAAGCAAAGGACTGTCGAGCATAGAAGGGGCACACTCCCTAGGGTGGTACAGGCATGTGGGGAATGAGGGACTATAAGTTGTGGATGTGAGTGGACTCCTGGGGAAAGAATCCTTCCTTGAGACTTTGTAGCCTCAGCCTATCCTAGGATTCCCCTTACCCTTGGTGGAGTTTAGTCCCGGCTCAGGGGTGACCCACTGTTGATAACTTGGAGCAACGTGGTCTAAGGTTGGGAGGTTCATGGAAAATATGCACGCAGTTGGTGGTCTTCATAAAAATATAAGTACCATTTCTATGTAAATTTTATGTTGTGTATCCTGTACATGTGTTAATAATTATAATATTTCTTTTGTAAGTTGCTTTAGAAGATTGTCGTGATTTCTGCATTAGATTTCTGTATTAGTAGAATGCATATTATTGTTGAATTTATATGTATGATGTTCCACAAACAAATCTGTGTGTTATAACCCAACAGGTCTATGCCTGGACATGGAAAATTGGACTATCATAGCTTGAACATAGAATATTTAGAGTAGCATGTCCTGACTTGGGTGGCCTGGGGACGCTACAAGAACCATCTGGAAGCAACGAAAAGAAATAAATAACCTTTAAAACTTAAAAGGTATTGAAATTTTTAATCTAAAGGTAGTTGGATATTTTCTAGGCAAAGGTGCACTAGGACAATAAAAATCAGTCTCAACACTTCACAAAACATTTCACTGCAACTGGTGCTACAACTGACATGAAGGAACTTGCACTGCAACTACAACTACAAGTTGCAACTGATAATGAAACTACAACTACAACTCCAAGTTGCAATTGATACGGAAACTGCAATTGCAACTGCAACTAGTACTACAATTGCAACTTAGGGTTTTATGAGGAAACCCTAAGTTCTCAAACTTTAAATTTTGGACTTGTGATCTAGGGAAGTGATGTGCCTTGCTTGGGAGAGTTCGTAGGTGATCTTAGTTTCACAAACATCCTCTAACGAAGGTAAAAACGTCACCCTTACGATTTATGCAGAAACCCTAATTGTACAACAGTTGAAACACTAAAAAATGAATTTTGGAGAGGGTGTGCTAAGGCTAGACACTTCTTTATAAACTGTGAGTTGGTCTATTTCAGTCCTATTGTGATACTATGTTAATGTTTTACTTTTACATCTAGTAGTAATAGTTCTTCTTTATTATTACAATCATTTAGCACATTAGATGTATAAATAAGATCACTAAAAGAGAGGAAATCACAGAAACAATAGAGACAGACAGATTACCCTGGGAAACCCTCATGGGGAAGAAAACACAACAAACAATTCCTCAATATAGATAGGCCAAAAACAAATAAGAAGATCCTCCTCTACTCCTTCACTAGGAAAAAATAGTGCACCACTTAACTAAGAGATACCATGTGATAGACCAAAACCCTCCTTGACGTCACCCCCAGTTGCAACAACTACTCCTCCAAGGCTTGCACACTTTTTCCTCTTGTTGCAGAGCACAAGAGTGAGTGTGAAAATTGGTGAAGTTTTACTTATACAACTATAAATTAATATTCTTCTTTATTATTACAAGCATTTAGCACATTAGCTGCATAAATAAGATCACTGAAAAAGAGACAATCATAGAAATAATATAGACACACAGATTATTCTGGGAAACCCTCATGGGGAAGAAAAACCAATGAAACTTCCTCAATATAGATATACCAAATACCGAATAGAATATCCTCCTCTACTCCTTCACTAGGAAGAGTAGTGCACCACTTAACCAAGAAATATCAAGAGATAAACCAAAACCCTCCTTAATGTCACCCCTAGTTGCAACAGTTTCTCCTACAAGACTTGTGCACTGTAGAGCTAGTGTGGTGTGAGTGTGTACAAATGAGACACCATCCTCACATATAAATACAAGTTGTGAGGTGGTGCTAGGGTTGTGACTCTTCACTTGGTCGAGTCTTCTTCTCTTAGAAGTGGCTAAAACCAATTTACAATTACTAGGGGCCAACTTTACAAATACCACCATACAAATACATGTTGACCAATCGACAAAATGGAATTTGATCTTATAAAAGACCTGACTTGATCAATCAACAAAAGGGGATTTGATCTATACAATAATGACTCAAATACAAGTAGAATATTATTCAAAGTTATAATAATTCAAGACTCCCCCTTAACAAGAAGGGTATTCTATTGAAAACATTAATAACAACTGACTGGACTCAATACATCATCAAGAGGAGGGGACATTGTCATCAACATCAGGAACATTGTCAATCATATATATAGATCATCATAATTTTTTCTCATCATTAATATCAGTAGAAACTTAACATCATCATCATCTGTAGCGCGAAGCTGGAGTAACATCATCATCATCAATAACATGAAGTTGGAACATCAACATCATCAACAACATGAATATGGAACATCAATATCGACAACATGAAGCTGGAACAACAACATAAATAACACGAAGCTGGAACATTAACATCAACAACACGAAGTCATAACAACAACATCAGCAACACGAAGTTGGAACATCAACATCAACAACACAAAGTTGGAACAAAAACATCTATATGTGGAAACAGAATGAGGCAGGTGCATCAAAAACAACATTTGTGGTACTCTAACAAACCATCCTTACAGGACCTTCAGGATCTTCCTAGGAATCATAAGATTCCCTCAGATATAAAATCCTAACTGATCTACCACGTGGTACTCTAACAAACCATCCTTACCAGACCTTCGAGATCTACCCAGGAATCATAAGATTCCCTGGGATATAAAATCCTAACTAAGCTACCACTACTGACCACAACTGGAATATACATGCACAGGTACCCTGATAGATCATCCTTACTAGACCTTTGGGATCTGCCTAGGGATGATCAGTCCCCTAGGATATAAAATCCTAACTGAGCTACCTGTTGTTGGTCAGGATACCATAGTATCATCAACATCACTCCCCCTTTTGAGGGAGGTCCTTATGTACCACACCAAGATTTTCTCGGAAGTACTCAAACTTCACATGAGACAAAGGCTTAGTCAATACATCTACAACCTACTCATATTTTCCAACATATTGAATCTTTACATCTCCCTTTTGTACCATTTCATGAATGTAGTGATACCAGATATCAAAGTGCTTCATATTATCATGGAACGCTATGTTCTTTGTCATCTTTATGCAACTCTAGTTATCATAAAATATCAAGGTAGCATCCATCTCTAGGTCAAATAGACCTGTCAACAACTTTTGAATCCATATGGCTTCACAACTGGAGAAGCATGCTGCAATGTAATCTACTTCTATCATATCGAGAGCAATATTGGATTGCTTCTTGATTTTCCACAAAGTCATCGCTGACCCCAAATTGAAACAACATCCTAAAGTGCTTTTTCTATCTGAAGCACTTCCATCCCAATCTGAATCAGTATAACCACACAGTCTGAAGTCATGATCTCCAGTATAATAGAGACCATAATTCAATGTACCCTTAAGGTATGTCATCACATTCTTTGTAGTTACAAGGTGAGCACGCCTGGGCTCCACCAGATACTGACTCAAGGTGTTCACAGTTAATCATATATCTGGCATGGTATTCATCAGATACATCAACGAACCAATCATTTATCTGTATAGAGTAACATCAACTATTTATGACGAAGTATCAACCAATAAATTCATATTCGTCTCCATAGGAGTGGACATCGCTCTACAGTCCATCATGTCTAATCTATTCAGAATTTCCACAACATGCTTTCCTTGATTAAGGAAAATCTCTTCTAGGCTCTACCATACTTCAATACCTAAGAAATAGTACATCGATCCTAGGTCCTCATTTCAAATTTAGCAGTAAGCTTCTTCATACAATCTGTGATGATATTTTCTTCATCTATCAAGAATAAGTCATCCACATATAGTGGCAATATAATTGGTCCATTATTCTCAATCTTGAAGTAAAGGTTGGGATCATCTTTACTCTTGGTAAATCCCAAGATCATAAGAAAACTAGCAATCATGCCATCCCAAGCTCTTGGAGCTTGCATGAGTCTTCCTGTCATGTACTTAGAAACCAAATTTTCACATCACATTGTACCAACCTGGTACACTTGCTCATCTGCAACTCAATCTACATAATCATGTGTTGGTTATATTTTCTTTCTGCAAAGATCTATTTGTTTCATTTCCTGAGAGTATGTCCTTTACTTTTTCTGAAACTATTCCTTCTAGAACCAGGACTCTACACATATAATTGTTATTTCGGAAGCTGAGAATGATTGCTCCATTCCCACTATAACTATTGAACTGTGAGAGTAACTCCTCTACTCTATCATGGAAATATCTTAATCGAAAACTGTGAGTGGCTTAATAAATGACACCAAGGGTAGCTTATCCTCTTTCTCTAGAGGTAAATCTAACTTCTATTGTAGTCATGTCTTCATGGCCCAGCACATGTACTGCATAAACTGGAACTGGAGATGACTCAATCTCAAATACAGGTATTTTCATACCTTCTCACTCTGAATCTCATATTGTGTCATCTTCTTTTAATGAATCATGTTTTTTCTATATATACTTCCTCTGATTACTAGAGAAAGTGTCTCGTCATATTATTCTCCCTCTTGTTGGGAGAATTCTATGGACACAAATCAAGATTTGTACATATTTATACTATTATTTGTAGCATGTTTGATCTGTTACATCAATCTTGGAAGTCACCATTAACTTCCCTTCTGGTATTAAGGCAAAATCCATATCCTAGTCCTTCTGACTGACTTCCTCTTTTATCATTGAAACAAGGGAATATTCTCAAGAGATTTCATTTCTCCTAGAGGTCTTTGAAGCTACCATATAGTATTCTCAACTCAGGGCATCTGTAAGTCAATCCTAGAAGACGTCTCTTTTTCCCATCTGATATTTTCTAAGATCAAGCTTACTCTAAGTCTACATGATCCCTCTAAAGCTTGACTCCCTCTGAGTCTATATGATCTTTGGAGTCATCTTCTCCCTCTGATATGTCTCATCAATGCCATATGTCTTTGCATCATGCAAAGTGTCACGTGCCCATGGTGGTCTCTTTCTGGTTACTGCATTGATTCTGGGTAGGCCCTTTTGGCTCTACTAACTCTTCTCCATGATCTGAAGAGTCATTAATTGCACCAAAGGGATTTGTTCTGTCATCTTTGGAGCCTTCTTCTCCTCATGATATATCTTCATATGAGATGTTCTATATCAAGAAAAAGAAGCTTCTTCTTCTTCTTCTTCTTTGGTACATGGATGTATACGGTCATGTATACAACTTGGATAGTCTGCTCCATGTCTCATCTAATATATTTCCTCCTGCAACCATCACTATAGATTTCTCAGGGTTATCACTTGTGACCTGTCTAAAACAAGAACAACAAGGGAGAAACAACATACAAGAACAATACTCTTTATAATAATAATAAAACAATAGAAAGAACAATCATCAGAGTATCTCCTTTAGAGCTATCACTTGTGACCTTCCTGAAACAAGGGTCAAAAGTAAAAAAATACAATAATAAGGAATGAGAGAAAAACTCTTCTAGTGTTGTGATCAATCATTCCTCCATGTAACCTAGAAACAAAACAAGAATTTTATCCTAGGGGAGATGTTAGTTATATCTAGTAAATAATTTCAATCAATATTTATCTCAATAGTGCTCACATGCTACCAACTATTCAATAATAAAACTTTTCAAAGTTTGCGATCACAACTATAGTGTTTAGCAGTTATCAGACTTGATATGTGTAAATTTGAATCTTATCAATTTAATCAATCAAGCTTGGAACCTAGAGTCTTGTCCTTAAGAATGAATGTGTTGCTTTTCTTCCGAGTCTCCTTCACTCAAGATGACAAGTATTTTCTTCAACCTGTCCTCTGTACTAAGATAATATGATTTCTTGATAGAAAATTGGGTTAGAGAATAAACTCTATAATCTCAACTTTAATCAATCTAATACTTTGACTTTAATTTTGACCAAAGATTAGTATGATAGTCATAAATTCAACAGATCAAAACACAACCTATATTTTCATAAGATAAAAATAATTCCATAATAAATAGTCATATCAAACTAATCAAACCTAGGGTGCATAGTTCCCCTAAATGTGTTGGATTTGAGATCCTTCTAGATCTACGATTGTTTTTTATACAAAAGATCCTTTCTCCTGAAAATACCCTTTAGAATAATGATACAGTATAAACATATGGAAGAACATACCTTTGACAGTATCGACAGGTAGTGGCACCATTTGGAAGAAAGGTGATACAACTTGTAATTTAAAGGTAGTTGGATATTTTCTAGGGTAAGGCACACTAGGACAATAAAAATCAGTACCGACGCTTCCCAAAAACTTTCACTACAACTAGTACTGCAACTGGTGTTGCAAATGGCATGAAGGAACTAGTACGAAGGAACTGGCACTACAACTGCAACTGATACTGCAGTCTGCAACTGCAACCACAACTACAACTTTGGGTTTTATAAGGAAACCCTAATTTCTCAAACTTCAAATTTCATAATTCCGATCCAAGGACTAGATGCACCCTCCTAGGGTGATTTCCTAGGTGTGGTTACTTTCTCCAACATCCTCCTCAAACAAGGAAAACATCACACTTAGGGTTTATGCATAAACCTTAATTTTGCAGCAGCTGCAATACTGAAACTGAATCTTGGAGAGGGTGTGTTGAAGCTAACCACTTCTTATAAACTATGAGTTGGTCTCTTTCAAACATGCTCTAATACCATGTTGAATTTTTAGTTATACAGGTAGTAATTACAGTTCTTATTTATTATTACAATCATTTATCACATTAGCTGCATAAATAAGATCACTGAAAGAGAGACAATCACATAAAAAATAGAGACACACAGATTATCCTAGGAAACCCTCACGGGGAAGAAAACCCAGCAAAACTTCCTCAATATAGATATACCAAATACCAAACAAAATATCCTCCTCTACTCCTTCACTAGGAAGAGTAGCACACCACTTAAACAATAAATATCAAGAGATAGACCAAAACCCTCCTTGACATCACCCCTAGTTGCAATAGTTTCTCCTCTAAGACTTGCGCACTGCAAAGATACTGTGGTGTGAGTCTGTACAAATGAGACACCATCCTCACATATAAATACAAGTTGTGAGGTGGTGCTAGGGTTGTGACTCTTCACTTGGTGGAGCCGACTTCTCCTAGAAGTGGCTAAAACCATTTTACAATTACTAGGGCCCAACTTTACAAATACCACCATACAAATACATGTTGACTAATCCACAAAAGGGAATTTTATCTTATACAAGACCCGACTTGATCAATCCACAAAAGGGGATTTGATCTATACAATAATGACTCAAATAGAAGTAGAATATTCTTCGAAGTTAAAATACTTCAGCACAAATGAGGTGCTAGCCTCCTTTATAAATAGTAGTCTGGCCTCCCTTAATTAGGTCTAGATCGACCTGTCACTTTTACCCTTTTAATTTACATTTAATCGTCAAGGCACAAAAGGACCGATGTTTACAAAGGCACAATAGGGCCTAATTAATAAAAATAAAATAATAATAGTATTCAACACTCCCTCTTAGGTAGAATATTCTTCGAAGTTACAATATTTCAACAATACCTTTATCGTTTGGCCTCATGGTCAATCCTTTCTCACCTCCATTCTCGACCATCTCAATAGAATTTGCCCCCATATTAAGTTTATGATGGAAATAGAGATGGATCACTCTCTTCCCTTTCAAGATGTTCTTATTTCTTGTTTTCTTGATGGTTTCCTCACCCATCAAGTCTATAGAAAAATTATCGATGCTTACCATTACCTCCATGGCCATTCTCTTCATCATCCATCCCAAAAATATGTTGTTCTTAAAAATCTCATATCTAGAGCCAGTTAGATCTCTGCTCAATTTATCTAACAAGAAAAGGCTCACTTGGAAAAAACATTTATAGCTAATTGATATTCTATCTCCCAAATCAACAAAAAATTTCAATCAACCCACAATTCTAACTCTAAAATCCCCCCCTCCTCAAGCACTCGTCTCTCTTCCCTATATCTAGGGAAACACTGATCAAATGTCAAAATTCTTAGCTAAAAAGAATATTAAAACCCTCTTTAAAACTTGTAAAACTCCTACACAATTATTTCAGACTGCTAAGGACAAGTTGGACCAAATGATGGGCCCAAAATTCTACCAAATTCCTTGCTCTTGTGGAAAATCATACATTGGCCAAATTGGTAGATCGTTTAAGTCACGACTCAAGGAACACATCAGTGACACTTCCCACAGTCACATCGCCATATATACTATTGCTAAGCACTCCTTTAATTCTAAACATCTCATTTGCTTCGATAAAACTAAAATTCTTCCTCAACACCCTACTACACCTCACACATCATTCGGGAGGCTCTCGAAATTGAAAAACACCCTGCTCATTTTAATCGAGAGGATGGCTATAAACTAAGCCAGTGTTGGAAACCTATCATCCATCGCCTTGAATAGGAAACCTGATTTGGGTTAGTTATTTTTCCTCACTTTTCTCTTACCTAGTTCACTTTATTTTAACCTCTTTTATCTATCATTTTCCCATTAACCCTTTCAACTTATCCTTCTCTTTTATGTCTTTTGAAATTTCTTTTGGCCCCTTTATTTTCAATTTAATTGTTAATCAATTAATTTTTACTTTAATCCCAAATCTTAACAACAATCTTTTCTATTCTTCTAAAATTTCTTTTGGCCCGTTGGTTTTCAATTTAATTTATTGTTTAATTAATTTTTACTTTTAATGTCAAATCTTAACGACTTTTGGGCTAATTGAATAATTAAATTTTTGTATCCTCTATCCTTGAACTTTTCCCTTCATTAACCACTATCTTAATCCTCTCATCCTCTGTATTCCAATCCCGTGACACTATTTTCTCACTCTTTAACTTCTTTGGTCTTTGATGATGAGTGAAATATCCACTCAAAATGTTGAACATTTCAAAACTTTCTACACATTTTAATTCCATAAGAATAGACAACAATAAATTTATAAATTAATTTTTAAAATTTAATATTATATTTTATATTATAGAAAATAAATAATCGAAATGAACCCTTAAATGATTAATTTTAAGTGAGCGTAACCAAATAAAATTATACATGCACAAATATTAAAATATTATGATTGATGCCAAATGAACATTACTTACGTGATTGCATGTTACTCTTAAAACGTTACATAGACAATTTCATGGATGTCATTCTTATGTTTGATAATATCTTGTTTTATTAGACGTAATCAACATTACAACTTGTGCTTATTACCTCAACTTTTAATAAAAAAATTAATAAAGTTAATGAATTTTGAGTTTAATACATTTTATAAAGGAAAATCAAAATATATAAAGTTATAGGATGAAGATGGTTAATGTTCACTAATCAAAATTGTAATTTATGAAATTTTAAGAAAAGTATTTAAAAAAAAAATATTTTTCATCTTCAACCTTCT
>ML803222.1:87458-104161 GCA_009831015.1 Picea engelmannii | reverse complement strand
TAATCAATTTTCTAACAATAAATGCTAAACAAAATAACAATATTAACATATATACATATATTAAAAAAATTATTACAAAGGAGTATATAATTAAAATAAAATTTTGATTAGTGATTATGAATTGCATTTAAAATTGTGAATAATTATTATAATAAATAATATATATATGTTAAGTTTTAATTTGTTTTTTAATTTATATTATCATTTATTTATAAAAAATATCTTTTGAATTAATTGGGTAAGTTAGTTCAAATAGCTAAGCATTGAATTAGAAGGAAAACATGTTTCCACTTTAAAATATAAAATAAAATTTATTTATAATATATTTGTTTCTTTTATTGATTTTTTGTTATTTGTTTATTTATCAATTAAAAAAAAAAAAAAAGATTCATATTGGTTTTAATTTTGGTATTTTCTCTTCATATTATTACTAGGTCAACGTTTTTATCTAAATGGACTCCAATGGTTGTAACACTTAGGACATAAGTGTATTTTGACAATTAATGAAGTTATATAAAAAGACAATGCACATGTAATAGTAAATAAGACAAAAGAGAAGAGATATAAGAATTAAATAAAATAGAAAATTAAAATAGGAGGATTGAAAAAAGATTAAGGATTGAGAAATGAAAGATTAGGTTTCTTGATCTTTCTATTATCCCAATTCTTTGTATTTCTTCTTCTAATTTTATTCGAAGATGGCTTTTAGCTAATTGCTAGTCAAAGATGAGGATGTATACAAAGCCATGACCTACATTGTAATCAAATTCTCAAAACAAAGCTGAACAACTATTCAAAATTGGTTTTCCCATTTTTCAAATTAAATATGATGTTTTTAAATATGATGTTTTTGTGTATGGATTTATTTGTGGTTATGGTAATGTGATGGTTTTCCCATTTTTCAAATTAAATATGATGTTTTTGTGTATGGATTTATTTGTAGTTATGGTAATGTGATGGTTTTCCCATTTTTCAAATTAAATATGATTAATGTGCTACTTTGAATGTGTAAATGGTGATAATTACCAATGGAGTTGAGAAAATACAATGGATGCGGGGTAATTATAATGGTATAAATTTCATTTACTGGAAATGATCTGAGTTTTACTTCATGTATTCGTTCCTCATCTTGGCCATTAAGAAATCCCAACAGATCTGGAATGGACATCATTGATTTATATATGAAATTAAATTCAAAGGATTAGATAATATGGTTGTTTCATTGTTATAGAGAGTTCCTAACTCCATTTTTTTTTTTTGTTTAGTTGACTATTGGAGAAGGAAAAAAACATCATTGTTTCTAATTCCTACATCGTTGCATGTAGGAATTGTAGAGATCATACACTGTCCAACAAGTAGTTGAAACCTCTTCATAGGTCGTACATAGTGTTTCTGATCTTGGGAGGCCGTGCACAGTGATTGGGGTGAGTTGGAGGTTTTACGTGGGTCATATGGTCATAGACCACGTGGCATGATGTCCTCATCCTTGAGGTTCACATGAGTTGAAGGTTGGTTGTATTTACTTCTTTCCCTTACTTATGCATTGAGATGAATTCTGCATTAATATATAGACATCATTAATTCCCTATCCATTAAAGTGATGTGCATTATCCATAGCCAAGGTTATGTCAATCAAATCATTAGCATCTTTATTATTTTGTCTCATGTAAAAGGAGTGGTGAATGAGTGATGGGAAGTGTGTAGGAGGAATTCCAAAAACTTAAAAGAATGATTACTTAACTATGGATCATAATCACTTACCTTATCTCATATGTTTGAAGAGTGACTCTCATACATGTACTAATTCATTACCTTTTGTACATGGTATAGATGGTTTCCATTATTTTATATATATATATATATATATATATATATAATTATAATTATAATTATAATGATTTTGATTAATGTCATTTAAAGTTTGAATCAAAGCTTGTTATTTTGAGTAAGTAGATTTTATAGTTCAAATATTACAAGTGTATTCAAATCAAAATTTAAATTAGTAAGAACTTAAATTTGCATTGGGTAGTGTTTATTCAAAGGAGTATTTTTATTATGATAAGAGGAGGATAATCATAATTATTCTTTCAATTGATCAATGAGAAGTTTCAATATTGGGTTCAATCACAACTTATAATTTATTGTTTTTGCATTTGCATTGGTCAGGAAATAGAGCACTACAATCAAAACTAAACACACACATTGAAACATGACAATATATTAGCATCTAGAATCTTGAGAGATCAAGTTTAATGGATATTCACGTGCAAAGTAGTTGCACCGAAGACATAGTTCTCAGTGATAGAATATTTACAAATTATTGGTTTTTATTGGAATGATTACTATTGTGTTGTTAGATGGTTGATGTGTGTAGGTTACACCAGAGAGTAGGCCATGCATTTTATACTAAAGAGTAGTTTTTTCACTCATACTTACATCATGAATAGAGGATTAGAAGTTGTTTTGAAGGTAGAGTTCGCTACATAAGACTAGGAATAAAGACATGAATTTAATTCCCTGACTAAGTATCTATGTGGGTGATATGAGTGGGATATAAGTCCCTTGTTTATGGATCATAAGGTACCAAAGTAGTTGAATCATTGATTGTGACAATACTACTAGTACTTTGAAAAGAAAGAGGATTCAACATGGGTAAAGAAAATAGATAAATTTTAGAGGACCTGTAGGCCATTAGTGCTTGACTTCAAGAAGAGAATAAGAACTTAAGGGAAAAAGGTCCAAATGTTTTGTAACATGCCCAACACCCATGTTGAGTCCCATTACTCCAAAAATAACTTGGCTTGCTAAATGTAAATTTAAAAATGCCCCATACATATAACACAAAACCAAGGGGTAACATGCCCATAGAAATTACAAAAAAACAATATGTTGATTTATCCATGCACCAACAACATTTATAAATTCATGAATGCATAAAAACCAAACAAAACATAACACATCATTCAAATATCATTTACACAGTGGAATAATCATAAACAACACAACCTAGACACTTACTTTTTTTTAAATGTAATCCAACTGGATTCATACGAAGGACGAACCTCCCAACCATAGGCTTTGTTGTTCCAAATATCAAGTACAAAATGCCACCCCTGAGATGAGGCTATGAGTCCACAAGGAGACTAGGCCCTCTGGCTATCCACTCTCCACACTCAATAACCCCCAAACCTAGATTCTACTCCTACAAAAGTTCCAATCCACCAACTCTCTCTTCCCCACAACCTGCACAACCTAAGGAATTTATCCCCTTCATTAATCATAGGCCCTCAAGCTATACCATTAGTTTATGAGGGCTTACAGTTCACTTGGTTGGCCCTGAATATCTTATATAGGGATTTTAGGAACTTTCAGTTGTATCATGAGTGCTATCAACATCCTTCACAAATATCTTGATCCATTTCCAAAATATGGAACACACTGCAGGATGAAAACCTGTTTTACTTGCACAAAGGCTTAATATCCATCATAACACAACCAAAAAATGGTTTCCCTCAAGCACAAAATGGCTAGTGCTCTTTCCAACACTCTTCTCTGTCTTTGTTTCCCAAAATCTCCATGAAAATATTGTCTCCCTTATCCAAATGAATTTCCTTATTTTTCCCTTTCTAGCTTGACTCTCACTCTTCCCAATGATGATTGTACTTCATCCCATCATCTCTAATAACTATGGGATGTGACCACTCACACCCACCCTCTTACATTTTAATAATATTTCCAAAAATATAATGTATGGGATATATAGTTATCCTAACTATTCCTAAGGGATGGGAACGAGTCACCAAGTGGAGAAAAGCTAGTTCTTAAGGTGACAGGTGTCTAGCTTTAGTCATGCAAATATATTGTTGGGCCTTAGTGTATTACAATGGGATTCACTCATTCCTTCATTAGGAAAACCAACTTTCCTCTGCTAAGCATTTGTATCTTGTTGTAACTTGTTTCCATCGCATAACCATGTACCTAGGAAGTCCAGTGTGCTATAGAAGATGAAGGTTGTGGGGCCCGTGTGCTATTGATGAGGTGGGTTGTCAGGACCGTGTGCTATTGAAGAGGCATTTTTTGTTAGCGCTCTGCATGGTTGTAAGACCCTAGGTTTGAGTTATCGGTTGACCAACAAAACTCTTCAGACACCGACCCTTTTGGCATCACCTTCTTGCGTAGATAAAGTCTCATGCGAGGTATCTATTGGGACTGTAAGAACCAAGTTGTTGTAGTAGTGAGGAAATGGGAGGTTATTATTCCATTCATTCTTGATTATCTATTCTATGCATGTGATTTTGAAGTGATTTTATTCTATTATTTAGTGTATCTCAGGTTCATATTACCATTATATTCCAAATTATCTGGGCTACATCCACAATGACTGGATTATTTATTATGCATTCAGTATTTTCTTCGGGATTGCACAATATGCTTACATATCATGCTCATATTTCTCTTCTCCTATCCTAGTTGCTTTGCAGTGTAAGCCTCTCTTTCTCTTCATCACCTTTTACATTCAAACATCAATTCCTCTCTTCAATAGAATAGAACAGAACCATACAATACTTAGCAGAGAAATCAACACTCAGGAACCACTATTCTCCCAACCCATTACATACTCATACATACAATATAGGTCTTAAAACCCTACTTGGTTCCACCCAAAACCCTATTACAAAGCATGACTACTCCAATTAACTATATTCAGGTTCCTTTCACCTAATTTTTTGTCTGCATCCTTCTTTTGCACACTGACTACTTGTTTTTCTTTCTTTGATGAGTCCTTCCATCTTTTGCATGTTGAATTGTCATCCTTCCTTTTCACCCTCTTTCTTCTCCTACTTTCTTCTCTGGTTTTCTTCCTTGTTTTATTCTTCTTACTGCACATTGTACTTTCAGATGTGCCTCAGCTACACACTCCCTAGAATTCCTTCTTCTCCTGCACACCTCTACTATGAACTTTTTCTATACTTGGGATTTTACCAAAATTATATCCCAAAAATACCTATCCAACAGGCCCCAACTACTCACCTATGGCTCGTTCTGAACCACTTAGGCCTGTTTCTTTCTCGTCCATGTCTCAATTATCTTTTGGAAGGCTTCCTTTGCTACCTCCACTTCCTTTTGTATTTCTTCCTTTGTTTATGAGATCTCATAGTCCCCTTGCATCGTCAAGGTTGTAAGTTTATCTTCTGATTCATAGGCTGCATGTTTTACCTTTCCCTTTGCATTGGCTAATTCATCCATCAACCTCACTGCTTCTTCTTTCATTGGTCCAAGGCATTGTTGAAGAAAATTTTGTCGATCCCTCGTTTTCTCCACTTCCACGTATGACTATCTCTGTGCCAAAATTGTTGTCATACGTTCCACTGGTGGAACTCTAGTGATCCTCTTTGAAGCTTTTTGTGTCTTTTATCGTGATTCTCTTAACTTGGCCTCTACAACCTTCATCTCGAGATCTTCCACCAAGTTTGTCCATATCTGTGCACTCTCCTCATAGAGTTTGGCACACTCTTCTTCTATCTTCTTAATGTTTGTGATTGTTGTCACCATCGTTCTCTCTCTTCCTTTTCTGACTTCTGGTGGTATGGCTAGCATGATTCTCAACTGTAGATCTTGAATATTTTCTCGGAAGTCCTTGATGAATTCACCAATATTCAATACTTGTTCTTCCATAGTAGCCTCAACTACTATGGGGACTTCTAGAATGGCTTCATATAATTTATGGACGACTGCTTGTGTTTTATGCACTATACTTTCAACTTCGTCCTTTTCCTGGATGGATTTATTTACCCTTTCCTCAGCCTTATTTTTTTACCTTCATTACTTCCTTCACTCGACCTTCAACATCCTTCTTTTGATAGAGTGAAATGCCATATTGTTGTTGCATATGATCCCTTCCGTCCATCATTTTTGTCAGCTCCCATTGTGCTTCATCTCCTCGAATCTTAATCTCTTGCAATAATCCTATTTTCAATTCTTTTAATATTTCTATCGACATCCTTGATACCACTATGTTCAGGTGTACTAGCATGTTCACATGTTCTTTTAATTCACATGTTGTAAATTCAAGTGTGTTTATCTCAATCTGGAGTGTTCTATGCCTGGATGCTAACTAGGTTAAGACTAGATGCACACTCTCACTTCCTTTCTTGGAATTATGGACATTCTTCCCTTGGCCCTGTGCTCTCTTGTACTGCTAGTTCTCTATAAGAGAAGTTTTAGCATTGCCAACCGATCTTTCACTCTCTGCTACTCCTCTTATTTCTTCTTAGTTAATTCCTCCATGATTTCCTCCATGACGTCCTGTACTTGGTAGCCTATGTTATCCATATCATCATTGGTTAAAGTATACACGGGGGGTTCCTTGTGCACTTTATTCTTCTTGCACTCCCCTCATTCTTGTTCCATCCCCTTATCCTTTCATTTGAATCATGTCGTGGCGACTTTCTGCTAAACTTAAGTTGTGTATGGGCCAGGCATATCTCCTATGCCATTTTTTTTTATCATTATCGTACTCCTCATATGGTTCTTCATCACTCCTATCCTTCTCTTCTTCGTCTTTTGGGTGCCCCATTTTATCTTGTAGGTTTTTACACCCCTCTTCCCCATCATTCACAATTAGGCATACATCTTCCGATTTCAATCTATAACTGGTTGGAAACCACTAGCATGTCAGGCCCTTCGTTTCTTGCACATACATGTGGTGCATGCCTTGTTTGAAACGTGCCTTCTTTATGAGGGCTTCCAGTTCACTTGGTTGTCCATGAATATCTTATATAGGGATTTTAGGAACTCTCAGTTGTATCATGAGTGCTCTCAACATCCTTCACAAATCTCTTGATCCATTTCATCAAAAGGAAACACACTGCAGGATGAAAACCTCTTTTACTTGCACAAAGGCCTCATATCCATCACAACACAACCAAAAAATGGTTTCCCTCAAGCAAAAAATGGCAAGTTCTCTTGCCAACACTCTTCTTTGCCTTTGTTTCCCAAAATCTCCATGCAAAAATTGTCTCCCTTATCCAAATGAATTTCCTTATTTTCCCCTTTCTAGCTTGACTCTCACTCTTCCCAAAGATGATTGTACTTCATCCCATCATCTCTAATAAATATGGGATGTGACCACTCACACCCACCCTCTTACATGAGTTTAATGATTGCCTTTGGAAACACTCAACAACAAATAGAAGGTTATACATAATTACAGTAATTTAAGGAATGTGGGTTGGATTAATACCCATGAATAAAATCCCCCTTGGACACCTCTCTCTTGTGGAGTCATAGCCCCCCATCATTTTCATCCCTCTCATATTCCAACCATCAATTACTATTCTTATTAATTGTTTCAATGTTCATAATATATAATTCAACCCTGACCATATTAATCAATATAGGCTCTTTGCCCCAATCATATTGGCTCACTAGACTAATTCACATTTATACAATTACATTACAATTTTTGGGGATTAAAACTGGGGATGTTACATGTTTGACTAGATAATAGAAAATATGGAGAAAAACCTTAAGATCTTGACATGCCTATTGTCATTGCTAAAGAAACAATTTGATGAATATAAATACTCCCTCATTGAGGTTATGGAATATTGGGACAAGAGTATAGCTCATCTTGTACAACTGGAAGATAATTTTATTTACTTGGATAGATAGGAATATAATATGTTCACTTAGATGATGACTCAACTACAACAATTGTTTTCAAAGAAGGAAGAAACATTGGCAAAGCTACAAGAAGTTATCTAAGAGAATTGGGAAGCATAACCACCTTCCATTTCCACTATTGAATCCAGCACCATGACTGAGACAACTTTGGTAATATCACCCTGGGCATTTCTCAAGAACCTTTTGGTGAATTTGAAAATCATACTAGAGGAATTGGTTCCAAGCTACTAGGGTAGATGGGATACCAAGGACAACGACTCGGAAAGAGAAGAAAAGGCATCCTAAGCCCATTTTTAGTTGAACCAATGGTCAATATTGAAGGCCTAGGTTTCAATGGTAGAGAGGGAAAGGAAAAAAACACCAAGATTATGCTTTTGAAGTAAAAAAACATGGCCAAAATGGCATGCTCATCCAAAGGAAGAGAAACAATGAATGAGGGTGATAACACACCACCTCTCCATATTTCTTATGACAGATTAAAAAAGAGAAATGACGAGGAGAGTGAAAATACCTATATTGAACAAGAACTTAGAAGAAGTAGAAAGCATATTGGTTAGAACAAAAATAATAATACCAAGAGGCCTACTTCAAAAAAGAAATCCCTTCTTTTCCACTATTGTAAGAAGAAAGACCATCAAGTTGTCAACTATTGGTACACATAGGCATATTCATTCTATGGGAAGAAAGTCCATGTTAAGACATATTTTTGGGAGAATTAAGCTACATGTCGTAAGCTATATTTTTTTCAAAGGAGGAATGACAAGAAGGCTACCCAAACCAACAGGTTTTCAAAGGAAAGGGGAGAAAATCAGTATGTCAAGTAGTCCATATAGTAGTGCCAAGAAAATTTTCCACCATTATAGATTGAGTGAGCATTGGGAATCCAAGTGTTGGAAACTTCATCAAGAATTTCACCCCAACCACCATATAGCTAAGAGAAGAGTGTGGAGAGTGAATATTGAAGAGGTTGATGGGTTACCTACATCTCTATCCTAAGGAGTAGAAGAATTCCAAAGACTTATAGTAGCACATGAGGTCCATATCACCAATGATGAGGATAATGGGTTGATGTCAACAACCAAGGAGACCTCATTCCAATTGTTACCTACAATATTTTAGAAGAGAAATCCCTTCTTGGATATGTATGATTCGTTTATAGAGGTCAATGTCATTCCCTCATATTTGTACCATCCAAATCTTCAGGTATTCCATTGTTTTTAGGACTATATCCCATTCATGATTGTCACCCAAAACCATACATGTGTAGGAGTCATAAAATGTTTTGGGTGGAAGAAGATGCAACGATTGCACACCAGGAGGTCATTCAAGTGACACTATTATAAAAATAGAGTGTTGGAAAGTATTTTCCAACATCAGAGATTAGTTTCCATGCTAGGAAGTAATCGATCCTAGAAGAAGAAGGAATACTATGCTTATTTTCAATGAGTTTCTATGTGATGAAATAAGTATTGGGATATCCAATGAACAAAAATAGACCAAAATTCAACTTAGCTTCATTGTCTAAGAAGATGAATTGTTTCCATATTTGAGAGAAATCAGAAGAAATTCTAATTACAAAGTTCATATCTAATGATTGCTTAGAGCTGAGAGTCGGTGAGAAAACTTATGGGTTGTGGGACCAAGCAAGTTAGGAACTAGAGCTATATCCATAGATATAGCCAAAATCCAGTGTGACATCCCCAACCACCCACAGGTCGGGGTATGCTACCTTCAAGCCCACCCTTGGACTTCGTACTCTTATTGGTACCTTCTTTATTTAATAAGGATGCATAAGATAAAACATTTAACGACATGCACAACAATATCCAGCAAGCATGCATAATCTAAGATTTATTTAAACGATAATTAAAATACACAACAGAATACATTCATACACAGATAATAATAATACAACAGAGAGAAATTATCTTTATAAAAAGGTGACACCAATAGGATGCAGACCAAGGATGTTCCACCCAACCATAGACACCACTGCTCCAAATCTCAATAGCAATGTCACCCCCGAGTCGGGGCTATGAATCCACAAGGATGGTTCCAGAGTGTACTTGGGTTCCCAAACCAATCATCTCTCAAGCTCTCACAGGCTTCCCAACACCCACAACAATCCAAGTACCTAGCTCTCTTCCACCCAGCCTGTACCACCTAAGAGAATGGACATCCACCCTTCTCTACCACGCAGTCCCTCTGGCAGTCCTTCTCCTTTTTCCAAGGCCTCCAACATAGTTGGTCCAGAATCTCAATGTTGGAACTCTCACGACTCACAGTTGTGAGAAAACTAGGGCACATGCCAATGCATCTCAGACATGTAAGCCCCAATTCATGGCTATATTGCATCAGTGACCATTACGGCCAACTATCCCGTGGCTAATCTTCAGCAATTCCTTTCCCTTTACCCAAGTAAGACGCAGGTGAGGATGGATCAATGAATGGGTGAGTGAGTGCATGAAAGAGTGTGAGGGAAAGAATGGTATGAATGCAGGAGTGAAGGAGTGGACGAGTCAACGACCAACCCCATAATCAGACCAGGGATGGGTTTAAGTATTTTCGTGGGGAATCAAGAATCTCCTGGCCTTCCCCAAGAAGATCACATAACTGATCCCCTCCCTTAGGAAAAAAGGGTAATTAACATAGGAATAAATAGATATCCCCTCAAGCCCCCTCTCTTGTGGAATCATAGCCCCCTATAACTCTAGTCCTTGTTTGTCTGGCAACCAACGATGTGTTTATTATTAATAATGATAAAAAAATTACATTTATTGTTCATATTGGCCCTCTAATAATTGTTTGGGATTTCAAGCCTCTCAGCATTGTAACAATATATTATTTAAAATGGGGGTTTGAAACCTGGAGTGTTACATCCCCTCCCCCTTATCTTGGCACTGTCCTCGGTGCATATACAAAATAAAGATCAAAATCTCAAATTTATTCAAAACGCTATGGGTACTCTTCCTGCATGTCATATTCATGCTCCCAGGTAGCATCGTCAAGACCATAGTAGGTCCACTAAAATTTTACCAGCTCTATAACTTGATTCTGAAGCATTTTGACTTTTTTTTCCAATACCCACACTAGTTGAACCTGAAAGTCTCCCTCTTTTTCTACCTGAATCAGATGCCAATCAATAACATGGTTAGGGTCATGTACATATTTCTTTAGTAAAGATACATGAAATACATTATGCACATTCATGGAAGTAGGAAATGCAAGCATGTATGCAACTAGCCCTATTTTGTTCAATATTTCAAATGGGCAGCTGAATCTGGCTTCCAGCTTTGTACAACTACCCAATTTCAAAGAGATTTTCTTGGGCTTCACTTTCAAAAGTACATTCTCCCCTACTTTAAATTCTCTAGCTATCCTGTTCTTGTCTGCATAAAATTTATGTCTATCCTGAGATGCCTTTAAATTCTTCTTGATCTTAACCTCCTAGTCTTCCATGTCCATGAGAAACTCTGACCCAAGTACCACTCTATCTATTGGGTTGTCCTAGCTTAAAGGAGTATCGCATTTCCTACCATACAAGGCTTAAAATGGGCTCATTCTTAATGAATCTTGATACCCATTATTATATGAAAACTCAACCAAGTGTAAGTAATCTTCCCGCTTAGATGGCTTATCCATCACATACATCATCAACATATCTTCAATTATTCGATTGACCCTCTCTGTTTTCCCATCTGTCTGGGGATGATACGTGGTGCTAAAGTTTAGATTTGTGCCAAATCCTTTAAACAATCCCCTAAATAAATTGGAGGTAAACTTAGTATCTCTATCTAAGACGATTGTCCTAGGTATCCCATGCAACCTAGCAATTTCCTTCATGAAAAATTCTGCAATATTAGATGCTATATGTGTTGTCTTCATAGGCACAAAATGAGCAGCCTTTGTTAATTTTTCAACCACCACTATGATTGAATCATGTTGCTTATTTTTTCTCTGTGATGAAATCCATGGTGATCACTTCCCATTTCTTCTCTGGGATTGGCAATGGCTGTAGAAAACTCATTGGGTGCCTATGCTCAGCCTTCACCTTCTGACATTCCATACATCGAGTGATGTAATAAAAAACATCATTCTTCATTCACGGACAAAATAATTGGCTTCTTATTGCTGTAATTGTTTTCTGGTAATCGAGATGTCCAGCATAAGGAACATCATGCATTTCCTCTAGTACCAAATTACTCAGTTCTCCAGAACTAGGAACATAGATTCTATTTTTATGCATGAGTAATATCTCTTCCTTTATCTCATACTCCTTTATTTTCTATTGTACATCTCCTTGTTGTAAGCTTTCCTTTACCTGAAGGTAATGTTGGTCTATAATAAGACCATCTAAAATAGTTCTCTTCAAGTCTGATTGATGCATACTAACAACAGTAGCATGCATGATATGCACTCTTCTACTAAGTGCATCGACAAATTTATTCTCATTTCCCTTGATATGTTTGATATTGAAGTCATATTCACTTAAAAATTCTAGCCATCTTGTTTTCCTGGCATTCAATGTCGGTTTTTCAAAAAGATACTCCAGGCCAATGTGGTCTGTCCTTAATTCAAATTTATTCCCCATGAGATAATGCCTCCACATCCTCAAGGTGTGAAAAATGGTATCAAGTTCCAAGTCATGTGTGGCATAGTTCCTCTCATGTTCCTTAAGATTTCTGGACTCATATCCAATGACATGTCCATTTTGCGTGAGGACTCCCCCAATTCCTTCCTTACATGCATCTATACATACCACAAAAGTTTCACTAGTAAGTCAAGAATATTTAACATAGGTGCACTAGTAAGTAATTCCTTCAACAGATTAAAATTATTTTCACACTTGAGTGTCCATTCAAATTTAGTTCCCTTCTTTTGCAAAGAAGTGATGGGATGAGAAATCTTAGAGAACCCTACTATGAACCTTCTGTAGTAGCCAGCTAATCCCATAAAAGATCTGACGTCTGAAACATTTATGGATGTTGGCCATCCTTTAATGGCTTCTATCTTATAGATCTATTGCTATGCTCTGCCTTGAAATAATGTGTCCCAAGTAATGGATCTTCTTTTGATAAAAATAACACTTACTCAACTTGGAATACAAATGATGTTCTCTCAGTACTTGCAACACATGTCTTAAGTTATGTTCATGCTCCTCTTCAGACTTAGAATAGATAAGTATGTCATCCAGGAATACTATGAAAAACTTATCCAAATAATTTTTGAATATGCCATTCATTAAGAACATGAAGACAACTAGTGCATTGGTCAGTCCAAATGGCACCACTACTTCCGTAATTCCGTAATTCCGGTAGCGATGGGCAGTTGTTGGTTTGGTGGCCCTCTTTGTCACACAATGCACAAGGTGGAGGGATGCGCGGGGGAAGTGGAGATGTGGGCTCCTTCTTCTGTCGCCTGCCCCCGGCGGTAGCAGGGGGGGTAGGGAGTATGGGGGTAGTGGGAGTGATGACAGGAATCATCATGGGGAGTCCTTCCTGTGGGCGAGGGACCATCTCAGGTGGATGTAAGTACCATACGGGGATGACTAGAACCATATTGGGTAGGGTGAGTGTTGCGGCTACCTGGAAAGCTTCTATACCGGGTGGAGGGTAAAAGAAGGGAATTTGAGTGAGAGGTCGGGGGACTGTCTCCCAGATGGGATTACGCCCCTGGGTGGGTGTTGATTCGTGGACCGGAGGGGTCGACGAGGGCGCAGGAGGCTCCTGTGGGAGTGGTGCTGTGACTGGTGAGACGTCAGGAATGAGTGAAGCCTCCTGAGGAGGACGAGCATCCTCTTGTTGAGTTTCGTTAGATGAGATGATGCATACTTGACCAGGGGGAAGGAGTGGTGGTGCTCCACGGTATGTCCCTAACAAGGATGGATCTTTGAAAATACCAGGACCCATATCAATGAGTGGATATACATCTTGGTTGGTGTGAACAAGGGGAAGAATGTTATCGAGGTTGGCAGATGGATTAGGTTCGTAATGCGAGACTTGGTCAATGGTCACAATCTTCCCATTGTGGGGGAACATGATTGTCCGAAAGACGGATGATGCCACTGCCTTCATAGCATACATGTAGCTACGTCCAAGAAAGATATTGTAATCGAGCTGAGCGTCGATAACTTCAATGTCAATGAGGATAGTTTTGCCCCCGAGTTCCATGGGGACATTCTGGAAGATCCCTTCGGGAGATGATGGTCATCCGTCATAAGCTCGTAAGGTGATGGTGGAAGGTATCAGTTCTGGGGAACCAAGTTTCTGCCATACTGTTTTGGACATAATGCATGTGGATGCCCCTTCATCGATGATGCACCGATGGACGGTGATGTTCTGTATTCTTATTGGTATTAGAATAGCAACTGCGGCGGGAAGACGCGGTTCGCAGCTATCTAGGTCAAAGGTGATGAGTCTAGTATTGGCAGGGTCGACTGCGCCCAGAGCGGAAAGTAGTGATTTCCGTTGAGTGGGACAAGTCTGGAGGACTTCCAGAACTGACATGGAAACTGGGGATTGTGCTAAGTCATCCACCAAGCTGTAATTATGAGCGGCCCTAGCCTGTGGGTTGTGGACATTCCTGCGCAATGGGATGCGAGGGATGCATAATGGTGGTTCGGCTGAGGGGTGAGGGATCACTAACGGAGGTCCCGTCGGTGTAGGGTTTGTTTCTGCAGATGTAGGAGTAGACTCAGTTGTTGGAGGATACTGACGATTGCGTGTTTGCAAAAGAATTTCTTCCTCACTGGTGAGGAGAATTGTTCGTTCTCCTGGATTGTTGGGATTATGGTATTGGCCCACCTGAGGTGGGGGATGCTGTGTATCCTGCTGGGTTTTGATGACACCTTGATGTGGGATAGGATTTTGCAGCACGGCGGGAGGAGGTTGTTGCGCATATTGTTGTTGTGTCTGCTGTGGCGCAGGTTGCGCAGGAGGAGGGGGAAGGCTCCCAGAGGCTTTCAACCTCTTGAAATCAGCGATCTGTGGGCAATGGTGAGTGTAATGACCATAGACGCCACAAAGAGCACAAGGGTGGATAGTTTTAATAGTATTCCACCCTTGGCGTTTGTTGTTATTTCCCCCCTGGTGGTTTTGGTTCCCTTGGTTTGGGTTTCCCCCAGTGGGTGGATGTTGTGGGGGTTGATTCCCACCTTGACCAGGATTGTTGTTATTGTTCCTATTCCGTCCTTTCCTCTTAGTGTTGTTTGAGGGATGAGTTGGATTGGCTGTGTTCAACTGTTCAAAATTTTGATATTGTTGAGCAGCAGAGGGTTGAACAAAATTTACCCCCGCATGAGGATGTGGGGGAGCCATTGGTTGTGGAGGACCCAGAAAAGGAAAGTAAGGGTTCTGAGGTGGTGCGGCTCCATAAGGTATATAGGAAGGCGTGGCACTTTCACTAGTACCGTAAGGTGATGTGGAGGGGAGACCACTTGTGGTTGGAAGAGGTGGATGTATGGGAGGTGCCGGTGGCGGTCCACTAATGGGTGGAGGTGTAGCAACAGGGTATGGTTGTTGGTAAGGGGGTGGGGGGTAATAGGAAGTGCCCCCATATGCTAGTGGGTATTGAGGGGTCCCATACATCGGTGGTGGTTGGGGTTGTGGACTATGATGCGTGGTGGCACCTATTAGCCCGTCTGTTGAGTGAGACATCCCAGGTTTGTCTTGACCGAATGGCACAGGTATGGGAAGATCAGGAAGTACTGTGTATAAGTACCCTGGCTGTGCGTAAATGAGGTCATATTGTTGGGCTTTACTGATGGCTTCTTCTTCGGATTGAGGGAAGGTAGAAGCGACATCCTTCCCGAGGAGAGCGACAAGCGATCTAAGAAACCAGTCAAGGCATTATTGTTTGGTGGTTTCTGCTTTACACAAACTACGTCGCCTACGCCACTCATGAATGTGATCAGCAATGTGGGTGGCTGAGGACTGTTTGAAATTGGACAGTAGTTCAAGACCGTTGTCATGGCGGATAGGTAATTGGAAGAAAGTTAAAAAGGCTTTGGCTAAGGATTCAAAGGTCGTGTGGGACCCAGATTTTTCTTCGACATACCATTTGGTTGATGGGCCAGTAAGTGTGCGTTGAAACAGACACAGTCTGATGGAATCTTACATGATGCTATTGGAAGAACACCATAGATGAAAGGTCATGACATGATTGGCAGGGTCATCTCCTGCCTTCCCTTCAAACTTTGGTATGTCTGAAGGAAGTTTGGTTGGCATTGCAGGCCATGTGGCATCATGTAATATAGGATCATTAGTGAGCTTGGTGAGATCCGGAATGTTGAGAGAGGCCAAGTATGGCATCTATAGTGGGGTAGGAATATTAGTTCCAGCCATGGTGTGTTGTGAACCTGACCCTTGATGGGGACTAGGTGGGTTGGTGCTCCCTCCTTGAGAGGAAGTGGGTCCTCTGCTTCCGTGCAAAGGAGAGCGAGTGACTGTGTGTCCTTGGGAATTGGACCCAAGTAAGGTAGAACCAAGCAAAGTTGATCCTAAGATGGTAGCACTCACAGGAGTGTGTGAAGGAGGTACTGATGAGCGAGTACGACCAGATACTCCTCCTAAGATAGGAGGAATATTGAGCAAGCGTCTTGAACGACGGGGGTTCAGTGGTTCCCCTATGATGTCAGACTAATTGTGTGAAATGTGTGCAACAAGAGGTGAGAAAAAATATAGAACCAAGAGTCTTTCCGCTGTGATGATCTTCACAATATATATATCAAAGTCAAACTGTAATCAGATGTGCATCATACATAAATGAAAAAGAAGCATATATGTGGGTAAGAGGGTTTTTTGTCCGCGTGGGGGAATCAAAAAGAAAGCAAATGCTCGTGTCCTAGAAAACGTAACGTCCTTCCTCTCAAATATTATTGGATCTTCCAATAGCTCTCAACAGTGGGGTCTGAAGTCACCGGAAGAGATACTAGTGAAGAATGAAATAACTGGTTATAATGAGGGGTAGAGGGTGCAATATCCCGAAAGAGCTGGCGATACCTCCCAATAGCCACACAA
>ML803222.1:72937-85755 GCA_009831015.1 Picea engelmannii | reverse complement strand
AACTATGAGCATATAAAACAAATTAAAAATAGAGACAAATGGACCAATATCACCAATGTATAAGTTGATCTGTTGATGAAATCCAAAGACACACAAAGAAGAAAGGGGACTTGGGTCCCTCCTTTCTCCAATGGAAGGCTCTTGAGGCCCTCAAAGCTTGCTCTCCTTTACAATGAAAAGATGAAAAATGTGGGTGAAAGAACTCCAAGCTTATTCACTCAAGTGAGGGGTGAATAGCTTATGAAATGTAGCCTACAATGTGTGTTTCCAAAGAATGAGTCCTTAGCAATATCAACAGCATAACAGTATGAAGAATTCCTTGAGAAAATGGTGGTCACTCATGGCTTTTTATAGCCAAGCATTGGGTTATTATGTGGCCTCTTTTGAATGTGAAAAGGGGCTCTTTAGGGCACAATTAGGTCTTTGACCAGCCCACCATGAGGATTGAGCTCGGATTTGGTGTCAAATCGACTTGGGAGCCGATCCATTAGTGGTTGGTAAGCCAACCAGTTTCAATAAATGCGTCGTTTAGCAGGCGCGCGGATTTTTCACCCAACAACCGCGCCTTGTGCACCTATGCGCGCGTTGTACGATCCTGTTACGCGCATATGCGCGCGCGCCCAGATAATGTATAGCGCCCTTCAAATTTTTGGTAATTTGCATATTTTTTGACCCTTTTGCAATGCTGTGGAATTAATCATGTGCCATGAATGACTCTTTCTGTTTTGATGATGCGAAGTTCTTGTCGCCCTGTGCAGACGAAATTTCAGTGATAACACCTAGTCCTAAAGGATGTCTTATGAATGTATTCTTCCTTGGTTATTACCTGATGGTATCCTTCCCTTGGGTCAATCTTTGAGAATATATTTTATCCTCTTAGCTGATCAAAGAGGTCATCAATTCGGGGTAGAGGATACTTGTTATTTATAGTGCACTTGTTCAGCTATTGGAAGTCAATACATAGCCTCAAGGTTCCATCCTTATTTTTGATGAAAAGTGTTGGTGCTCCCCAAGGTGAAACACTTGGACGTATGTACCCTCCAACTACATTTGTAATTATTTTAACTTTGGTGTGCTCAATGATTCTGTAAGGTGTTTTTGACACTGGGGAAACTCCTGGCACTAAATCAATTGAGAAATTTATCTCCCTTCTTGGTGGCAATCCGGGTATTTCTTGGAATACATCTTCAAATTCTGGTAGTATCAAGGAATCTTTGAGGCTTGGACCCTTTTTATTTTCTATCTCTTCCACATGATCTGCATACAATTGACATCCTTTTCTAAAACATCTTTTTAGCTGTAAGGTTTAAATCTACCTTATAGAGATGGGTCTTGGAACTCCTTTCACAGTGCTCTATTTTCCATTTCCATCAAGACATGTAAATGTCTTGTTATGACAATCTAGGATAGCATGATTCTTGTCCAACCAATCCATTCCAATCAAAATATCATAAGACCCCAATGGTATGATATTTATATCAATACTAGTATTCATGCCATTAAGACTTATGGAACAACTTCTGACCATGTCATGGATTCTTCTTTTGGTTCCAGTGGCTAACTGAACCAAACTTGTTTTTCCAAGTTTTCTTTTCTCCAAATGAAATATATCGACTATCTTAGGATCAATGTGGCAATGACTTGATCCTGAATCAATCAAAATAGAAACAGGTTGATTTATGATCTTACCTTCCACCTCGATCATATTGGATTGGTAATCTGCTTGTCGGTCATTTAAAGCTGCATAGATTCTTCCCATATCTTCGGTTGTTGTAGCCTCTTGGATGTTGTACACAATCTTCACTCTATCCTTTGTGTGTGGGGAATCCTTGTACAGGTGATATTCCTTGCATCCCCAGCATTGGATTGGTGGTCTTCCCATTTTTCCCAAGGAATCTTCTTTCTTGAAATCCCTCTTAGCATACTGATCTTGACAATTTCTATTAGGCTCATTCCTGTTGAAGGAAGGTTTGAATCCTTTCCTCCTCTAATCAAAATTCTCATTCTTCTTGTCCTTCCAAGATTTTTGTAGATATTCTCTTCCCTAGACTTGCTCATATAGGTATTTAGCCTTCCTTATGGATTCAATCAAGATCTTGGTCTCATCATACTTGATCTTTTTCTTATAAAAGGTTGGTAGTCCACTTAGAAATATCTATATTTTCACTTTCGCATCACCAATGAACCTGACATACTTTAAAAATCCCAAGAACTTCTTCTCGTACTCTGCCATAGTCATGCTTCCCCACCCGAGTTCAAAGAACTCCTTCATTTTATTGCCATAGAAATGTTGTGAGAGGTACTCCTTCTGGAAGTACTTCTTGAACTACTTCCAAGTGATCCTACTTTCATTAACATGTTCCACTTGCTTCAGTTGGTCTTGCCACATTGCAACTTTCTTTTGTAAATGGTAGGTGGCAATCTTGGCTTCCACATTTGATGAATAGTTATGCAACTGAAAATATATTTGGAGTCCAAACAACCATGCTTTGACATCATCTTCCCTTTCTCTTTCACCATCGATGGAAGGTGGCTTGAGCTTCCTCACCTCTCCTTGCAAACTATCTACCTCTTGTTTCCTTCTTTGTTGTCTAATAGGAGACACCTTTGTACTTCTTGCGAGATCTTCCGATGCATAAAACTTTCCTTCTGAGTAAGGAGGTGGGTGGTGTCCATGAGCTCTACTGGAACTTCTGGAATACCCAACTCTTCCACGATCATCCCTTCCTTCATGGCACCTGCCTTCTTCCTCTTGTCTTGTGTTTGATCTCTTCTTCATTTGTCTCTGCAACTAATTTAATCTCTGCAACACTCGAGCATTTATCTAACTTTTATCTCTCATCAGTCTCTTGTTGTCTGCTTTGTAGCTCTGCACTTCCATCCTCAGGATTATTATCGTTTCTATTAATGTTTCCTGCTCTCCTTTTCCCTTGCATCCATTGGAATTTGTCTCTACATTACCAACTTTGGTATTCTACCCTTCGGCCTCCTTATCATGACTGGAGGCTCCCTCGCCTTCTTCCATTTCCTCAATACGCATCTTGAGTTGATGTGTTTAAACCCCTTAATTCTGCAAAATGTGCAAGATACCATTTTGTTAGAATTATGCATACGATAAACAAAATTGCCAAACCATGCTACATGTCTCTTTCTTTTTTTGTTCATGGAGATCATATCCCCATTCTCTGAAAATAACAGTCTCTTATTATCCTTGGTTGAAATGGAATTTCATCCTGCACAGACACTTCCTTCAAACCACCTTCCCAGGTGACCACAAATAGAAACCGTGGATAAATCCTTCCTTATCACTTTTTTGTCTTGAAGACAACCAATTCGTCCCTTAGCCCTCCTTCCCTCAGTTCTCAATCTTCATATGACCACATCCATGACCTTGTACTTAGCTGAAAAAGCGCTTGTCCAGAGCTTTGGGACTTCAGAACTTATAGCTAGGACTGAATCAATAGTCCTCGTCCTCTTTCACGATCATTGATCGAGATCCACTTCGAGACTCCGCACTTCATGAGTCTCAACTTTCCTTTATTGCCTCCCCCTAGAACTCTTTTACCCGGAGTTCATGATCTTTCGATGGGTGTCCTTCCACAGATCAGTAAATGTGAATTTCTTTGGCTCTTCGAGCTTTAGAAGTTTCAAACTTTCCTCCGGCACTTTCTCCTGGAGTTCTTTCACCCGAAGTCAATGATCCTTTGACATGTGTCTTCTAGAATCAATGGTCGATATGTACTCTAACCTTCGGGCCTTCAGGTGTCTTTGACCCAATGCAACCAATCACATATTTCCCCTCTAGAGTGCCGAGTCTCTGGACTGCATGATCTGTCATCACGTGGTGAAATAATGGAAGCAGACACATGGCCCAATCAGGAGGGTGACACATGTCACATTATAACTGACTTTTCAATACTCCAAATGCCCAAAACTTACTGACACATGGCACACATCCCATGTGTCCACATCATCCTAGGTGACGTCCTCAAGCCACATCACTTTAGGAATTCCAAGATCCACATCACCTCTAGGTGACATCATCGTGTCCCATCACTTTGTCTCTTCGGGCTTCGGGATTTTCCATACTAGCACACTTCCAATTCTCCTGAACTCTGAATTCCTGAACTAGCCAATCCGTCATCATGTGTCCTCCTAGATCAGACGACTAAGATTCACTTCGGGTCTTCACCCACAGTCCATTGATATGCACCACGTTTTCTCCTTAATTTGATGTTTGAGGCTTATTTCAGGTCTTCAGTCTTCAGAAATCTCAAATTTCAAAACTTATCTGGCCCCACTAGCTTTTATCCAAAGCCCTGGATTTGCTGACAAGTGGCTCTTGGTAGATCAATGGCTGAAATCCTTTCGGGTATTCGGGTTTCAGAAATATCAAACTTCAAACCTCCTCAAAGTACATGATATTATGCTACGTGCCCTTTTGAATCAAACAATTGAGGCTTACTTCAGGCCTTCACCTGAAATCCACAGATTTACACCACGTGTCTTCTGGATCAGATGGCCTAAATTCACCTCGGACGATCCGACGCTTTAGTTTAAATCCAGATGATCTGGATACTGAGATCTATTTCGGATGATCGAACGATCGATATTTACTTCGGCTCTCCACCTCTCCAGGCTTCAGGAGTTTCAAATCTCAAATGAAAACCTCTTGAACCGATTTCTCTGGAGTTACTAATCTGCTGACACATACCTCTTGGTGAAATTGTGGTTTGGATTGTAGGACCTCCTTGAGGAATTATCTCTCGTGCAACTTGGTTCACTGCAATGTCAGTTGTCCATTGGTATCTCTCTCTCTAATGTGATCTGACGATGGTGACCTTAACCCTTGCTTCCTATTCATCGGATGACCCATGTTCACCTATCTTCTGATCCAACAATCCTGGATATCTCATGATCCTACAGTGGAAATAACTCTCGAATTCGAAGGGGATGGTCACGATCCTTTGAACCCATTACAATAGGTCTCTAGTGATCTAAATCCTACGTAGATTCTGCAACACCATTCCCTCTGAGCTTTTCAACTCCACGGTCAGATTTTGATCTGTAACCATGAGACTCTAACCAACAAAACCAGCCCATACCGACCCAGTGTTTCAACCAGAAGCTCTGATACCAAGTTGTAACATCCCCAACCACCCACACGCCGTGGTATGCTACCTTCAAGCCCACCCTTGGACTTCATACTCTTACCGATACCTTCTTTATTTAATAAGGACGCGTAAGATAAAATATTTAACGACATGCACAACAATATCCAACAAGCATGCATAATATAAGATTTAGTTAAATGATAATTAAAATACACAGTGGAATACATTCATACACAAATAATAATATCACAGCAGACAACACTTATCTTTATAAAAAGGCGACACCAACTGGTTGCATAACAAGGACGTTCCACTCAACCATAGAAACCACTATTCCAAATCTCAACAACAGTGTCACCCCCGAGCCAGGGCTATGAATCCACAAGGACAGTTCCAGAGTGTACCTGGGTTCCAAACCAGTCATCTCTCAAGTTCTCATAGATTTCCCAACACCCACAACAATCCAAGTACCCATCTCTCTTCCACCCAGCCTGTACCACCCAAGAGAATGGACCTCCACCCTTCTCTGCCACGCAGTCCCTTGGGCAGTCCTTCTCCTTTTTCCAGGGCCTCCAACACAACTAGTCTAGAATCTCAATGATGGAACTCTCATGACTCATAGTTGTGAGAAAAACAGGGCATAGGCCAACACATCTCATACATGCAGGCCCCAAGTCATGGATGGATTGCACCAACAACCATTACAACCAACTATACCGTGGCTAATATTCAGTAGTTCCTTTCCCTTTAACCAACCGAGATGCAAGTGGGGATGGATCAATGAATGGGTGAGTGAGTGAATGAAAGGGCGTGAGGGAAAGAATGGTAATAATGTAGGAGTGAAGGAGAGGACGAGCCAACGACCAACATCACAATCAGACTAGGGATGGGTTTAAGTATTTTCGTGGGGAATCAAGAATCTCCTGGCCTTCCCTAATAAGCTCACGTAACCAATCCCCTCCCTTAGGAAAAAATGGTAATTAACATAGGAATAATCATTTATCCCCTCAAAACCCTTCTCTTATGGAATCATAGCCCCATATAACTCTAGTCCTTTTCCATCTAGCAATCAGTGTTGTGTTTATCATTAATAATGATCAAAACATTATATTTCTTGGGCATACTGGCCCTTTAATAATTGTTTGGGCACTCAAGCCTCTCAGTATTGTAACAATACATTATTTAAAATGGGGGTTCGAAACCCAGGGTGCTACATCTAGAGTAATGAGTTATATCCATATTTAGAGTTAGATATGTAGCCTATAGCTATAGTTAGAGCCATGTTCTAGAGAATAAAATAGAAGGTACATTGATCCATATTTGTACTTTAAGCTTATGGAGACCAAAAAGCCTTGCAATGGGGAAGTATGATCTAAAATGGATCCAAACAAGTGAATGGTTGTAAGAATTGAGACCTAGGTGTAGTTAGACAATGAATGAAGCTATATAAAATATTAAATACAATGTAAGTAAATGAGACAAAAGAGAGGGAAAATAAGAATAAAATAAAATAGAAATTAAAAATAAGAGAAAAAATACAAAGGCATGAGAAATTAAATATCAGGCCTATTGACCTTCCCATTACCTTAGATTCCCCTATTTGTTCTTTTAATTTCACTCTTAGAATGATATTTTCTAATTTCTATCCCAAGAGAGGAGGGTGCATAAAGAACCATGAGTTTCACTGTAATGAGAGATTGTTGGAATAAGATTTAACAACCAACCAAAGTTGGTTTTTCCATTTGGGTTTCTAGGATAAATATAGTTTCTTTGTGTATGGATTTATTTATGGTTGTGGAGTAATTAATATGTGTGAAATAATTCCCTTATTTTGTTTAATGTGATTCTCTAGTGTGTTTGGTGGGCCTAGGAATAACAACAATAATGCTACTTCCTCCTTTCCCTTTTACTTTACTTGTCAACCCGGGGTTCCTACAAACTTAAGAGGTGTTGGGAAAAGTATATGTAGAATGCACTAATAACAATCTAGGTATGAGAATGATCAAGGGGATAATGCATGAAACTTATGCAATAATCTGAATTGCAGAAAAGACTTTAAGTTACTTGCATTGTAATACCCTAGACTGAACTCCAATTGTAAATGTAAATGTAAATGTACATATAGGCTGGTGAGTTGTCAGCACTAAGTTTTGACTTCTTATTTTGTGCTCATGGAAAAAAGGTGGAGTGCATTCCCATTTCATGGTTTGTGTGCACCTGAGGAAGTGCGCAAGGATTGTCTTGAAGTGCACATCAGACTCAGCATTGTAGCCAGGATATTTTGGGGCTAGAGATCCTTTGTATATAAATATTTTAAGGCCGAAGTGCCTATGTGGTTAAGTGTGACAAAGTGTTGATTTTTCACACACACTAAGGGAGGATGCACACCCATTTCATGGTTTTTCATGAACTTGAATAAGTGTGCCATGAGGCTAAAAGTCTAGTGAGCCTATCTTTGTAAAAATGTAATGAGACTCAAATAATTAATGAAAACATATCAGTGTGTATAGAACAATCAGAAAAAAAGAGACAGGGGGCTTAAACTCCAAGTTAGAAAAGGAAAAAGGGGCTAAGAGTTAGGAAGAGGGAATATTTTAATAATAATTCCAAAAATATAATGTATGGGATATATATTTATCCTAAGCTCCTAAGGGATGGGAATGAGTCACCAAGTGGATTGAAGTTGGTTCTTAAGGTGACAAGTGTCTAGTTTTAGTCATGCAAATATATTGTTGGGCCTTAGTGTATTACAAGGGGATTCACTCATTCCTTCATTAGGAAAACCAACTTTCCTCTAATAAGAATTTGTATCTCATTCTAACTTGTTTTCATCACATAACCATGTACTTGGGAAGTCCAGTCTTCTATAGAAGATGAAGGTTGTGGGGCTCATGTGTTATTGACAAGGTGGGCTGTCAGGACTATGTGCTATTGAAGAGGTAGGTTTTGTTAGAACTTTGCGTGGTTGTAAGACCCTAGGTTTGATTTAACGGTTGACCAAAAAAACTCTTCAAACACCGACCCTTTCGGCATCACCTTCTTGCGCAGATGAAGTCTCATTCGAGGTATCTATTAGGACTGCAAGAACCAGGTTTTTGTAGTAGTTACAAAATGAGAGGTTATTATTCCACTCATTCTTGATTATCTATTCTATGCATGTTATTATGCAGTTCTCTTATTCTATTATTTAGTGTATCTCAGGTTCATATTACCATTATATTCCATATTATCTAGGCTACATCCACAATGACTGGATTCTTTATTATGCATTCGGTTTTTTCTTCAGGATTGCACACTATGCTTACATATCATGGTCAACTTTCTCTTCTACTATCCTAGCCGCTCTGCAGTGTAAGCCTCTCTTTCTCTACATCACCTGTTACATTCAAACACTGATTTCTCTCTTCAATAGAGCAAAATAGAACCATACAATACTTAGCAGATAACTCAACACTCAGGAACCATTATTCTCCCAACCCATTACATACTTATACATACAATATAGGGCTTAAAACCTTACTTGGTTCCACCCAAAACCCTATTACAATGCATGACTACTCCAATTAACTATATTAAGGTTGCTTTCACCTAATTTTCCGTCTTCATGCTTCTTTTTCACACTGAGTACTTGTTCTTCCTTATTTTATGTGTCCTTCCATCTTTAGCATGTTGAATTGTCATCCTTCCTTTTCACCCTCTTTCTTCTCCTTCTTTCTTCCTTGTTTTATTCTTCTTACTGTACACTGTAATTTCAGATGTGCAGCAGCTACACACTCCTTAGAATTCATTCTTCCCCTGCACACCTCTACTCTGAACTTTTTTTATACTTAGGATTTTACCAAAATTATATCCCAAAACTGCCTATCCAATAGGCCTCGAACAATCACCTATGGCTCGTCCTAAGCCACTCAAGCCTGTTTCATTCTCATCCATGCCTCAATTGTATTTTGGGAGGCTTCCTTTTCTACCTCCACTTCCTTTTTTATTTCTTCCTTTGTCTCTGCGATCTCTTCGTCCCCTTGCATAGTCAAGGTTGTAAGTTTCTCTTCTACTTCATAGGTTTCTTGCTTTACCTTTCCATTTTCATTGGCTAGTTCATCCATCAGCCTCACTACTTCTTCTTGCATTGGTCCAAGGCATTTTTGAACAATATTTTGTTGATCCCTCATTTTCTCCACTTCCACATATGACTATGTATGTGCCAAAATTGTTGTCATGTGTTCCGTTGGTGGAAGTGTAGTGATCCTCTTTGAAGCATGTTGTGAATTTTATCGTGCTTCTCTTAACTTGGCCTATACAACCTTCATCTTGGTATCTTCCACCAAGTCTGTCCATATCTACGCACTCTCCTCATAGAGTCTGGCTCACTCTTCTTCTATATTATTGATGTTTGCGATTGTTGTCATCACCATTCTCTCTCTTCCTTTTTTGACTTCTAGTGGCGTGCCTAGCATGATTTGCAACAATAGATCTTAAATATTATCTCGGAATTCCTTGATGAGTTCACCAATATTCAATACTTGTTCTTCCATAGTAGCCTCAATTACTACGGGGACTTCCAGAATGGCTTTGTATAATTTATGGATGATTGCTTGTGTTTTATGCACTATACTTTCAGCTTCATCCTTTTCCTGGATGGATTTATTTACCCTTTCCTCGGCCTTATTTTTTGAACTTCATTACTTCCTCCACTTGACCTTCAACATCCTTCTTCTAATGGAGTGAAATGTTATATTTTTGTTGCAGTTTATCCCTTTCATCCATCATTTTCGTCACCTCCTATTGTGCTTCATCTCCTCGAATCTTAATCTCTTGCAATAATCCTATTTTCAATTCTTGTAATATTTCTATCGGCATCCTCGATACCACTATGTTCAGGTGTACTAGCATCTTCACCTATCTTTTAATTCATATGTTGGAAATTCAAGTGTGTTTGTCTCAATCTAGAGTGTTCTATGCCCGAATGCTAACTGGGTTAAGAATGGATGCACACTCTCGCTTCCTTTCTTGGAATTATGGATGGTATTCCCTTGGTCCTATGATCTCTTGTACCACTAGATGTCTATAAGAGAAGTTGGAGTGTTTCCAAAAGGGATGATTTTAAGAATGGAAATTTATTTTGAAATGTAGAAACCCTGACGAATCTTATTAATCCTTCATATGCCAACTATAAATGTTTGGCGATATTTTTGTAAAAATATTCAAATTTCTAAGGATTTTATATAGTTTTTATAAATTTTTGGCGATTTTTAAGGTAAAATAATTTTATGCTATAGAATTTGGGTGAATCATTTTTAAAATAGTGAATCTCATTTTTGGAAAAACCATGGAAAATTAGCCCACGAGAGAAATTTAGCCCCTAAAATCATCCCTAGTTTCCAACCGATCTTGCACTCTCTACTACTGCTCTTCTTTCTTATTAGTTACTTCCTCCATGATTTCCTCCACGATGTCCTGTACTTGGTAGCCTATGTGTTCCATATCGTCATTGGTTAAAGTATACATGGGGGGTTCATTGTGAGCTTTATTCTTATTTCACTCCCCTCCTTCTTGTTCCTTCCCCTTATCCTTTCATTTGAATCCTGTCGTGGAGACTATCTACTAAACTTATGTTGTGTATGGTCCAAGCATATCTCCTACGCCATTTTTTTTTATCATTCCCCTACTCCTCATATGGTTCTTCATCACTCTTATCCTTCTCTTCTTCATCTTTTGGGTGCCCCATTTTATCTTCTAGTTTTTTCCACCCCTCTTCCCCATCATTCAAAATTAGGCATACATCTTCCAATGTTAATCTATAACTGGTTGGAAACCATTGGTGTGTTGGGTCCTTCTTTTCCTGCACATACATTTGGTTTATGCCTTCTTTGAAACATGCAATATCCTTATATGTTTCCAAAATATCAGATGATATGCACAGTGTGTGCTTGACTAGATACTTGATATTTTCCAAGTATACAAAAAATGTGGCATTATTTTCCTGTTGTCTTCTCTTAATCATCATATTCCATAAGTTGGCATATCGTGTGGCTATATTATTTCTAATAGTTGTTCGCATGTGTTGGTAGTATCATGGTTCCTGCCATCCGACCAACGTTATCAAAATAAATAGCCATGCATAGTGAAATTATGTGCCCTTTCCCTAGGCCTCAATACAATATTAAAAAACTTGGTTCACAAAGAAGGTGGCCCAACTCATTTTAACCCCTACAATGCATTTTTTTGTAGTTTCAATGATTCCAACTGGCACTTCATCCTTCCTGTTATAACCCTATAATTTATGGGATCAACTGTTGATTGTATTTTTGTCCCTTTAGTGTTTTTGACTTGCAGAGATTACTGCATTCTAAAAAAGAAAGAAAATAAAAGAAAAAGAAAGAAAAGAAAAGAAAAAGAAAAAGAAATAAAAGAAAAGAGAAAGAAAATGAGAAAAGAATAAAAGAGGGCATAAAAGAAATTAAATAAATCCCCATGCAATAACAATGACTTGATCCATACATTCTAATCATGGCCAAGTCCTTTTAAAATGATGTTGATAGGATTAATGAATAAGCTTGGCTAAACTGTTTAATCTTATCCAAGTAGATAGGTTAGCTAGTGAATAAATTTGACCAAACTGCCTAATCTTGGTCAAATAACCCTAAGGTAGAGTAATTTCTTAGTCCAACAATTTAATTTGGGCTAAATGTCATAGGGAACACTAGCATATTTGGCCCATTTTGCGACGGTTGTTTCGATGCTTATTCTACGTTATGTCGTTGATATGGCGATGAATTTGGAGTCTCTGAAATGTCAATTTAGGTGACGTGGCATTTGCGATGAACTTGATCCAACGTCACATAAGCGACGATATAGGAAAACAATCTTAAACCAACTTTTCGTCCAAATTGCGGCAACAAATTTTAAAGTTAAACCGACGCATCATTAGAAGTTGTCATCGCCTATTCGACGACAACTTTTTGGTGTTTATGTAGTTAAACCAATGCATCAATAGAAGTTGTCATCGCCTATTCGATGACAACTTTTTGGTGTTTATGTAGTTAAACCGACGCATCAAAAGAAGTTGTCTTCGCCTATTCGACGACAACTATGCGATGTTTATATAGCAAAACCATTGCATAGATAAAATTTGTCGTCGCTTATTCGACGACAACTATTCGATGTTTATATAGAAAAAATGTCACATCGATAAAAGTTGTCATTGCCTATTCGACGACAACTATTCTATGTTTATATAGCAAAACCGTCGCATCGATAAAAGTTTTTGTCGCCTATTCGACGACAACTATTCGATGTTTATATAGCAAAACCGTTGCATCGATAAAAAAATTCATCGCCTATTCGACAACAACTTTCGATGTTTATATAGAAAAACCGTCACATCGATAAAAGTTGTCGTCAGATATGCGACGACCAAAATTTATTTAGAAAAAAAATAAAAAATTATTTTGGGCATCAATTTTGATATTAATATTAATATTAATATCAATATTAAATCCCAAAGGGTATTGCATGAGCCCCATAATGATTTCACAAAGCCTTGGGACTTCTTTGATGGAGGTTATCAAGGCTCTCCAAAAATGTGTGGGGATGGAGTCATACTCTTTTTAGATCATTACCACTTCTTCTCCTTAAAATATGGAGCAGGACTGGGAGCAAATAACATGGTTGAATTCTACACCCTCTAGATGTTGATGAAAGTGG
>ML803222.1:0-30147 GCA_009831015.1 Picea engelmannii | reverse complement strand
ATATTTGACGATGGTAACAAAAATTCACCTAACAATCTACAACATAACAAACAACTAGTTAATGTAAGAATATTAATCGTAAAAAATGCATTCTTATTTTACACATTAATTAACACTAAAAACAAATATAAAAAAATCAACATGTATGTACAGTATGAGATGAAACATATTACATACCTTAGTATCTATGTCATACACATGTTCAACAAATTATTCATAACCTTTAAGTTCACCAGCAACAATGTAGCAGAGAGAATATTTTCTCTTGATCCTTCATAAAGTCGTTTATTTTCCTTTTCTAATAGAGGTTCATCATAAATACCAGCATTTTCCCCATCCTCATCCGGCTGCGAAAAAAAATATTGGATCATTTGATTTGTCCCATCATCTTCTTCCATGGGATCATTAACTTGATTTTTCCGATCATCTTCTTCCATGAGATCCTCATTTTCTTGGTCATGATGATGTTCCTCAGCTTGTGCAACATCATTTCTACTAATACTTGGTGCAATATTCTGCGGAAAGTTAGAGGGCATCTCTAACTTTATAATTACAAACAATCATGCAAAATTAGTGTATACTATAACAAACATTCAAACAATATATATACATATATATATTTTTATATAAAATTGACAAAATAAAAAAAGATAATAAATACATAGCTAATTACCATGGTACGATATTCGTTTGATCTGCCATCAATGTGACCATATTTCCTAGAATGTTTTGTAGTTGTTGCTATTAAAATTCTTATGGGACGTCTGAGGAAACATTTTTTTCAAGGGAAATAACATCTACCATCACCCTTTTCACCCGCTTTACTTTTTTCCCCACCTCTAACAACATTCTGCGGCATTTTTCCGCACAAAAATACCCTTTCGAAACCGTCGTTGTTATAGCAAGATTGTCGCAACATCTTCAAATCGTCAAATATTTATAGGCCAATTTTAGGTCACGATCATCACAATTGCGACGATAGTGATTTAAATATATATATATATATATATATATATATATATATATATATGACAACTATTTATTTTAGGTCATTTTCAACGGTAAAGTTTGACTAAATTATTATGGTCAACTATCGTCGCTTATGTGACGGACAATCTAAGTTCATCGCTTATGAGATGAAAATTGGCCATTATAGTTCATTCAAACTGTAGGCGTCAAAATTGCGACAAACACGACGTAGATTTAGAAAAAAAAAAAAATTCTCTTGCATGTTGCGACGAAAGAGTACTTTCATCGCAAGTGGTCGTCGCAAAATTTTCAATATGTAGTAGTGGAAGTAGGTTAGAACTTAGGTTAGAGCATAGGTTAGCTGGATTGATTTCAATAAAACATGCATGATGAAATATGTTGATTCATATATTTGATGTTTGAAAGTATGTTGCCTAACCCCATGGTGACAAAAGCAGGGAAAGATGAAAAAACCCACCAAAAGGCACAAGCTAAGTCTCCACTGCAGATATGATTTTGCACTGGCAAATTAAAGAGAGTGCATAGATGAATGGTTGAGACACCAACGCTTAGATATACGGTCAACAAGATTTTCCGGATCCCCCTGACCATTATGCCTTTAACGGTGGGGGGGGAGGGGGGTCCGGAATAATGAGTAACAAGAATGCACATCTGAACAGTTAAGGCGTTGGCGCCCAGATCTACGACTGAGATACAATTTTGGACCCCCCTGACCATTCTGCCTTTAATGATGGGGGGGGGGGGTCCAGAAATTTCGTTAAAGGAAGCACTCAGATCTATGGTCCAACAGCGGGCGCGCGGATGGACGACAGATAACAATTTTCGGACCCCCGGGACCATTCTGATTTTAACGGTAAGGGGGGGTCTGGAATGAAATGGTTTTCTAGTAGGCCCCCTACTCTAACATGGAAGGAATCTATTGCACCATACTCCCACCACTTACCGCAAACCATTTTATCACTTACTATTTACCACTTTTCTGACATACCACCGCCGTATCATGGCATCAATTTCCACTATTTTCCCCTACAAGTCCCATCTCATAACTCTGTCAGTCCATACCTCCTTTTTCACCCATCACAAGTCCCCTCACCATTGTTGGTCTCCAATCAACACCCTCCATGTCATCCGTTCGTACTCATCACTCATTTTCCACCTACCATCTCACTCTCCAAATGACCCATTGGCCATTTATTACAGGTTAACTTATCTGTTAAGCATGTTGATCTATCCCCCATGCCCAATGGGTATCCATTCACTCAAAAATGGCCCTGCTCCTTCATTAGACCATTTCTCATCTTATCCTCACACAAAAAAAAATTCCTTTCCTCCTCTTTGATTCAGTCAGCAACCCAACCACAGTTATTACCACTAACATTTTTGTTTGAATTTCACGTACTTTTCATGGTGATGGTGCAAAAATCCAAGAAAGAAGAAGCCGGGGAAAATCCTTTCCTCCCACCTCCTATCGACCTCGACAAGATCCCATTGGCCGACAAAGATCATCTAATCTCAGATACAAGGTGTGAATTTGAATTCATGGATTTGCAGTCATGGCTCAAAGACACTTTCTTAGATCAAAGTGATAAAATTGGGCTCTAGGAGTCCAATATTCCTCTATATCTTTTCCCCCAGGTCCATCATTTCCCTGAATTTTCCCTCAAATGCCAGCCTCGTTACCTCCCCGACCAAAGAGCCATAATCTCTTCATCAGGACAAACTTTGTTCTTCATCACACTAGAGGCCATTGATCAGATGATGCAGATACCTAGAACTGAATCTGCCTCCCCTTTCAATCTTTAAATCATAACAGAGTTATACCAAAAACTATCTTTTCCTCAAAGAGCCTAGATATTTGAATTTTTCCTCCCACAATATGCTCAGTTCCCTAAGTCAAATCCCTCGTATCCTTCCTCCCTGTTCTCAGAAAAGGGAAACTAAGTCATTTCATCACTCTATTGTCTGCTTGCTTATTTCTCAGACGAATGGGTGGATGAACCTATATTGGGTTTTCTGTCCATTTTCTCTGCCGAGGAAAAACCCACCACTCAGTTCGACTACAGCGCTTTCCTAGCGGAGAATATTCACGAACAGTTTTCAAAATTCTCCACAGAGGGCATGTTCTGGTATTCCTCCATATTGGCTTACATGTTCACCTTATTTCAAGTGGATAGGTTCTCTTTCTCGATGCAGAAAATGGACAGGGACGCGAAGCCGCAGGCGGTAACATCTTGGACTTCACTGCTAAGATGAAATTCCACAGAGTTCAGTTTCAAACAGTTCATCGAGCAGTTTTACCACCCAGTGGTGAGCATGCTCAGTGGAAAACTAGAACCAAGAATAAATGAGGATATTCAAAGGATCTTACACCTCTCAGACCTTGGAAAAATCAGAGATTGGTATCTTTACCAAAATCACACTGAGATCAGAATATATGGGTGCGAGTTAGCTCCATACAAGTTGCCCAAGTATTTACCCATGAGGATATTTTCCCTGGAGTACATAAGACATATCATAAACTTAGACGACATACACTTTGTGTCTCTGAAGAAGAAACAACAACTCAGAATTAAAGGGAAAATAGGGTCTTTTATCTGCAATAGTCGAGGCGTCGAGGAAGAGGCAGACATGCTTTCGAAGGAAATGAAGTTCGAAGCTAGTTTCTAGTGGCACTATGATCCATGCGAGATCATTTCAGAGATGAGGTTTAATAATAAAAACATTACATATGTTCATTCACCCAAGCCCAAAATAGAAAAGTTTGCAAATCAAACGAAGTGGGAGGTGAACACTCTAGAAGAGACATAACAACAGTCTCCTCCTATTATTATCTCACAAACAAACACGCCCCAAGTTCCAAAGGAGAAAATGCCCAGGAAGGATACTTCACCTTCTATCACCGAAGTCTCGACCGAAGATTTATGATTACACACCAAAAGGAAAAAATCCAGTCATACAACTGACACAGCTAATGAAAAGGAAAACCAATCCACTACGGCTATGAAAGATGATCAGTCACCACTTATCAATAGCATCCAACCGATCACATCTACTTCTTCATCCAAGAAATAGACGGATACTTCATTAAGAAACCAGCCAAAACAAGGAGGCATCAAATCAAACATTTTTGAGAAATATGACCTGATCAAGAAGAGGAATCAGACGCTGACCAGCAGCACTTATGCTCAGTTTTGGAAACAGACATCAACAACACAACACATACTGTTGTCTGCGTTTGATACAGATAAGGGTAGAATGCACATGGATTTTCTACAGGCACAAGTGTCTGACCCAAAGGCAATCACTGATTACAAAAGGGCAATGTTTGAGTTCCACACCAGAGATGTGCACCCAGCCGATCAAATGGATCTGCACAGGAAAATTGGAGAAATGGTTTTCTCCACTTTGGAAAATGCTTCTACTTCGGATGCTAAACTAAAAGTCTCTCTGAGAAATGTTCAGACACAGTTAAAGTTAGAAAATATATCATCCTTTGCAAAGGATAACATAATTAAAATGTTGGAAGAATTGGTCCTCAAGATCGGGTATGACCCCTCGAATGTGAAAGCAGTCGAAGAGATGCTCAAAAATAAAAATGATGATATAGCATCTCTGAAGAAACAACTGAAACTGCCTCCAATGGAATATGCACAGGCAAAGGAGATAGCTGAGACAGAAGGTGAGAAGGACGAGATGCTCAAGTTGATCATGGAGCAGAATGCATAGTTGAAAGATATGGAAGCAGAACTAGAAAGGTTAGTGAAGGAGAAGGAACAATCAATGCCTATGGAAGTCATTCCATTGAGCGTAGTTCCACTCACAGAGGTAAGCACAACATCTATAGTAGAAACCCCCACAACAGACATTCGCTCAACAACTCCACTGACAACTCTGGAAAAGACAGTGGAATTAGAAAAATCCATGGAGGAAACGAACTTGCAAGAGACAAAAATTAGCAGACTAAAAAAGGAGGTTGAGGGTCTTCAGGAGCTCAATTCTTCTTACCAAACAAGCTACTCCATATAGAAGCAAACGTTAGACAAGCTCAAACAGGAGTTGCAGCAGCCTCAAAAACAAACAGTGGCGGTCAAGACATTTGTTGAGGCCAAGGAAAATATTTGGATGGATATCTCCAAATCCATAAATGAAATATGGCCTATGGTAAAAATCATGTTCGAGTAAAAAGAACTAGTACAGAGGAGCAGGCAGGCTATTGAGAAAATAAAAGGAGAGCTAGGAGAAATGCCCATAGAAGCCACTGAGATCATTAGATTCTTGGATTCAAAAACAAAGGAAGAATTAGAGGATTTGAAGATTGAAGACAAGACAGAAACCATCCTCGAAGTCAAGAGGGTTCTGACCAAGAGAGGACTAATGCTGCAATTGGAAGAGAAAGTCCAAACTATGGACACAAGAGTTCAAATATTTTTCAGCAAGATCTAAGCTCTGTAGAAGAAAGGTCTCCCAAGATTAATGGTCCTAAATGACAAGTTAATGACCCTTCCTGATTATAAACAGAAGCTGGCCACGGTGGCCAAAGATAGTTCGAAATTTTTGGGAATACAGGGCGGCATAATGGGCAAGGCATTCTTAGAAACTTTGCAGCCAGACATTAGCATACAACACGAGATCTGGTATATTTTCATCATTAAGCCAACTTTTTCCAAGTACACAGAGATGGATGAAATATACCAAAGATTACTCAAAGTCATTATTCCTAGTCAGCTACGATGGGAAGATCTATGCAATCTGATCGAGTAGGAGATGAAGTGTCCAAGTCTAGTCAACAATCAGATCAGACAAAGTTGTGCAGATGACTCACCAACAACCTTCCCCAAAATCAGCTTGAAGAAATCGACACATCATTGACAGTCCCTAAAGTTTTGTATATTTTTGAGTTAGTTAGTTAAATTTAGAATCCGCCACATCCTGATCATTAATGATAGGGTATTTTGTAATTTTTTGATTATAAATACTTCGAACTTTGAAGTATCAAGGGTTGATCTTTATGCCCAAGAAATCTCTAATCATTGTAATTTTTATCAAGAGGTTATTCAAGTAATACAAAGAGAAGTTTCACAAAATTCCTGCGTGTTAATTGTTGGTGAAGTTTCCTCTGTCTGCGTAAAAGTTTTTCCTTCTTAGTTATCATATTGTCTTTCTAAATCTAATATTTAAAAGAAGTTGAAGTTGCAGAATTTTCCATTGTGTACTCTGTTCTTAATGTTTTATATATTTAAATGTTTTTCTTTTTATGTTATAACAAAGAAATTCTTAAATGGTTTTTTGTTTTAACTGATATCTCACCTATTTTAGCAATACACCATTTTATCCCTAAAGAATCTAGCATTAGCACCATCTCGCCCTATAAAACGAATCTTGTAAAAGCTGTCTTTAACCTCTATCTTTTTAAAAATAGACCCGATAGCCCAATGGAAGCGTAAGTGATATTCAACCATTTCATTTAAAAACAATCTGAACAACTCAGTTATACTCTTTCTAACTAGCCTAAAATCTTGAAAATCCAAACAAATTTAAAACTCACAGAGAGATCCCTCTCTAAAATTGGTAGGGCTAGTTTCCAATTTCGAAGCAGTTGGTTAAGGTTACCTTTGATAAATTTCTTCTTACCACACAAGAACCTCTAGGAATTGACAGAGTGATAACACTTTCAACATTTTCAGAACAACTTGGAGGAAAATACCTATGTTTCAAACCTAATATTGTCATCGTTGATTTTTTTAACATCCAGTCCCATGTTGTCCCCGAAATTATAGAACTTTTCCTTCATCAATTCTAAGAGGGATCTTTTTCCTTCCTTGTTGAACAATATGGTCGGATCATATCTAGATTTTGGCAGCCCTGTGATACTTACAATCAACGCAGTATTAATTGGCACTGGTGGGTCAAGCTAGAGTTCCCCCATGAACACAGCTGAGTAGGACCTTCACACAATAATTAATATCTAGACTAGGTCTGAATTGTGGGACCTCCATCAGGTTTAGTATTCTTGGTTTCTCCAATCCTGTTGTCGACATCTCTATCTCTATCACTATATTTTCTTTTCCTGGTATGCTCTTAGCACACAAGTATTTTTCCCTAGCTGACTCTAGGAATTTTTTCTTGTTCGTAATATAATGATCCATGAACTTGATGTCGATAACCTTGTCAAGCATATCTCCATCAACGCTTACAATAGGTGGAACTAGTGATGCTACCAACAGGTATTTCCCATTTGTTGGTACATTGATTGGTGGTGTGCTATCCATTCTAGGTGGGATGTAATCTTTGTGGGAGATTTCTTGTGAAGCCAATGCTAATGCTTTAGGTATCTCCTCAGCCTCTAGTGTAACTACTAGGAATTTTGGTTGTTTTCGCATCGTTGTTGAGGGTGCTCCAACTTTTGGCGAGGCCATTCATCTTGTGTGACAAGTTCCTTGATTTTCTTTGTGACTATTCTGTGGTAGCTATAGCTCGGCTCTGAATGGTATGGATTATTTTCAGCACAAAATGAGAGTGGATATAGAACACAAAGATATACAGAGATATTGCAAGATAACCAATAATACAACATAGGTATATCGTAGATAAAACCATAAACACAAAGATACAGTAGCAGATTATCTCTGAGAAGAGATGTGACGGATACTCACATTCTCAAGAAGATGATTGATTACAATGATGCTCTAAAGGCCTTTTTAACATAAATAAAATCCAAAACCCTAACCCTAGAATATGAAAAGCCAACAGTTTTGTGGACCCCATTTTGGGTAGTTTGGGGTATCAACTTCCAGGGGGCGTAGCTTTGGCATTTGATCTCCGTTTGGGGCACACGATCGCTAGTCGAAAAGGTATCAGCGAGGAAATTAATTTTTGAGGCTCAATCAAAGCCTTTGGCTATCATTGAGGTTTGGTGATTGGGAGTCGATTGAAAGTGTACTATGACACCCAAAATCCTCACAGCTCTCGGTAAAAACACATGGAGAAGGGTCTAGGTACCAGGTGCAATTGAAACTGGGTTCCAAACATAGAAAAGATAGTTTGCACACAGTGGGGAGGAATAGAGAAGAAAGCACAAACTGCACTATGTTGTCTACAGTTGATGAAAAGAAGAAGGTTCAGATCAAAGTGACTCGGGACAAGTCACAAGTGAGCGTTGGGGCATTGTTGGCCCTTGGTTATGGAAGAAAGTGAATATTACAGAAGAAAAGGAGAAATGTGAACTACGCGGAAGACACCATGACTGATACTGGGTCGAAGTGAGCAAAAGAGAAGAAAAGACAAAGATAAGTAATAGAAAGAAATTCATTGGATGAGGAGATCAAGGATGACAGATCAGCAAGGAAGATGGATCGTGGACAACTTAGCAAGTGGAAAAATCCATTAGTAGATACTTTGGAGAACCTCGCGGGAAGGAAGGAATGATAGGTTGGCGAAGCCCTAAAAATGTGGTTCAAGTTGACCTAGGGTTTTTCATCTGGATGGATCTAGGGAACATCACAGAAGTTTCAGAAGTGTCCCAGAACACACAAAAGCAACCCAGGATGCTCAGAATGGCTTCAACAGACAGAAAAAGGGAAAAAATGAAAGTTCCAAAAATTCAATTAAAATGGCATGATCATGAAGAGTGATTCGCAAGATTTCTAACGGCGCAAATGGATCATCAAACGGAGTTAGAGAACGAAAGTTATAAGTGGTCAAAGTTCTAGTCAACCCAGCCCAGTTAGTAGGGATGAGTTAGCATTCGTACTATTAACGTCAACATCCATACAACCTACATGGAACACGCAGAGGGTGACATGTGTCATGATGATGTCAGCATGCCATGTGGCAGCACCAGAGGCTACCACGTGGACGAGTGAAAAAGTGCCAGATGGAACCCCAGGTGATGCCACATGGCACCACCCAGAAGGTGCCACATGTCTAGTGTGACATCAAAATGTACAGGTGGACAAATAAATGGAGGCGACGTGGCCTAATAGGGAGTCGCTACATGACACCCTCGGAAATCACAATGAGGCTCAGCGACCGAATTTTGAAAAAAAAAATATATTAAAGGTGCCACCAAATCTGGGGTAGTTCCACCAAATTTCGCGACATATTCTCCAACCACCAAATCAACTGTTGCCAGAACCTTTGGCAGGATCTTTGCTAAATTTGGTAGCAGTTCTGTCAAAAATAGCGATTCCGTTATTTTCTCCGCCAGTTTGTAATTTCCCCCAGGTTTAGAGCGTGCCCATTTTTATATTCCAAAAAGAGGGAGGCCCGTGGGATTCGACCCCAGTAACTCTGCTGACAATGACTTAATTTAGCCATTTTAACCAATAGACCAATGATGTCAATTATGACAAAACTTCTTGAGAATTGGTATAAGAAGGGCCTTCCAGGTAGAGTTCGGGACAGACAGAGAAGAAAACACTAGAAAATGGAGCACTAAGTGCGTCTGTATGGCATGGTACGGCATGTACGGAATCCATACGAACTGTATGGATTTTGGCATGCAAACCGAGGCAAGGTTGCCTCTTGGGTCCAGAAAGTGCTCGACTCAGATGGAGGCATGGAGATAGTGATTTTTAGGTAAAATGATGCCACAAACACAATGGTGATGTTAATTTTCTGATCTGAGCAAAAATTCAGCAGCTTCATTCTAGAATGAGTCATTTATTATAGAGGCAATGGCACGGTAACTGAGGCAGAGGTGTCTCTTGGGCCTGAAAGTGTCCGACTCGGATGGAGATGATTTGGCAGTCATTTTTAGGTAATTTGGCGACATGAATTCAATGACGGGGTTTTTTCTTGTATTAGAGCTTTTGATTAACAAGATAAGTGCTGGAGAAGCCAATGTAAGCATGTTTTTTATTATCTTATTTTGTGATTAAATGTTGCAGCATAGCATGCGTGTTATAGGTTTGAAGGAGCAGAGAGAAGTTGCAGCAAGGCAGCAAGATCAACTTATTCCTTCTATCTATTTGTTTATTATCTTCTTTCACATCAAATAAATCATTTATATGTGACAGAGAAATTGTGGCACTTGCATGACAAGTGGCCAACAAAACAGTTCTGATTCTCGTGGGTTCCAGGATCTTTTGTATGGGATGCATATTTATGTTTTGGATCTGAGCAGTAGATCTAAGTCTTTTGATGGCTCCATGTTGATGGGGGTCATATTTTATTCTTCATATTTTTTATATATTAAGTATGTGGGAATGATGTCCATGTCAACATCATGGATTCCTCATGAGTAGAACTTGTGAAGCCGATACATTCTTGATCACATTCCGATCTATTGTTTCTGTCACCGAAGAGGGACTTTGTCCTTACAACTTGTAAAGGAGAGACATCATTACATCGAGAAGAATAAAGCGGTCATGCTTTGGATCATGACCCGGAGAGGTAGCCCACTGCAAGGGTGAACTATGTTATCAAGTGAAGTGTGTTATCCATTATGTGTATTATGTTCGTATGTTGTTTTTCCATGAATTTCTGCACATAGGATGTTAAATGAAAGCATGACATATCACACATAAGGAAAACTAAAAAGGTTTTCATTCACTTCGAATTCAAGCACATAAGACTTCATCTTTACCTTTAATTGCAAATCGCTCAAGTAAAACGATCTATTAGTAACTCTTTTGAAGGAGTGACAGAAACAACCAATTATTGGAAACTTATCGCTTCTGGGTTCAGATCAGTTTTAGACACCTAGGGTTTTGACACCTAGGATCCAGCCTAAGGTTGTCAATGAGCTATTATAATGTACAAATAAAGATCAAGGGGACATGATATGGGTTCGATTATGTAATGATGAGTAATTTTTTTTATCGTTGAGAGAGAAGTATTGTGTGGAGAGAGAAGTCTGTGTTGTAAGATCTTCAGCTGGGTGCAAAGATCAACCCTGTAGTTGGGTGCGCAGGGAACGAAGATAGAGAGAAGAGAGAAGGAGGGAGATATGCAAGCTAAGAGAACATATAGAACTATAATATATTATAAGCACACGTATGTGGACGTAGCCCTAGGGAGAGGGTGAACGACGTATATCTTGTTGTTGTGTGTGATTGGTATTGTGCTCTTTTCTATGTTACTCTGATGATGCATTAGTATGTTAGATATGATATATAACTATGTGAAGTAGGTTTATGTTTGGAAATAATAATCTGATCTCTATGTGTGGTTTCCTTGAGTCCACTTGCATTTCCTCTGGTTGTAGACACTTGTTTCCTGCAACCCCCTATTGCTACTTCGGGTGATACTGCATTTGCTTCGCAGGTGTTGTCGAAAGGCCCAGTAGTTAGGGCCTATTGGTGTGCTATTAGAGTTGAACCCTGGGTCTTCCCCTATGCCAACAAAGATACATAGTACAATAGAGACATATATATATGTGTGTGTGTGTGTGTGTGTGTGTGTGTGTGTGGTTCACCCAGTGTGGGCTACGTCCACCAAAGAAATTTCCAGGTCCTTCCTTTATTATTATCTAGAAAATGAAGGGATGCAACCTACAACATACCTGTTGTAACTTCCTCTTCTTTTTCTCACAATATCCTCTCTCATAATACAACATTAGCAATGATACATAGTCGCAATACATTTCCATCATAAAAGCGGGCTTCCTTCTAGGGAAAACAAATCTAGCATAACTTATATTGTCATATATGCGACCTTATAATGAATGGTCCAAATTTACTATGAAATTACAATATACATTTACAAGGCCATTTTTCCTTCGGGGGATTCTCCCCCAAACCCCCATCAGGGAACGTTGTCCCTGGGACCCTGCAGGGGGGGAAAGCCCCTATGTGGAGGGGTGTACATTATTCATCGGGTATAAACACGGCTGAAAACAAAGACCTATGAATCAGGAAGATAATTACACTCCACAACCAACAATCTCCCACTTGGAGATTGATCACAAAAACTCCACCATTGTTGTACTTGATGGACTATGATCCACCTTGAACCTGGAAAATTTCTCATCTTCACCTTCATTCTTGAAGACCAACTGAAACTGAGAAGGAACTAATTTTCTCTCTGGTTACTCCCCCTGTTAACATGTCTATAGGATTCTGGCTAGTGTGTATCTTTTCCAACTTCAAATGTCCATCTTCCAAGATGGATCATATGAAATGGTACCTGAGTTGTATATGCTTATTATTCGAATGGAAGGCTAATTTCTTTGCAATATGAATGCCACTTTCACTGTCATAGTACAACCTGTTATTCCCCTGCTTCTTTCCTAATTCCTCCATAAACCTCTCTAACCAAATCATTTCCTTACTAGCCTCTGTAGCAACAATATACTCTTCTTCTATTGTTGAAAGTGCAACAACCTTTTTCATTTTTGAAATTGAACTTACTGTTGTTCCACCTACAGTAAAAGCATACCCTGTGTTGCTCATCCTTCTATATTTATCACCTACCATATCTAAATCAACATATCCCTATAGAACAATGATTGAACCTCCAAAACATAATGCATGAGTAGTAGTACCTCTCAAATACCTGAGAATCCACTTTACTACCTCCCAATCTTCTTTACCTAGATTGTTCATATACCTTCTCACAACTCCCACTTCATGTGTAATATCTGGTCTTGTGCAAACCATCACATACATCAAGATTCCAACTGCTAATGAATAAGGGACGTTGGACATGTATTCTATCTCCTCCTGTGTCTTGGGACACATTTCCCTAGTTAATTTTAAATGGCTAGATAAATGTGTACTAACTTGTTTTGCACTATTCATTCTAAGTGTGTCGAACACCTTCTCTATGTACTCACCCTGAGACAATTTCAATTTGTGATTTTTCTTGTCTCTTGTTATTCTCATACTAAGGATTTTCTTGCAACACCCAAATCCTTCATCTCAAATTAATTATATAATTTCTTATTGATAACGTTTATATCTTGCATAGTATACCCTGCAATAAGCATGTCATCTACATACAATAGCATGATAATATAGCTTCCATTTTATATCCTTTTAAAATAAACAAAATGATCAGAATGATATCTACAATAACCTTGTTCTGTCATAAACATTTCAAACTTCAAATACCATTGCCTTGGATCTTTATTTAGGCCATAAAATATCTTCTTCAACCTGCATACCAAATTATCCTTCCCTTTGACCTCATACCCCTATGGCTGCTACATATAAATCTCTTCCTCCTTCACTTGCCAACTACCCTATTGAAATTATATTTTTCCTTAGATCTGGAACATGTCTTACCTCTTTCAACAACCATTGGTTTCCATTCATTTCCTTTATTTTTACCTTTCCCATTCCAACAATTTTGCATGGTTCATCATCACCCAAATGAACTTGTCCAAAATCACCTTGAACATAATCTAGAAAATGTTTCATATGGGGTGTGGCATGAAATGAAGCCCGTGAATCTTCCACCAAAGAATAAAAAATATTATCTATAGAAAGTGTTAGCACTATAAGTCACCCACATATTGCATAGAAACTAATCCCAGTACATCAGTTTATACAGTAAATGTAAATGAGTTTTAAGAGGCCAAATGGAGAAGACTCAATGAAAATAATGTTCTAACTCATAAATGTAGACTAGTATGCACATGCAATTGAGGTCTTGGATCAACTTCAGTCAGTAAGTTGGAGTAAAGGTGAGTAGGAGGAATACTTTGGTGAAAAAAGTGTAGAGGTCTGTCGTGAACATCAGGCCTTCTAGCAGCCTAAGGAAGAAAAACTTAAACACAAGATCCTCTTGGTTTCAAATTTCAAGGAAACTAAAAGATATCATAACAACATTATAATCAAACATTCATCATAATACATTCACAACAATCCATGTGAATCAGTAAATCATGAACTCTCTCAATATCAGAGGAAAATAATATGGAGTAAGAAGGATGACTTAGATTAATCAAGAAGTCTCAAATCAAAACATAACCAAAGAACCAGTGTTCTTCATCAAAATATTACAATAGCAGGGAGCCTAGCTCAACCATTCCCCAATAACAAAATATCATAACTAACTACTTATACTCAGAATTGTTGAAACCACGAGGAGTGTGATCGGACCATTGCAGTCAAAGTTTTCAATTGGTGCCTTCTCTGTCAGACTATGCAGGCCTTCTTATGTCAGATGTGAGCCTGAATCAGTGTGGGCTCTGCAAGAAAATACATCCACCAGGGATCTTTGGACTGACAATCGGCCCCCACGACCCTTCTCTCCATGCATTCCATTTATGGGGTGAGACAAGGTCTCAACCATCACCCACATTTTCAATAACTACCTTCATCGCGATCAAGATGAGGCCTAAAAACCATGAATATTCCAGGCGATTCCCATGACTTCTTTGAGTCAATATCGATGCCTCAATGCCAAGCATATCTTCTTATGTGACCAAATATGGGCTCTTTCGACCTTTGGCACAACTCCTCTCCATCTATCCATCTTCAATGTGACCTAGGGCCATGACCCTACGCAATTATGCGATTACAGGCACTACCAAGGGTGGTCTGAAAGAAAACCACTTTTGTCCCTACAATTCACCATGAACCACCACGTGTCCCTTTCTAAAAACCACGGTTCCGATTGCGACATGCCCCTGAGATTTTAAAACATGCACTCCTTCCAACCCCACAATTTGGCATGAAAATTGATCTTGTGATCTAAGATTAGGCCCTTTGATCAACGGCTCAGCTCTATCACTTTTTAGATTGATAGATCAGATCTTCCCCTTCAAAACAATGGACAAGATTTTCTTCGTGGATCGCCCTTCAGGAATTTCAATTCTCAAAATCCATTTCCCTCCAAGTAAAACATCTAGAGCTGAGAATATGATGACACATGGCTCCCTGAGATGGATGGCTGAGATGCTTTTCAGGTCTCCGAACTCTGGTGTTACACGTCAAAATTACTCAAATGGATAAGTGTTGCATCTTCCTCTCAATTGTCGTAAGTGTCACATCTCCCTTACAACTTTCGCAACTGTCGCAAGTTGGTCACAAGTGTTGCAAACGATGTTCGAGCATACTGCCATGTTGACGACACTAAGGAGATGCTTAAAACATATCATGTACCTGATTTGAAGCAAAAGAACTGATTAACTGAAGATAAGGAACTCTTAACACCTGAACAGAGCTCTGAAATAAGGGTTTTGAGGGGGAGCGCTCCCCTATATCAGCCTTAGGATCACTGGCGCTCCCCTACAAGGCATCAGGGAGCGTTATAACGCTCCTCTGCCCCTTCTGAAGGAGCACTACTCACCTTGAGGGTGCTGGCGCTTCCCCTAAGCTTCTCAAGGAGCGCTCCAGCGCTCTGATGCCCCTTCTAAGGGAGCACTGCCTAATCTGGGGCAGTAGTTGGCCCGTTGAGGAGAATAAGGAGAGGATATTTTGAGATTAGGAGGCAGTTGTATTCGAATTGTTAGTTTCATCAAGAGATCCCTGATCTGAAGAGAAGGTTCCCAACTTGTTATAAATATAACTCAATATATTAATCTCCTCTTAACCTATAAAAGCAGGCTCTATGATGGTGGAAAGGGGGAGGAACTGCTAGCATGAAACCTATGATCTTGTAGGAAACACACAGTCATCCAAAGGAGAGTGATCAGTGAAGTTGTTGTTATCCAGGTTGTGAATCTTTCAAGCAAGGGTTAGACGAAGGGGACTTGACGAAGCTGTCGCATTCACATCTACGATTGTTAGTACTAATGTTGTTATTCTCATTAATATGACACGCTTGGCCTGTTTCTTTCTAGTTTGTGTCTGATTTTACATGAACTTATCATTGATAGATAGATATATTTTCAAGATAATATCAATAGAGTAGGAAGTGGTTGTATCTAGTTTGTCCACAGGATCCAGCGAGGAGCAAAGGATCGAAGCGCGACTAGGAGCGTGCAGGGATAAACGTCGATAAAGAGGTACTTCTATTATCTTCCCTTCGCATGTGTTAGTTTGGATAGATTTGAAAGGAATTCAGTGTCCACGTTAAGAAGTTTATGTCTTAGAGTTAGGGTCAAGCTCTTTGAGGCAATCTACTTGTCCACAAGGAGATTTTCCTACAACAGAAACTGGCGACTCCGCTGGGGAGATAGCCTCAAATCGAAACTTCTTGTTTTGATTTCTCCTCATTGACCTTGTTCTACCCCTTGATTTCTTCAGACCTGGTTCACTCCTCTTTTGATTGGTTTCATGAGCTGATTGGCTCCTTACCCCATCATACTCAGCATAGTTGTCAAGTTTAAATTGCAATTTTTGGAATTTTTCGACATTTTTGGGAGTTTTTGAACCTTGCGCCCCTATCCCAGTGTTAACAGAGTTCCATCGCTCCCTCATAGCCTTACACAGAGTGCTATAACGCTCCTTGCCTTTGGCAATAGAGCGCCAACCTATTTTTGGCCAACAAACCTTCCAGAACTGCATTTTTCTGGGTTTTTCTCTGTGTCTCTCCTGCTGATTAACCTTGTGAGTCAGTGCTCCTTCTCTTCCAGCCTTGGCATCTATCTTTTTCTTGAAGAACAAACATCTTGCTGTTTGGCTTTTGTAGCCTTCTTCACTATTGACTTTGAGTTTTTCTGTTGAGTGAAGTTTGAAACCCATGCATTGTTTTTCTCTCCTGATTAACTGAACAGAAACCCTGGTGAAGGCCATCAAAGGCCTACAAATCCCTTCATCTTGATTTTAGTCAAGATCATTTTTCTTCAACTTTTTCTTTTGGGTGTGAAGTTTGTTTTCTCTTTGATTGTTTCTTTTCTTTCGCTTTTCGTTTTGGTTGCAACGAAAGGGTGTATTGTTTGTATGACTCTTGCTTGTGCTAGTTTGATTTTCACTCATATAAAAAAGATAATTAGCAAGACGATCATTGTGTTGAATTGATCATTATTCATATGCAAACAATAAAAGGCATCTTCATGATTTATTGTGCATGTTAGAAGGCATCTAAAAGTTTTAGCATTACATCAGGATTTGATTGAGAAAAAAAGAATCGTTTGAGGGCATTCCTTATTTGTGCTTGGTTAGTGAAAAGAACTCTCTCTCTCCCTTAGATAGATTTTCATCAAAAAGAAATGACTGCTTATCATATTTGATGCATTTTTGGGACTGAGTCATGATTCCATTCGTTTCACTTCCATGCACCCCTTTTTTTGCATAAAGAACAACCATAAAATCAATGCTAATTAAAAATTATCTAGAACTTTTTCTTTTCTAGGATCCTCCACCAATAGTAGACTAGGCTTAGTACTTTGGACTAGGGTTGTGAGCATAACTCTCCAAAGTTTCCAAAAAAAAATTAGCATCCTGAGTTAGGGAGAGTCAAATCCAATCATCGTATAAGTCTTCCTGGGATCCCCCTCTCACACAGGGGTTACGCACGAGGTCACATTCGGGTGAGCTAAGGGGACTAACCCTCCATGGTTTAACTAATTATGGTGGTCAGATCATATTATGGGGATCACTTCGAGGTAAATCCACAATTACTGCGTGGAATCCTTTTAGTTGATTTCGGGCTTGATACCCTGCCCGTACATTCGAATCGGACTGTCAACTGTTCCCGCCTAGGGGCTGACTGGGAATTGGTAACCTTAGTGGCCATAATCTTTAGGGTCTTACACAAGGTGATGGTGATGGGAAGTCTCACTGTACCTGGAGCAGACATTGGTCAAACTCACTCGGGCTCCTTGGAGGGTAAATCCACAATTATTGCGTGGAAGCTTGCACCAAGGCGTAAGTCCGTTAAGCAGGTTGCCATTGTAACTGTTCCACCCTATCCCCACCCCTTTTGGACTTGATCACACGACGTTGGATTTCATCACCAACTAGTACGGTCATCAAAAGAAGGTCTTGTTTGCTTGGTTGTGATTCTTAGATTTTTTAGCGTGTATTGTTTCTTTTCGTTAGTTGGCCATAAATTTCTTTCGCCGACTCTTTTTTGCCAACATCGACCCTCCACACCACTCGCGGAGGCTATAGGGACTTCCTCCAGAAAATATGGAAGGAAACACCCCCTTTACCCCCTCATTCCATGGAGGAATCTCCTCAATAGAGCGAGGTTCAAAATACTACAACTTCCCAGGAAGAAGTTCCCACTCCTTTGGAGAATTTTCGAATTGTTTCAGAATCTCCGGAAGCTTATCGCATCCCGGAGGGATATGAATGACATATCCTCCACCTGAATTCCGCTGGAGAATTTGTTGTCGTCAATCCTTCTAACATTCTGGTTGGGTCTTCTCAAAACCCTTTAGTCGATGACCCTTTTTGGACTGCATACATTGTTTGAAGTCCACCACGCTTGGTGCGAGATCTCTATGGGACTGGAGAAGGTGTCGACATACCTTTTTCCTACATTGTACCTCCAAATCACTTTACCGGTACCACCACTTTTACAGCCACACCACCCGTTGGTCCGAACATACCGTCTGTTGGCCCAAGGTCTACTATTCCCCTCCAAATGGCCCATTCTACAATGGTCTCGCACATTTCGACTATCCCTGCCAGTAACACGGTGGTTAATCAAGCTCCGATTGGCACACCTGTAACACCAAGACCTACACTCCCTTTTGGATTCAGGGCACTGAATGCTTCCACTACCACCACTTCCCAAACTACTACCCAAGTCATATCGGGAAGTTCCATAACTATCCAACAACCCGGAGGGACCGGTCTTGGTGGTCCTAATCCACTCGGCGGTACCAATCAGTCTTTTATATCTGGTCCTCAAATCCCGGGAACTCTACCTCAAGCTGTGGGGCATCCTCCCATCGAAGGACAAGTCCCATTTAAGGGGAAGCCTCAAGTCGGAGTCCACCATCAGCCACTCGGACAAAATGTGTCCGCCCGACCCAATCCGTGGAACGTCCTTTTTCAAGGAAACCCACAGTTCTCAGCAGGACAAAATACTCAAACTCCGCAACAACCCCCTTATGGACAAATGCCAAACCCACCCTATAACCCACAAAACCCACTTGTTTATCCTCCGCTCACACATACTTCTCAAAACACCTCAAATCCTATGTACCTTGGTCAAAACCAACCTCACATGAGAGGGCCCACGAGTTACAATTATCCACATAACCCAGTAATGGGCCCCACTGGTGTCCCTTTGCCACACCAACATTACCCATAGGTTAACCGACAACTACCTTTTCTAGCTACCCTGGATCTTCCAGACTTGTCTCGGTTAACGAATGATCCCATTTATCATTCTCCAGTTTGGCCAGCTATTCTAGCTAAACTTCCTTCTGATATCCCAAAATTCGACGGAAAGTCCGGAGAAGACCCCAACAACCACGTGATGACTTTCCATTTGTGGTGTTCATCCAAATCCCTCATGGTTGATTCGATTCGGTTGCGTCTTTTCCAACAAACACTTACGGGTTCCGCAGTGAAATGGTATATTGAATTACCATGCCCATCTTTTCACGATTTCAACTCCCTCGCCATGTCTTTCCTCACACACTTCCAACTGCCCATTCAATACGATATGAGTACCGAACTATTAACCTCCCTTCGTTAGACGACTTTCATACACATCTCTGACCATATCCATGAATGGAGACAACAACGAAGGCTAATCAAAGCGGTCATTCCTGACCAATTGTTAGCAGAATGGTTCACTAAATCGTTGTTACCCCAGATTGCTCGTGACGTTGCCATGGGTGGTGTAGTCACTGAGGAAGAAGCCATTGCCCGAGCTTAGTACTTAGACTTAGTCTATTCACAATCTGGTACTCTATATGAGTTGATACTGAATTCTACCCATGCCACTAACGATCCATCCAAACCATTGACTGCTTCGCATGCGGATGGAGTTATTGGCTCCGTCAAAATTCAATCTACTACCCAATCTACTAGAAGAATTCAGCGGCCCGCTTCGACGGCTGCTCCCAGTTCGACTGCACCCTCTTCTACCCCCCCCCCCCAAACTCAGGTCTCTGATGTGAACACGGTCCAATCAACCCCTTCACAACAACTTGGGGGAAAGAAGAAAGCAAGAATCAAAGCAAAGGAGAACAATAACAATGAACAACCCAAAACCCAACTGCAAACCCCAGCTGTTGGAAAACAACCACAACAAAAACCGAAATTCCCATGTCTCATTTGTGGTGATGATCACTACACTTGAGATTGTCCACATCGCGATGAAGTGGCCAAACTTTTCAAGGGAAATTCACAACCCGCTGTGCTCACTCAACCTTTTCCACAGCAGCAATCTTTGGTTGCACAAACCCCCATGCCGGGGGGCAATTCCAATCAACCCCATGATGAGGTCTCAACAAGCGCCCACATTTACATGTTTAACGGAGTTAATCTAACCACTCGCTCTGCGACATATGACACGCCAGTTAAACCTGATAAACCAAAGACTACTAACGGTTCTTCACCAGACCCGTTACCATCCTCTGTTAATCCTCCATCTATGAACCCTCCATCCGGGCCACTCCAGATTGAGAAACTTTCGATTGACTCTATCTTACGCCCTCCTAAGAGCACCATCCGGAAAGCTACCTTCAATCCTAATTCACGGGCTACCCAAAACTACAACATTGTAGAAAATTTGGCCCAAGCCCCGTGTGCCATGTCTGCCTTGGAAGTTCTACAACACTGCCCTAGCCAATGTAGAACACTCTTAGCTGCTATCAGCGCTTTTGATCCTGATTCATCAAACAACCTCACGTTTAACCTGGATCATCAACCGCGACTCTCCCACCAGCTAGCCTTCCAAATCGATGTTGTTGTTCACAATCAACAAATCCACCGAACTATCCTGGATGAGGGAGCCTCTACCTGTGTCATGTCTCTAGACTGTTGGAAAGGCTTGAAATAACCTGCCCTTAACAAATCTGCTACCATGTTACGTGCCTTCGACGGATGAGGTTTTCATCCTCGCGGATTATTACAATCCTTAGTCGTTCAGTTGGGTGGAAAAACTGTTACCGTTGATGTCGAGGTGGTCGATGTTCCCCTTGATTACAGCCTACTACTTGGAAGAAGTTGGTTCTATGCTATGACTTCCATCACCTCGTCAGTGTTTCGATGTGTACAATTCCCCCATCAAGGAAAAATTGTTACCATCGATCAGCTTGATTTCTGCACACCCGACGCTCGCATCCCTGCTACCAACAACATTCCTTTTTTGGGAGACCACCCGGTTACGTATGAAAGCGTTGGTGTTGGCTTATTGATAGATTCTAGCCTCATGGGTACCTTCCCTACACCACTTCCACCTACCACACATCATATTGTCATCGTCAATATGATTTCGACTATGCCTTATCAATCCTTGGAATCATCTGATCCTTGGATTGTGCCTAGTCCTTTGCAATTCAATTTTCTCGGTGACACTATGCCACTGAGCCCAGCCAAGGCCGCATACATAGCTATTCAATCTGCCTCTCCCTCTTTGAACACTTCACATTCATTGGCACCCAATGCTTACTCAGTGCCCTCATGGTTTGATTCCCTGTCGTCTGTCGTTGATTACATTTCCCAAATTTTCCCTTCGGACGAATCTATTATGGAAATGATAAGCATTGGCGATCTACCCTGGGATGACAACCACCATTGATCCTCTTTTCTTCCGCCTTTGGAAGGAATTCACCAAGACATACACTCTATCTTCCCTCCCGATGTTACCGATGCTCCGCAATCTCCTATCCTCACACAAGATACTCTCTCCGAGGAGAACATGGGTAACATCTCTACTACGATCATGATTGACATTTCAATCAAAGAAGGTGTCATGGAAAACATCAACCTTGGCGCTAATTGCACACCCGACGAAGTGGTTTCTTACACCGCTTTATTCAAGGAATTCCGCGATGTCTTTGTCAGGCTGCTATATTAAAGATTTTAATGACCTGAAAACACTGAATTGTCAAACCAGGGTAAGTAAACTTAGAGCTACTACACTGTATGTGCGGGTAAGATTCTAATCCCTATCTAAAGACTATTCTTAAAAGAAAACACAGACTCACTCTTAGAAACTGAATCCTAATGATTATCTTAAAACTTATCATCTCCTGTTTAATTCATCAAAAGAAAAACAGTTCTATGTTGAAGTGCAGGTACTTCTATTTCTACTCTAATGTAATTTCATAAGACTATCTACCACTATCTTTAATCATCTATCATCACTATTTCTATCTAAGCCATAACAGAAAGATTATTTCCTAAAATCCTTTTAATCTAAACATCGAAAATAAATCTGAATCTATCCACAGGAAAGATAAAGAAATATCCTACTTACCCTACTGGTACTGGAAGCTTCCTCTAATTCAATTGCAACCTAACTATCCTAACAAAGCAGAGTAACCTAACTATCTTAACGAAAACAAAGTAACCTAACTATCCTAACCAAAGCAAAGTAAATTCAAACTCGCATTCTCTTTAATTTGCGTTCAGATGGAAAACTGGAAACAAAGCAAATCTAATTTATGCTTTAAATTCTACAGGAATCAACCATGCTTCAATACTCATCAACATAGAAGATATTAATATGTTGGAAATGATACAGTTGAAGAATAAGTAAGCAAGAATCTGAACAAGTTAGTTCCCAAACTCTAAACTAAAATGCATGCAAATCTTAAGATACTGAAATAAACTAAATCTAATACAGAGAAAAGCAGCGACTTGAACCTGTTGGCGGGCCCAACCAAGAGGTACAATCGCCATGAAGAAAACCAGAGCTACTCATCTATCATTCCATGCAAACACTATTCATTCTTCACACTTCATTTACTCAGAAAATAACTCAATTCGTATAACAACGAAGTAACATAACGCATCAGCAGATTGTGTTAGCAGAAATGTATATCAGAGCATAACATAACCAACGTTTCTTAGGAGTGATCCTCTGGTTATATAGATCCTCCTCAAAAATAGTTTAAAGCAAAGATACATTAATTCAAACGGATCCCAGATCCGAAAATAACTCGAAATCAGTTAAAAAACGGTCTTCACATCTTCGTGACACGCAGTGTCACGAAGTGTGAGTCATGAAGTATTAACAACTCAGTTCTATAATTTCTCCTTGAATCAACATATGAGTGATGACTCAATCTATCATGTAAATCGCACTGTCTACCACTCTGGCCATATCGCGCGGATCTTTAGCAGCTTCATTGGTATCTCCATGGGGTGTGAGCTGGTACCTGGTACTGGCAAATCCTATTTCAAATAGAAATAGTACCTAACTCAAGCCACATTAGTTTCAATATTAATTTAAAGTATCAAAATACATAAAAATAACTTGAAACGTAAGAATACCTTGAGTAGCCCCATTTAGTGGTAAAGAGATGTCAACTATGTCATAACAAGGCTAGAAGGGGTGGTACTGTGTATGGAAATGGAGGTCTTTATGATATAATATAGGCAAAAACATGGTCAAAACTGGAGACCAACATGCCCCCAAACTGAAGTCTTTGCATGTCCTCGGGCAATAAAAAAAGTCAAAGACTGATAGCAATCAGAGCGTTGCAGCAGCTACAACCAACATTTGTAAGCTCTCATGTTTCTTTATATTTCTGATTTATTTCTTGAGGACTCAATTGATTATAATATGCTTTCTAGCAGTCTTTTGTAGTTTCTTGTTCCTTTGGAAAAGACCCTTATTCTTCTGTTTTAATCTTTCAATTTTGGACAAGAGATGAGTTACCCTGACTTTCATGAGTTCATTCTATGTTTTGATATGTCTATCCAATACAGTGTACTCATGCAGCTTCTCTTCCAACCTGTTATTCCTGCTTTCTAATCTGGCTACCATTGGTCTCAAGGATTTACTGGATGAAATTTCACAGTAGGTTTCAAATGTTTTATCTTGTCCTGGTTGTGTTTGAGGACTGGATGCATGAGTAAACTCGTCTGGACTTTGAGCAGGGGTGTCAACTAGATCGGAATTATGATCTGGACTGAGTTCAGGAGTGAACTCATATGGACTTCATTCATAGGTGTCAACTGGATCGGGATTTTCAACTGGGCTAGGTTCAGGAGTGAACTCTCTTTGTATCCGAGAAGGGGTACCTGTTGGTACTCTAATTGGCTCATTATGCTCAATTCCTTTGGGCACAGTAGCCTGCCGATCCACTTTACGGGCTTTTTGAATTAATTGGGACATAGTCCAAGTCATTTCAGAGGGCTCTTGAGCCTCCTCATGATCATCTACACTTTTTAACCTCTCTTTTGGTGGGTAACTGGGCACAGATTTATCCATATCTGAAAATATGCTTTTACATTTTCGTTTTGGATTTCTCCTAGGTTTGTCAGTCAACTCTGCCAGTTCTTCCACATCAATAATGTTCACAGCAGCTAGGGAAGAATTCGGAATTTCAACATTTGCCTCTGTAGGAGTAGTGTTCTTTACAGTGTCATAATTGGTTTCCACTCCATCAGACCCATGGGCATCAAATGAATGTTCTGAATCAGGGTTTCCAGCACTGGCTTCAATTGTGCTATCTGGTATGTCCTTAGGGTCATCACAGATTTTGGTCAGGGTTTTAACCCTCTTTTTCCTAGAGTTCAGATTCTTCTGTGGGGGAGCAGGCTTAACACTTCTATCTTTAGACTTGTCAGTAGCTAGGATTTTTACAGTGAACATATCCCAAGTTTCTTGTTTCTTGGACAACGTAGACTTAATCAATATCTTAACAAGACCAAAATGAAATAGACTTCCTCAAAAATATTTGGCCTTTCGGACTTGTTCTGCCATTTTCTTTAAGATTTTCAACAGAAAGAAGGGTATGTTTAGCAGATGATTGCCTTTGAAGTGTAGCAGGAGTCGGGCATGGCAGGGAAATACGATTGTATACCATCCTTCACACGTGAGGTAATGTTGGAGGATGGCTAACAACTGAGCCAACTGTGGTTCTAACCATGACCGCGATGTCCCCTCTGACCACTGTGTTTCCCGGTACTGTGGTTTCAAAAGCTCTGTCCAGAGCTTCTTGTCAACAGGCTGACCCTTTGTCCATCTTTGACCAGTGGTGGGCAGTTGAATTTCTTCTGAAATAAATTGTTCTGTGACTTCGAACTCGAGCTCGCCCACTTTAGTGAACCCACCCTGAAAATGTAGAGCAAACTGAAGCGTAATTGCATCATTATATCCATCGAATTTCTTTAGAAACGACTCCCATCCTGCTTTCTGAAAAATGTCTCTGGTTGCCTCATACTCTGGAAGGGCCTCTAAGTCTGCATATGTCTCTGGTTCATGGCGATTTTCCACCATGGTTCCACTTGATATCGCAGGGAAGGTCTATGGGTGAGCAGTGAAATTTAGATGAGGGCGACGACGGAAGAGAGTGTGATGAGGGAAGTAGTCGGGAGAAAAATCATAGGAGAACATTTGAATTGTCGTGGGGATCGATAGGGTTTCGGAAAATGATGATAGTCGTACAAGGGTGCAGAGTGTTATCATATACGGGTCATGTCGATCTCAGCTCAGGTAATGTTGTGCAATTTCATGATATGAAATGTCGAGGTGGGTTGGTTCATTAGGTACAGGTCATGGGTATGATGAAACATTATGGAGTAAACAAGGCATCCTTAGTTCAAACTATTAATATGTAAATTAATATAGTAAATCAACATGAACTAAGCATACCTGAGTTAAATTACCTATCCCCTTTGTTATGCAATTCTTGTTGTAGAGTCTTTTTCTTTTGAAGTCAAGTTTGGATTTGAAGGGCGCGAAAATTGTAATTGCTCTTGTATTTCTGATGACCACTGTAGCTGATGAATTATGTGATGGTACTGACTGGTACTGATGAAACAATCAGGAATCTGCAAAGAAATTTGAACTAATAATATCCTGCTGAGAAAAAACTTCCTGTTTATAACAGCAAATTATCTGATGATGATCCTTGAACCTGGCTTTTTCTCTTTCCTGAAAAAGATCAACTGAAATCATGTCTTCAACAGCTTCAAATCTTTACCCATGGTACAATTCTGATTTGTGTGAGTGGATGTTCTGGAGTCAAACACAAACAGAAATCATCGGATTACCATCCCTTAATGAATGTCGTTAACCAATGCGAGATGACCCACCAGTGATGTTAATGGGCCTCAAGGTACCTACAGCACATCCTAACAGGTACGAATAGAGGTGTTTGTGTCGAGTCACCTGTAGGATCTATCAACCAAGAGACATTGGTGTATTCCCAGGGTTATTAGCAAGGACATCTTCCATTGAGGCATGCAGATTCCAGGGTGCTAAATAATCTCTAATCTCTGCTCCAGATAAGGTGTTGATGTCGATGGAGTGAGATTTGTTGGAAGGTGGACCTTAACGTATTCTACATCATCCAACGCGAGTGCAGATAGAAATCTTCCAGACATAATTTTTTTTGAACCGTAATCACTTACTTGTGGATTTTATGAGCCCAAGTTAGTACATGCTCATTGCTTCCTCATGTTTGGAGAGTCTGAGGAAATGCTAAAAGAAGACTCTAAGGGGGTTTATTTCCCATAATAATTCACTAGGTCTGGTAAAGAATAATCCTTCCTGATAAATGCCCCTTTCATACTTTAATGAGCAATCAAAGGGAGCAAACAAGCTCAAATTTATTTGTTTCAAAACAAGTCAGTTATATTGATAAGAAAATCTCATGAAATAAAACAGTCTTACCTTCTTACCTGTTGTGAGAGAGTGATAAAGTTCAGTTCTGTACTTGCTCTGAAAAACCTGTAAAACTGAAAACAAAACATCAACATATCCAAAAAAGAAGAAAATAAATGTTTTTTTTTTATATTATTTGATTTTTTTATTTTCTGCTAAAAATTTATTATTTACAGAATTTTAAAACAGTATGAATGATCAAAGATCAGCAGGAGGATAAGACTCCTCTCCCACTATCTTTAGTTCTATTTGCTTGGCCACTTCCTGTAAGAAATCATCTTTTGACAAGGGTTTGTTGTACACTTTCAATCGATGTCCATTTACTACAAAGGAATTCTGAGAATCATCTATAGTTTTAATCCTGACAGAACCGTTATCAAAAATAGTTTCTACTTCATAAGGTCCCAACCATCTTGTTGTAAGTTTCCATTTGAAATTTTTGTATTTGGAATCGAAAAGTAATGCCCAATCTCCTGGTTGAAAATGATTTTTCTTGATGTATTTGTCATGCCATTTGCTGCGTTGATTTTGTACAAGGATAGTCCTTTGAAGAGCATCCTTCCTCATTTCTCCCAATTCGTTTAGTTGCATGACTCTCTGTTTTTGTGCTTCACTCAAATCCAACCCCAACTCTACTACTAGGCGGAATGTATGAATCTGAAATTCTATGGGAAGGAGAGTTTGCTTACCAAATACCAATTCGTAAGGAGTATGGCCAGTGGTATTTCTCCATGTAGTCCTGTATGCCCATAAAGCCTTTGGAAGTCTATCTGCCCAATCTTTATGATGTAAGTGTATGGTCTTGGTCAGAAGAGCTTCTAGAACTTTGTTTGTAGATTCCACTTACCCATTGGCTTGTGGATGATATGGAGAGGACTTACAGTGTTTGATCCCATATTTTTCCGTGAGTTCTTTCATCAATTTGGAAGTAAATTGGGCACCTTGGTCGGTAACAATCTCTCGTGGAACCACAAAGTGGGTAAATATATCTTTGTACATAAACTCAACCACTGATTTCTCAGTTTCTTGATATAGGGATTTCGCCTCTACCCATTTGGTCACAAAATCTATGCACACCAAGATGTACTTCTTCTTTCTTGACATTGGAGCAATTGGCCCTACAAAATCAAGTGCCCATTTATCGAATGGTTCAATTACAAACTATGGTCGTAAGGGCATCTCGTCTACTGCGGTGGGCCTTCCCATCCTTTGACAACTGTCACAGCTTCTCACATATTTTGTTTCATATTTGAACAGTGTCGGCCAATAGTATCCTGATTTCAAAACTTTATATGTTGTTCTCTTGTCAGAGAAATGTCCTCCACATGGCCCATCATGACAGGCCTGAAAGATATCAGGAATTTCATCTTCCCGGACACATCTCCTAATAATCATATCAGGACTTGTATAGAAGAGATCACTTCCCACCCAAGAATAGTAAGCACTTTGTTGGATAATTCTTTTCTTTTGTGGTGGTGATAAGTGAGCTGGTAATATTCCTGTAGCTAAGTCATTTGCTGTATCTGCAAACCAAGGGGTCTTAACAGCTACTGCAAACAAATGTTCATCAGGAAAATTATTGTTCACTGGGATATCAGTACTATCTTGGGGAATACGAGAAAAAAAATATGCAACTACATTCTCTTTCCCTGGCCGATCAACTATGGTGATGTTAAATTCTTGAAGCAATAAAATCCATCGTGTAATTCTACCAGTAGTTACTAGTTTGTTCATCAAGAATCTGATAGCGGAATGGTCAGTTTGTACACAAACCTCATATCCAGTAATGTAGTGACGAAATTTGTTGATGGAATGAACTACTGCTAAAAATTTCTTCTCTGTTACTGTGTAGTTCAATTCAGGGGGGGTAATATTTTTGCTGGTAAAATAGATTGCATAATTTTGTTGGTTCTCTTTTTGCCCAAGCACTCCTCCTAAAGCAGTGTCTGAGGCATCAGTTGAGATGTGGAAAGGAAGGGACCAGTTTGGTCCTCTGAGAATAGGTGCCATAGACAATTTTGCTTTTAAATCCTCAAAAGCACTCTGACAATTATCATCCCAACAAAATTCTGCATCTTTTGATAACAGTTTAAACATGGGGCTGGCTATTTTTGTGAAGTTTTCGATAAATCGATGATAATAACCAGCATGCCCCAAAAATCTTCTCACATCTTTCTGGGTTTTTGTAGAGGAAATATTAACTATCACCTCAATTTTGGCTGGGTCAACTTTAATTCCTTCAGCAGACAGATGATGACCCAACACAATCCCCTCAGTTAATAGCATTTTGCATTTTTCGTGACTGATGGATAGATTTGATTCTTGGCAGCGAATCAAGACTTTCTCTAGGTTACTTAGGGCTTCTTCGAAGGTGTTACAATAGACAGTAAAATCATCCATGTAAACTTCCACACAGTCATGGATTAAGTCAGAAAATACACCAAGGACAACTCTCTGAAATGTCACAAGAGCGTTGCATAATCCAAAGGGCAGCACTTTATAAGCATAAGTGCCCCAAGGACATGTAAATGTTGTCTTTTCCTGGTCTTCAGGAGAAATCTAAATTTGGTTATATCCACTATATCCATCGAGGAAAGAAAAATATCTTTTTCCAGCCAAGGTATCCAAAACCTGATCTATGAAGGGTAAAGGAAAATAGTCTTTCAGGGTTGCCTTGTTTATGTCCCTAAAGTCTACACGCATCCTCCATTTCCCTGTCATTTTCTTGGGTACCACAACAAGAGGTGAAACCCATTTGCTGTCAAAAATTGGATAGATGAATCCAACATTTAACAATTTCTGTAATTCTTCTTTTACAAAGTCTTTTAGGATTGGATTCATGCGCCTTTGTGGCTGTCTTATTGGGGTTATCCCTGGTTGGATATAGATGTGGTGAATGCAGGTGTTAGGGTGTACTCCCCTCATATCAGTATATTCCCAAGCAAAATCCCCTGTCTGTTCTTTCAAAAGTTTTGCTAATTGTTCATGTTGGCTGAGACTCAATTCAGAGTTGATGTATAGACATCTACCTGGGCTAAGTTCTACTGGAATGGTATGTGGCCCTGAATGTTCAGAAACGTTAAAAACCATGGATGGTGAAAATGAGGAAAATAACTCACGTCGTTCCTGAAATTCCTCTCTGAAAATCTGATCATATTGAAGATAGGTTTGTGGGAACTCAACATTTTCTGTCAAAGAAAGAAATTGATTTAAAATGTCATCTTCTGTAGGTTCTTGCAGTGCGTGGAACTCATCAACATAGAATAAGTATTCTTCATCATCATTCTCATAATAGGGACACTTCAACCAACATAATTCTTCTGTAACTGGCCGGGCATGTGGAAACAGAGTAAGTTTCTGTGAAGAAATACCATTTGAGATAAATGTATCCCCACCACGACATCCTATGAAAGCGTTGGCTGTGGCCAACCAAGGTCTCCCTAAAATGATTGGATGGCCTTTTGTGGGGTCCTTGGAATGAATAATCATGAAGTCAATAGGATATTCCCACGAAGCTAAAGTCACAAGGATGTCATCAAGAACTCCAACAGGTTTTATAGTGGTTCTGTCAGC
>ML803221.1:222575-258410 GCA_009831015.1 Picea engelmannii | reverse complement strand
CATTTCTTGAACCCCTTTATATAGTGCTACCATCACCTAAGAACATTCTAGAGGAGGAATCTTCTAGAAGTAGAACCTTCTAAAAAGTCCTCTTACATTTATTATATCTAACTACCCATTTATTATATCTAACTACCATAGTGGGTATTATTTAATAATATAATGGACCTAGTCCACATTAAATTGAATGACCTCCACTATTATCACTATGGGCCCTCTAGGCCCCCCCCACTACCTCTCCAGCTACCTTACAGAGAAGGTTGACAAAACGTTTGGGAACATGCAACATGTTCTCGAAGCCTCCATTGGTGAGTTCAATCCTTCCTTTGCCGGTGAATTTGACAGAAGAGTTGTCCCCCATCAGAATAGGAGGACCTTTGCATGCATCCAATGAAGAATAGACTACTTCTGAGGCATCCATGTGATATGATGCTCCTGAATCTACGATCCAAGCATCAGGATAGGAGTTGATGGAAATTAAGGCATGGTTAAAATTGTCTTTCTTGGAATTCAGATCTTCTGGCTTCTTCTTCTTTGCACCCTCGAGGATGCGATCTCCAAGGTTATTTTGATGAAGTATTTGAGACATCAGATATATTTTTTTTTCATGCATGTGGACTCTGAATGAAATCCTTTGTGATAGTATGTGCATTTCTCTCATTTTCTTCCCTTTTCTACTTTGGATCTGGAGGCATCGGTGAAGGGTTTTGTGTACCCTTCCTTCTTCATATGTGCATGAGATTTCCTCTTATATTTATCTTTAGATTTCTAATTTTTGTGGCTGCCATCATGCACAGTGAGTGCATGTGCCCTTGGGCCTTTTATTTCACCCATGTTGATGAGCTTGGTTTTCTCTTGTGTCAGGGATTCGATAAAGTCCTCAAGAGAAGGCATCTTTCAGGTAGCTCTAGAGGCAAATCTGAAAATACGAAATGTAGATATGAATACATAAAATTCAGGACCAAGCTTGGAGAGAATGGTGAGAACCATTTGTTTCTCCTCCACCAATTTATCAACCCTGCAAGCTTTGAGTTGCGACAGTAAATCCTTGAATTTTGTAAAGAAATCTTGGATATTGTCGAAGATTTTTGGATCCAATGTGAGAAAATCCACCTCCAGCATGTGTCCCCTCATCTCATATTATTTTCCAAAGAGACCTTCCAAGATTTTCCAGGCTTCATTGGGAGTCTTACAAGAAGATATGTGAAAAAGGAGATCGGGAGAGATAAGACTACAAATTTTTCCGAGTGCCTCATCCATGCAATTTAAGTACTTGGATTTTTCTATGGCTAATGTCAGTTCTGTATATGTATTCATGGTTAAACTATACAACCCTCTAGATCAGATATGTATGACTATTTTCTCCTTCCATGCAAAATACTTGTAAGGTGTAAGAAAAAATTCTTTTTGGAATTCCATCTTTCTATTGTCTTCAATCTTTTGTACCTGCAAAACATTTTGGTGTAGCTTTTTCTTAGCAGTCTGTCGGCTTTGATACCATTTAAATGTGTTGAAAATTCATAGAATAGATCTATATAAACAATGATACATGCATTTTCAAAGAGAAAAGGAGAAAGAAGAAGAAGGAGAGAAAGAATGGAAGAATTCTCATTTACCGTTGTGAAAAATGAATAATTTACACATGATATACTCTGTATATCTCAATGAGTTCGACTTGAGGTGAACCAATGTGCCATAGTGGTGGTATAGAGTGATATGGACACACACCACCAGTTACAGGAGTGAACTTCCACCTATTCTAGTCTCTTAGGCAGTTACGAGAGTGAACTGCCACCTAGTTGAGTTAACTAGTCAAGTAGTCTTCAGTTAACTAACTGAACATAGAGTAGTGAGAAGTTAAATCAGGGAATCAAGGCTAATGTGCCACTTTGGTGATGATACCAAGGCAAGGTCGAATTATCATGGTTATGATCCCAATGTTGCATGGTGATGATCCTAATGCAACATCTAAACTCAACTCAACTAGTCAAACTGAAGTGTCAACTGAAAGAGAATATTCTCCAGGTGGAATATTCTCCCCTAAAATATAGGAGACTGGATAATGAATAATTATGAATAATAAACAAGGAATGACCTTAGGAAAAATAAATCCTAGGTGTGTGTGAAGTAACTCCAACAATTTCCACATTCTCCAACCTTCCTATTGGAAAAATACAATACTAATTGGCCATTCTTCGTTGAATTAGGGAATATGTCAACTAGGGTTTTCCTAAATCTTCTCAAGTCTTTTTAGGAAGCATATTAACATCATATCCTAGATATAAAATAACATCCTTAATCTCAAAATCATCTAGTTGGGTTATTGATCTAAACTCTTTTCCAGTTCATAATTTCCTTCTCTGTACTCTCTGAGTATTCTTCTTAAGAAGATTAGTTCTTATTCTTGTTTATGGAGATTCTTCAGTTCCTAGGACTAGGTATAGTGCATTGTGCAACTTTTCTGACAACTGTTCATTCCCAATAAAATCATAAAATAATTGAAACCAAAGGTCAACTACATTTTGTAGTTTCTTAGGTTGTCTCATTGGGACTACAGGGTTTCTAGGTGCAGGGGGTGAAGCAAGGACTTGTACGATCCTAGGGTAAACAATAGGGTGAGGGGGTTTCTCTTTCATATCAGGGCTAGGGATATTCTGAAATACTTCTATGGAATTTTTAATAATATCTTATGTTTCATAGGATCATACCTATCATCCTTAGGCGCTCCTTTCTAGATCTGAGGCAAATTGTCAGCATCTGCACTAGTCTTTGCCCCTCCTCGAGTAAAGATATTAAGGTTGGGAATTTTTACTATAATAACTCTCTTTATCTCTAAACTAATGAGGTTAGTTCCTCGTTGACGTACCTGATCTTCCCACTTTTCAATTAGTTCTGGGCATTCTTCAATTGCATTCCCATCGATTCTGCAGTGAGAGCACCATGGTCACCTTGGGTGAGGACAATCTTTGGCCATGTGGCATTTCTCATCACAGTTGTAGCATCTACTTGGTCCACTTTCCCTGATTATTCCTCCTCTGAAGTCTCCTCTGGCTCCACCTCCTCAACCTCTTCCCAGTCCTTGAGGGGTTTCATTCACCCTAAATGATGTTCGATCCAGTCTGTCTGCAAGTGCATCCAATACTCTACACTGATTAGTGGCATGTGTGGTAGATTCAAAAAACTCCCAATGCACAATATTTGGTACTATTTAATACTTATTAATAATGGGGAACTGTCTTGGCCCATGACCATGAATTTGACAAATGTTATAACCCTAATTTTCACCAGACATGCATACCTAGCAGCGAACCATCTTACTTACTATTTTTTCCAAGCCAATATTGAATAACTCTTCTTAAAAAACAAATTTGTGAAGACGTGCACACCCTACACCACTACTTCCCGCGTATGTATGCTATCTACATCACTACTACCCGTGTACCATTACAACCCACATATATGCACAAAAGTTGCAAAAAATAAAAAGTTGCAAGGGAATACAGGCTTTTAGGTAGTTTCCTAACCAATTGACCACCCATAGCCTGTCACCCAACCGAATAACTATCTTTTTGGAATATAAAATAAGGTGTTGGGGTCCCATTTCAAGAATAAACATTGCTATAGTGAAAATCTACCCATTTCATAATCCCCCCTTGCCCCAAGAGTTTGCAACCACATTGTGGATGAGGATTATGGATGAGGATTAGTTGTTTTTTCAGGAAGAGTGATTTCTTAATTTCTTTACTGAATACTTAGGACTTTAAGTATCTCGTAGTCAATCGAAATTCATTTTTGAGTTTTTCTTTTAAAAGATCCTAGAGAGAAAAGTTAGTTAGAAAAGTTGGTTAAAGAGTGTTCAATTTGCAAATCTTTGTTTGTTGAAAAAGAAGTAATTTTTTTTCCAGCATTTGTTCTTCTCTTTTGTCTCTTTATAAACACCATCAGTTTCATTTACGTTCCTTTGAATTAAGATAAACCACTTAAAATTAATGTTGAATTAACATTAATCAGACTTTATGTTTGTAGTATCCATTAACTATATTAGGCTAGAGCCTTGATTTAGGTTGGAGAGGAAACTCTTCAAGGCTATAAAACAAACATAGGATTTTGTGCTAGGGAGTGAAGAATTCCAATAATGTGGAAACTATCCGAGACCCCCCTCTAACACAGGGGATAAACACGAGGTCATGTGTGGAAAGGTAGCAAAGATAACCCCTCCAAATCCTAACCAATCATAGCAGAGGAATGCATATAGAGGACTTATCTTGGGATTACGTTGATCGCATTTTCCATAGATCTTTGTGGGTCTAGAATCCATTCAAGGTCCTCAGTCATCTTCCAGAACAGTTGATTTCAATAACCTTGATAGGTTTCGGGCTTGATTCCCTGCTCATTGTGGTCCACCCGTCTGTCGACTGTACCCGCCTGGTAGTTGTTCATGAGCTGGCAACTTAGTTTCCTTTGATTTTAGGGACTTACACAGGTGACTGCGGGGGTATACCATGGTACCTAGGGTAGACATCAGGCCATTATTTGTAGAGCATACCTGGAGGGTGCTTCTGTGTTCGAGTTTCACTTGCACCAGTAAGTTTCTCTAGTGTTGGCTGTTGTAAATGTTCTTCCAACTAGTAATAGTGGTTTTCTTGCTGCATCTCATAGAAACTTTTTCTAGTGCATGTTTTGGTCTTCAACGTTAGAAATCCTTAGTGTGTCGTTGATCTTCTCACACAGTGGAAGATCAAGAGCTCCACTAGTTGCAAAGGATTTTGGACCTGCCGCCGGTTAACTTGGAGAAACTACGGCCACCACGAAGGTTAAGACTTGACCACGAAGGGTCATTTGAGGTGATAAGGCCATAGAAAGATATACCTGAGCCAGCTCCGAGAGGACAACATTCATTTCTAGAGGGACCAACTATTTCTGACCTTGGAGCGGAAGCTCTCAGTCCATATAACTCTCTGATCACTAACTTGTCGACGCCACTTCTGATACAGATTTTCCCTCCAAGGGTAACACATCACAAGCATAATTTAATCCTACAAGGAGCGATGGAAGAAAATGATTCTACTTCATTAGGGAGTCCTCATACTCCCTCTATGTCTGCCACAACTGGGGGCATTTCGCCTCCTAACTCACCTTCGCAGATTTAGGCCATTATGGTATCAACTGCCTCTACCTCGGCTAGTGGTCTGATTCCGTCCATGGTGGTGATCACTATACCATTTACGCAGAGTGTGACATGCCCTTCGTTTTCATATGGGATGCCCAAATTTGACATGAACTCGGTCCTTTCCTACTCCACCCTACAGACTTTGGGTCTGGGGGTGGGGAGCTCAAACGCTCCTCTACAAGGGTCCATGGGGGGAACCTCGGCCCCTTATAATGATTTCCCTTATGGAGGAGGTCATATACCTCCATCGTCTCCATTGCTCGACGACGCTCCTCAACAACCCGTCTGGCCGATCATGAACTACAACTTGTCTGTAGCAGGTAATCAAGGACCTTCTTCTAGTACCACACCAGTGGGTTATTTTTCATTCTCTTTTTTCAGTTTTGTTGGCACAGGGGAAGACCTAGGGTTCAACTCCAAGAGCACACCAACAAGCCCTAACTATTGGCCCTTTTGGCTACACCTACGAAGCAGTTGCAGTCTCACCCGAAGCATCTATGGGGGGGTTGCAGGATAGAAGTGTCTACAACCAAGGGGAATATCAAGTGGATCCAATACTAGAACAATACAACATTCATATATCACCTATCATCTTAGATCTATTCTTCACATCTACTTATCAGATATAAGATAATAATGAAATAACAGTATATCTAGACAAAATAACACAGCATCGATCACACACACAAGACATATATACGTGGTTCACCCTCTCTCTAGGGCTACGTCCATAGAACTGTGCTTTATAATATATTAAGATGCAAGCATACAATTATGATATGCGCTTTTAACCAGCGGATCTCTCTCTTATCTTTATCTCTCTCCCTTCCTATGCACCTACCTGCAAGGTTGATATTCACACCCAATTGAAGATCTTACAATACCAGAAGTCTCTCACACTTAGCACTTCTCTCTCACACAACAATAATCTTTCACAACATACCAACAACAACTATATCAAGTAAATCCAACCTAAATGAACCCTCTTCCCTCATATAGGTTCTTATTTATACATTACAATCACTTACCGACATCCTTAGTTCGAAACCTATGTGTCCAAAACCCTAGATACCAAAACCCTAGGTGTTTAAAACCCTAGGTCAACTTGACCCATGTTTTTAGGGCTTAGCCAACCTGTCTTTCCTTCCTTCTCACGTGGTGCTCCAAAGAATCTAATGGTGGATTTTTCCACTTGCTGAGTTGTCCATGATCCTTCTTCCTTGCTGATCTGTCATCCTCAATCTCCTCGTCCAACGACTTGCTTTCTCGGTCTTCACTCCATCTTTTCTGCTCTTTTTCTCAAGTCGACCCAGTAAAAGTCATTGTGTCTTCCACGAAGTTCACATTCTCCTTTTCTTCCTTGATATTTACTTCCTTCCAAAACCAAGGGCCAACAGGCCCCCAACACCCACCTGTGACTCATCCCGAGGCACATCAGATTTGATTCTTCTATTTTACTTTGACTTCAGACTGTGCAGTGCAGCCTTTGCTTTCTACTCTATGCCTCCTCTCCTTCCCTTGTGCATACTGTCTTTTCTATGTCTGGTACCCAGTTTCAACTGCACATGGTACCTAGACCCTTTTCCTCATGCTTCTACTAAGAGTTGTGAGGAAGCTGGTTGTGATAGTACAACTTCAGCTGACTCCCATTAACTAATCCTTCCTTCCACTCTCCCTTTAAAGTCTTCAACTACACAGCTCCTCCTTATGTAACATGAGTGACCTCATATGGTCCAAGCCAATGCATTCTAAACTTCCTAGGATTCTTCATGAACTTACTGTCATATACTAGTACCAAATCACCTTGTTTAAATTCCTTCTTCTTGATGTGCCTGTCATGGTAGGCCTTCTCTCTTTTCTTTTGTACTTGTTGATGGAATCCTGCAACAAATATGTCTTCTTCCAATTCGACCAACTGTGCAAGCCTCTCTTTAACCATGTTAGTTTCATCCATATCTATAAAGGAAACAATTCTTAGGCTTGGCACAAAGTATTCCATTGGAACAATAGCTTCAATACCATAAACCAATTTGAAGGGGGTATGCATTGTTAACTTCTTGTAAGTGGTTCTATAGGCCCAAAGTACTACTGGTGCTCTTAAATCCCAGTCATCCATGTTCACACTGCAAATATTGGTTAGTGTTGTCTCCAAGATCTTGTTGAACACTTCCACTATCCCATTTTCTTGTCGATGGTAAGGCGTGCTCTTCTGATGGCGGATTGCAAATTCCTCAGTCAAGGCTTCAACAGTCTTATTTATGAAATGTGTGCCTTAATCACTCATAAGGATATTGGGGCATCCAAACCTGGTTATGATGTCATCAAATATGAAGCGCTCAGTTGTAGTTGCACTACAGTCCTTAACTGCTCTTGATTCATCCCATATGGTCAAGTATTCTGTCACAGTGATGATGTACCTTTCTCCTGTGTGCTTTCCTGGTGAGTTTATCGGTCCCATGAAATCAATGGCCCATTTCTCAAATGCTTGTAGGGTAAACTATGTTGCTAATGGAATTTCATCCCTTCAAGAAGGTTTTCTATCTCTTTGTCATACATCACAATGAAATAGTTTTTAGCATCTCTGTGTAAGTTAGGCCACCAAAGGCCATCTATGAGAACCTTCTGCACAGTTCCATTACTTGCATAATGTCCTCCTGTGATGCCTTCATGATCTTCTGTGAGGATTGGTGGGTGATATTCCTCCATAACACATCTTCTTAATATCTCATTAGGTCCCATATTGTATAGATGTCTAGCTATAAGTGAGAAGTCTCCAACACACACTACTAGTTGTTTATTTTGAGGAATTGTGCACTCACTAGGTGCCATTCCTATTGATAGGAACTGGACTATCTCTGCAAAGTGGTCATCGATCTTTATAATGGCCAGTAGCTTTGCATCCAGTAGTTCATCCTCCAAACTGGCTGGCTCTTCACCATGTTCCATCCTTTATAAGTGGTCAGGACCTTTGTTCATTCTCCCTGGTTTTACTATGATCTCAAAATCATATTCCTGAAACAACAGAAGCCATTTGCATATCCTTCCCCCCAAAACTGACTTGTTGACTAGGTAATTACATGTGGAGTGATTAGTAAACATTTTAAAGTGTCCTCCCAACAAGTAGTGGCGAAATGTATGCAATACATACACCATGGCTAACCCTTCTCACTCAGTGGTGGCGTAATTAATCTCAGTAGTTGATAGCTTCTTTCTAGCAAAGGCTAATGGGTGGTCAATATCTCCTCCTCCAGGTTGTGCTAACACAACTCCTAAAGCAATGGAAGACGCATCGACATGCACATGAAATTCCTTGGTCCAATTTGGAAACACCAAAATAGGCGCAGTAACCATTTTTTGTTTCAATGTGTCGAAGCTCTGCTGGCATTCTTCTGTCCAACTAAATTGAAAATATTTGTTCAACAGTTTCTCCATAGGTGTTGTGATCTGGGAATATCCTTTGATGAACTTCCTGTAATATCCTGTGTGTCCCAGTGCAATGCACAGTTGTTTGACTGAAGTAGGAGGTGGAAGATCAACTATAATGACAATTTTAGATGGATCAACTAGCAATCCCTGCTTGCGTACAATATGACCCAAAAACACTCCAAATGGTGAGAAGAATATGCACTTATTCAGATTCAAATCAATTTTACACTACCTGCATTTCTCCAACATTATCCTTAGACATTCAATATGATTTTTCAATAAACTAAAAATAGTCCAATCATCAAAGTATGCTTCTAGAAATTTATGCAAAAACTCCTTGAATGCTTCGACCACCACCCTGGAAAAGATGGTTGGGGAATTCTTTAATCCAAATGGAATCACTGTATACTGATAAGACCCCCATTCTGCTACAAATGTGGTCTTATGGCGATCTTCCTTGGCAATATGGATCTAATGGTATCCTGAAAATCCATCTGTAAAAGAGTATACTTCCTGGCCTCCCACATTATCTAACACTTCGTCAGTGAATGGTGTAGGGAAGGGGTCATGCAAACAAGCATCATTAAGCTTCCTGAGATCTACGCATATCCCGATCTCTCATGTCTTCTTGTCTTGTACTACCATAGGGCTAATGCATTCTAACTCTTCGACAGGTTCTATGATCCCTAGTTCCAGCATTTTGTCGAGATCAATCTTCACTTTCTCCTTATATTTAGGGTTCAATCTGTATGGTCTCTGTTTGACTGGTCTTGCATTTGGTTTTAATGGAATCCTCATCTCACCCATAGGCCCTTTAATTCCCTTCATATCAATGAACTTGGTTGGAAAAAAGTCTTGATATTCATGCAGTAACTCTGTAATTTTTTCAATAGTGGCAACATCCCAATAATCTCCAACAGTTGCAAACTTAGGTGTCTGTTCTTCTCCAATATTGACTTTCTTAATATTTATCGGTTTTCCAATAAATGGTAACTCAACTCTTGGTCCTTCTACATCTCTCCGGCATTATGTTTCTTTAATGTTCACCTTTCTTGGATAATCATCTTCATCAGCGTTGATGTTGTAACAACCTTGTAGTTTCTGGAGAGGCGCAGTCCATTCGTCCTCTTCTTGTTCCAAGGGAAGGCTAGATACCTCCTCGAATACTTTCTGTCTCACAATATGTAATTCTTTATCTACTAAAGGAAATTTACTTTCAAATAAGAAGGTAGTTACAAAATTCAGAGTCATACCTTTCCAATCTGTAGTGATGAGGCGCAGCTCTGTTTGAAGGTACCAGTTGATAGGTGTCATGTCCAACGTGTTAATGAATTTGTCTACCCATTGTTCTTAAGGAACGTTTCTCTAGGATTCCTTGCATCTTTGCACATGGTCCTTTGTGTAGCTTCGACCTATGTATCGAACTTCACAGCCTTATACTTGTGCTGAGAATCGCACTGTCATCAAGGTACGACACTGTACCCAATCTATAATGTTACTTTTGTGTGCCCCCCACCATCTTCCTGGGGTTTCTTTCAAGGCCTCATCCATCACCAACAGTCTTTTTTGCATTGGTACACTCTCTTCAAAGTCCAACAAGCAGGTTTCTAAAGAATTTAGACAATCAAAGGTGGGTAAGTTACTTACTGTTGTGCCGATCCAATGAACTTCTCTCGTTAGTCTAGCACATCTTCTTGTAGATACTTCATACATTTTATTCTGCCAATTCTCCAGTGCTTCTTCTGAGTCTGATGAGCATACACTGTCACTTCACCAGCTTAAGTTTCTATCAGCCATAGGATTAATGTAATCCTTTTGTCTGGGTGTTAATTTGTATATATTTTCCAGTTCATATGCGTGGTCTTCTTATCTAATGGGCTCTATGTATTGCTAACCTTTATCTGGATATAAGGGTGCAATGACCCTAAGGCCATCTTTTTCAAAAGTCATATGTCTCTTCTTTAAATCAACCACAGTGGAATTATTGAAGGCCCAGTAAATTCCTAACAGCGTAGGGTAAGGGAAATTGTCATCAACTATCTCAATTACCTCAAAATCTACAAATGTTCTTACTCCATCAATGTCCAAAGGGACATGTTCCAGTCTTCCAATTGGACTTACAGCTTGTTGGTTGGCCATCCTAAGCCTGATAGGGGAATAGATCAACTTCAATTTTCCCATTAGTGCCCATGTTTTCTTCATCATGGCATTGACCTCTGACCCAAAATCGAGGACTACATAATCTATATCATATGCACCTATTTGAGCATTCAAATGTAATTCCTTATTGGTCCTTATCTTCTTACCGATTTGGTGTACTGCCCTATTCAGTAAGGGGTCTATATCTCCAAGCTCATATTGCCTGATTAAATTTTGCAGTTCTTGGATAATGCTCTCATCCTGAATCAACTTAACACAAGTACATAGAAATTTCATGATCTTGCTTACCTCTTTTCCTTCTCTTGGTGAAGCAGACCGATCAAATTACCAAGGCATTCCATACTCTCTTACTTATGGTCTTGTCTTTTGTTGGATCTTGACCAAGTTTTGGGAGATACTTGGTCATGTTTGACCATTTTTGGGACTTCAACAGCCTGTCGAAGATGGAGAACTAGACGAAGCTGAGATTGCAGAATCTCAGCCCACTTTCGGGCCCCTTTTGAGTTTTTGGGAATATGAAATGGGAAAGGGATGTCAGCTCGTGGGTTTACCCACGCTTAGGCCCACTTTTGTAATGTATAAATAGATATCTAGGCATCTATCAGAAGAGATAGCGATGTATGTGATGTAAGCTAAGTGGTAATAGATTTTGTAAGTGCTTTGTGCATGGCTATAAGAGGCTTGCATATTTAAGTGCAAGTCATTGTAAGGAATTGTGGAAGGCTTTGTGTTGTAGCGCAAGGAAGAAGGATCTAGCGAGCTGTGCAGATCTTCTGTCTTATGTGAAGAAGGGTTTTGGTGGCTCTACGCTGTAACATATTGAAGAATCTAATAAAGAAGAAGAGTTGGTGGACGTAGCCCCAGGGTGGAGGTGAACCACGTAAATCTGTGTGTTATGCTTTGTGCTTCAACTTGATGTGTTTATCCCTTCTTTTGCTAATTATTTTTATATATTTAGATAGATTTACTTATGTTTTGTGCTTCTTAGATGTGTGTGAATGTTAGATCTGACATGTATGAAGATGCTTAGTGCTGATCTACCGAATCTGATCTGTTTCACTGTTTCTAAGTGCGGAAATAGCTTATACCTAAGTGAATGTTGCGATGCTCTGTGTTATCTGCAAAGTAGAGTAATGGTTGAATATTGATAATTTGTCAGTGCTAAGTTCTCTGTAAATGATATAATCACAAATCTGTGTCCCAGCTAAGGTTGCAGACACCTGAGTCTTGCAACCACCCCTACCTCTACCTCGGGTGAGACTTCATCTACTTAACAGGTGTTGCTGAAAGGGCCGGTAGTTAGGGTTTTTTTGGTGTGCTCTTGTAGCATTGAACTCTGGGTCTTCCCCTATGCCAACAAATGGTTCCATTGTCGAGATTAAAACTATGATTGATGGGACTTGAGAAAGAGGAAGCTCTGTGCAAAGATTCATCCTGAAATTTTGAAAACTCTATGCGTAGATATGTGCCCTAGTGCGCAGTATTCTACTTGATATGAAAAGATTTGTGCTAAGAAGAAGGTCAGATATGAATAAAGAAGAAGGTCAAATCTAAAGAAAAGAGGCCCAATCCAAAGAAAAGAGGTGAGATATGTAAGCTTTGTACTTTGATAAAGGTAAGAATAGTTAAAGAAGTCTATATCTGAAAGCTTTGTGCTCTGTAAAAGTAAGATAAGCGAAAATTTTTGTTTCTAAAGCATGGATCTATGTATGTTTGATAGATTCTGTCCTAGTTTAAAAACTAGGGCATTAATAGATGAAAGAAGGTTTGATATGAATAGATATAGATATGTTATACCTATGCATAGAAAGAATGTTTGGACTAACAAATGGATGGAGGATCCTAGAAAGAACTTGTTCCAGGTTAACTCTTATGATCCTAGTGCATTGTATAAAGGGAGTTGGGGATCATTTAAAAGAAAGAGAGGATTCACCCTCTATTACAGTTGCATAAGACCAGGACACCTTGCTAAGGAATTCCCTGGAAGAAGACCTAGTTGTCTTTGTTGTAAGGCTATGGACCATGAAGTGTTGGATTTCCCTAGAATGATTGCTAATATTGAAGGAACGAATCTGAATCAAGAAAACCCTAAGGCAAATATAGAAAAGGAAGAACCCCAACAAGAATCAGAGAAAGTATTGATACAAATGAAAGAGACCTTGAATGACCACTGACATGTCAGATTATCGAAAAATTTCAAAGAAAAATACTGCATTGAAGCAAGAATAGGGGACTTCGACATTGATTATGTTCTGGATAAAGAGACACAAGTGAATATTATGCCAGAAAGGACCTGAGAAGGTATAGGAAGGCCTACTATGATCCCTTCCCTAGGAGGAATAAGTTTATTCAGAGGAAATCTAGTAAACCTATGTGGAAGGCTCACCCAGATACTTATGACTGTCAATGGAACTTTAACTGAAGAAGATTTTGAGATTATTAAATTTATTGAGGACATCGCCCCATTTACCATGTTACTGGGAAAACCTTGGATTGATAGAGATCAAGCTAGACAAAAGGAAGAAGAAGAAGTTTTGAAACAACAGAAAAAAGAGTTACAAGATTTCATGACCAGAAGGATCACATAGTTGATTAAAGAATAGGAGAACGAATCAAAGCTAATTGACCCTAGAGAATCTGATGTCGAAGCTGCAAGACCTCTAGAACACCCTCAGAAGACTAAAGTACATATTCCAGAGGAAGAATAGATGTTAACCCTGAAATATTCTCAACAATGCGTAGTAACTATATCTAAAGAAGATAAGAATCAGAATGGAAAGAAGAATATCGAGACGAAGTTCACTGGAAAGAAGGCTAGGAAGCTAAGTAAGAAGAGGTCTAAGATTGAAAAATTATAGAAGGTTCCAGAGCGAGCCTCACAGAAGGAAAATTTGCAGAATTTGAGCTTCGTCGAGATATCAGAACAACGACACAAGTCACTTCACTGTGGAGAAGAAATATAGTCATTGGGGACGATATATTCGTTCTACTGATGCTTCGAATGGATGGAAAAAAAATTATGGCTCGCCCCTTGACCATTGACCTATGCCATAATGGACAAAACAAGAGTTAATGAAGCCCCATACCCGTTGCAAGCAATCCATTGTTGAGTTTCCTATTTAACCTGTCGCGCCATGCGTGAAGAACACTTTTGCCAAATCGAGAATTAGAGCTCGCAACCTTGGTTAAGATTGTCCAGTGATCATTACGCCCTTACCTTCCATCTTATTGTCGTTTCTACATTACTTCGTGAACCTGATATTATTAACCTTGAGTGTGTATGTCCAAGGAGATTAACGCACTTGAATAATATGTGAAGGAAGTACTCGTTGATCTCAGGACTGAGAAAATCATGTCGGAAAGAAGGATGTCTACAGGTGTGAAAGCATCATCGACAACAAGAGTCCAAGCTTGTCCATCGACTGCTCATGGAGCAGGAACTTCCAGAATCATGATAGAGATGCGAATGAAGCATAGAGACAATCTCGCAAATGCTAAGTTGATTCCAAGAATATTACCTGCATATATACCTCCTATGAGCGGCACAGTAAATAGAGATAGCGTGCCTAGAGATTTTGACTATGCCTTGGTCACTGCGTACCTTCCGAAATGGATACATGTATTTCTCACAGACCAGGATAAGATAGTAGCACTGAACTTTAGTGACTTCAACCTTGGATACCGTAAATATTATAGTATGCTCGCCTTGCATAAGTATATGACCAAGACTAAAGGAAAGAATTCAAAGATTATCCCCCAGCCTTGGACCCATAACCTCGCACAGTCTACCCTGCATAATGTTATGAAGATCCCGCACTTCAAACGACATCAAGAAGTGAACTCATGTGTTACGTTGTTGTTATCATGTTACCATGGAGGATATTTATGGCTGAAACAACGTATCACAGTGGATCTGACCTTGATCTATCGGATCACCAGGCTGAGCATGCAGGGCCCCGACCCATAGGATTTTTACCCCGACAAGACCACGGATTGTGCTCTTATGTAGAAGATAAAGGATACGTGTGGTGATGTCGAGAAGGGAACGTGAGGCTACAAGGTAGCCTCTATCCATAATGACGTAGTGGGCCTAGCCTGTCAACTAATTGCTGGGAAATTAGTTTGCAAGAGCCGGCCCACCCAAGTGACTAAATTCGTAGTAGACCTCGCAAGAAAGTGCGCAGAGGGTGTACAGATGAATTGGGCATAGTACCTTGTAAACTATCTAGATCTTGATTGTAGGGAAGCACAGGACCAAGGGTATGAGTTCCATTTCATTTGGCTTCTCATACTGATCACATTCATTACATGGGAATTGCTAGAAGGTGCGACCTTCCCGGTCATCGAACCCTTTGAACCATTGGCTGTGAAGCTCAGTAACCTTTGGTACTTGAACAATATGAATAAACAATGGCAATCAAATGCCATGTTTCATTCATATTATAATCAGTTGAAAGTAGCTATCCAGTCTACACCACGCATCACTCTGAACACCCTCTACAGGTTTCAGCCAATGATGAAGTTCAGCGAAGACATACACTTTCTCTACATCACAGCGTGTGCTGACGAGCACAAGCAATAGTTACAGTCTTATTATAAGTTAACAGAAAAAGATCTGGAGGAAATCACAAATAAATGGTCGGTGGACCTCCTTGTTCCAGCTGACCCTGCAGAGATATCTGATGTAGACAGTCCAGAAATTACGCAGGACATACCTAGACCTAGCATGCAACAAAAGATTAGAGAAGTGCAAGACCTAAGCAGTGCCTCGGTGAAGACCACTTCCATCATGCCAGAGAAAGAGGGTGATGGTGAAGAGTTAGAATAAGTCGAACAGAAGCGCAGAGACAAAGCGGATCTTTTGAAGAAGAAGAAGGGTTCAACTCAGAAACCTTCTTCCTGGAAGAAGTCCAAAGCTCCTGTGACTAAGCTACAGACCACACTGACCCCATATGACTTCAACTTCATCGTCACAACTATGAATGATGTTGCAATGGAGATTGTTGAAGGAAAATCTCCCTGCAGACAGGTAGATCTCCTCTTGAGAGCTAGACTCTTAACTCTTAAGACAGAAGACGCTTAATGTGGACACTAACTTCCTTTCTGATCTATACAAACTAATGCATGAGGAGGAAGGATAACAAAAGTACCTTTTTATCGACGTTTGTCCCTACACACTCCGAGTTGAGCTCCAATCATTCGCTCCTCGATGAGCCCTATAGACAAACAACAGCACAACCACTTCCTATTCTATTGACATTAGCTCAAAATAGATCTATCTATCATAGACAAGTTCATATGAGATTAAACATGGACTAGAAAGAAACAGGCCAAGCGTGTCATATTAATGAGAACAATGACAGAAGTAGCTTACAACTGTAGATGCGAATGCGATAGCTTCGTCAAGTCCCCTTTGTCTTAACCCTTGCTCAAAAGATCCACGATTCGGACGACAGCAACTTCAATGATTACTCTCCTCTAGTTCACTGTGTGTTTCCTATGAGATCATAGGTTTCATGCTTACAATTCTTCCCCCTTTCCACCATGATAGATCCTGCTTATATAGGTTTAGAGAGGCTTAACCTCTTGAGGTATCTTTAGGATAAGTTGAGGAATTCCCTCCTTAGATTAGGGATCTTCTCCTGAGATCAGGAATTTGAATGCAACTGCCTTCCAAACTTGAAATATCCTCCCCTTATCTTCCTCAATGGGCCAACTACTACCCAGATTAGACAACGCTCCCTCAAAAGGGGCATCAAGGTGCTATAGCGCTTCCTAGGAGGCTCAATGGTGGCACCAGTGCTCTAAAGATGGGTAGCGCACCTTCAGAGGGGTGATTTGTTGTTATAACACTCCCCAACACCTTGTAGGGGAGCGCCAATGCTCCTAAGGCTGATGTAGGGGAGCGCTCTCCTCTAAAAATCTAGTTTGAGAGCTCTTTTCAGGTGGTAAGAGATTCTTGACTCCAGTTAACCATCCTTCCTCCTCCAAATTAGTTGTTTGAGGTATTCTAAGTGTCTCCTTAGTGTCGTCATCATGGAAATATGCTTGGACAACATTTGCGACACTTGTGAACAATATGCGACACTTGTGACAGTTGTGAGGAGCATGCAACACTTGCGACACTCATCACAACGAGTAATATTGATGTGTAACAGATTGCCCCCCAAAGTGTGAAGTTAGAATATGATAACTGATAAATGAAATTCTTTGTAGACTTTCAAGCAAGGGTATAGACTCGAAGAACCTGACAGAAGTTGCACACAAACATCCAACAAATATTATGACATGTTTCAAAACCCAAGGCAGGCATACCTATGCTTGGGTGATCAAGACTTGCAAGATATGGCCGCCATAAAATACATTGCAGATCCATAATTGTATTGATGAAAAGGTATAGCCACCGAAGATACAACATGGATCTATACTCTGATTACCTGAACTGATCGTAGCCACAAAGAATACACAGTGGATCTACAAGATGACAAGACATAGCCACGACCAATACAAAGTGGATCTATGCAACAATGTATTTATCATTTGTCCAAGAGAAACTCCTTCGCAACCTGGCCAAAGTACATATCAAAGTGATCACTCAACCTAGGTTCTTCTTATTGATCCCAATGTGGTACGAATCTAACCATGTGAATAGATGTCCTGATTTCAAACATGGAAGAAACCACTTGATTATCGGTCAACGGTGTAAACCATTAACAAGTGCGAGGGAGATCACCATTAATGTCAATGATTCCCAAGGTACCCCAGTACATTCCAACGAATGTGAATGGATGAGCTGGAGTCGAACATCTGTGGAATCATCCGATCAAAGGTCAATGATGTAAACCCACTGTCGAATGTGAGGAGGCTTACCATTGAGGCATGCAGGTCCCAAAGTACTAACTGGTTTCTAAGTCTAGTCCCTGGATAATGTGTTGAAGTCGACAGAAATAGACTCGTCAAAGGAGGGCCTTGATGTATCCCCCATCAATGACATGAAACAGACATAGAGATGTAATTGGAGGATCGAATGAACATGAACTGACACAGGTATTGAGACAAGATATTTGTGATGGTTGACTCTCGAGGCGGATACTTCCCTTGAACACTGAGGCACAACAAAAAAAACATGACATGGACCAAAAATTCATGATGCAATGGATGCTATGACTTACGTCAGGTGACCCAAAGGAGCTAAAGAAATTCAAAGGATTGGCTCAGTGCAGAGTTTTAGCGGATTATAATGCGTGTAAATGACAAAGTGTCGTGTTCAAGGGCAACTCTAAGAATTGCTTGGTAATGTTCTCAAGAGACTACTTGGATTGCTTCTTTCAAATTTTCCCCCATCCAGATAGACGAGTACCTCTTTTTGATTTAATGAGCTCGAGTAGGATAACACATGCTCGATATAACTCACCTTCGGTAAGTTCCTCTTCCTTTGTTTAACGAACTGGAAGAAGTAAGGGTTTGATCCTGTATGGGCCTATCGATGTTTGTTTTAATGAGTCCAAAGATAGAAAACTCAAAGGTTTTTCATGATTATAGAGTCTAGAAAAACACTTAAAAGAGAACTCTCTTAGTTCCTTTTTCGTACAGTAGTCTAACGAGACCGAAAAAGAGATAAACTATCACTCGAAAGACACCCTTTCGAACCTTTTAACGAGCGTGAAAGGAAGCAAGATCACTCGAAAATCTTTTCATATTTAGAGAGTTTGAAAAGAGTTTAAAGATGACTCTGGGGGGGTTCCTTTTTTGTGTGTCCATGCGGGTCCGAAAAAGAGATAAAAGTATACCCGGTGCGTTCTCATATTTTCGAGCTTGAGAACGAACTAAGACTATGCTCACGAGTGTGACAAGGTAAATAATCATCAGAACTCCTAGGAAACCTGCGATGTCAAAACTGCAATCCAGAAGTTTAGTGAAGCCATTATATTGTTAGAGAAACCCACAAATAACTATACCTTATAAAAAATGGAAATTTATAAATAATAATACAATGAAAAAACTTCATTTACCATTTCATTTTGCGTAATGATTTGTAGTAGTGGAGATTCTCACTTTGGAGGTGGATCTTGTTTTGCTTGATACCGGAGCTACGGTTGACTGTTTCTCTTTCCGTTTGGACCAGGTAGATCTTCATCTCTCCTTCTTTCAATTACATGGTTTAATATTCTTTTTCATAGCAACATTTAATTTAAAAAATGAATCCCTAAGTCACCCCAAAAAGATCAAATCGACCTCTATTAAAAATGATGGGAATAAGACATTCTTTTGCAAAAACGTGTTTAAAAGGTGATGGCAAATATTCCAATTCCTTAATACCTAAGTGGATGGGTCGTTTTTTCCAAAGAATCCATAAAAATTCGCACATATGCCCACGCAGCCATCATCTTAATTTAAAAAACATTTTATTGTTGTGTGATGATTATTGAATGGCAAAGAGAGGGCGTGATGATTATAAAAGAGGGCGTGGTATTTTTGAACAATGTGGGCATTAGATTTCATGTTTTTAAATTATTTAAGAAATTGCCGAAATTTGCCAAAAAAATTGAAATAATGAAATTCTTTGTTTTTTCGTTTGTAGGTGATTTTGGCGACCATGATCGAGTGGAAAGAACGAGAGCATGAGATTGATGACTTCAGTACCTTGCAGAGTCCTCGCACGCAGGCCGCATTGAGAGCTTGTGGCTTACTGAAATTCTTCAAATTGCAAAAAAATGAGGAAGGAGATTTTATTACTTGAGCACATGATTGGCTTGTGGGATGTCGCGGAGCAAGGGTTCTGGATCAGAACATAGATTCTAACCATCGAGTTGGAAGACGTATATTTATTGATTGGCCTCTCAAAAAGAGGGGTTCCTATATCTTTTTACGGGCAGAGGGTACTTCCTGAGCAAGTGGGTGTGTATCTGGCACATCATTGTGTCCCAGGAGCAAGACTGGTGGGGGGTAGAATCCCTATCAAGGATATCAGAGAGTTACCCCTCCGGTCCATTTTGTTTGCCATCACGATCATGACAGGAAGTACTAGCGCACATTTGGCATCGAGATCATAGGTGGCTTGTGGCGTACAGTGTTTGGAACCAACACTGTTTAACTGGAGCGCAGGGTTCCTTCAGAATGTGAAGGAACAAGTTTCACAGTGTAGGATGGGGAAAAAATAGTTCGAATACGGCTCTTTTCTGGTTTCATTTTTCTCAGAGCGCATCCCCCAGATGTAGCTTCAGATAGCACTAGTAGTGCGACCAATGGAAGAACCACGGATGGAGAGGTGGACTAGTCTGTCTCCAAGGCTAGTAGCAGAGTCAGAGTTCTGTTTCACCGGTGACTTCTTCGCTTGGCTGAGATGACAGTATCTCTGGATAGAAGACTTCCCGTATGCTGAGGTGGATTTTCACGGGAGCATGGATTTGATTCTACCCATGGGGGAAGATTGGGATGCGTCAGGTAAGAGACTGAACAACACCTTGTCTAGTTTCTGTTTTTTAAGTTTTTTAATGTATATATATTTTTTGGGTACGTAGAAGAGTTTTTTAATGGAAGTATTGTTTTCAACATGCAGACAAGGGAGCAGTGCGCCCGACTGAGATACCGATACCAGGATGTTGTGGGGGTGTTCCGGTTGCAGCAGACCTAGGAGTACCAGTGATAGGTCTCCGAGAGGTTGAAATAAACCTTCAAGGCCTCACGATGGGCATTCCTCCTTTATGGAGGGGAGAAGTGCCTTTACATATGCAGAGGCACACTATGGGAGTGCCAGAGAATGTCAATTCTCTACTGAGACACGTAGTGCGTGCAGTGATATGTTACTCTTAGCACAATGTAGTACAGGGAGATTAGAGTCTTTCTGGTGATCTTATTTTGTATTACTTGTTAGGCGATGTTGTATGGGTGTAAAGACCCAACATTTTGCTCTTCTAAATACTTTTTGATTTAATCAAAACATTTTTAGTCATGCTATGTATATATATACAGTTCCGAGTTTTTATAGTGCCAAATGATTTGTACACGATGATGCCTTTAATGTGATGTGCTTTAATTTACATGTGATGTACAATTTTTCTTTCCTTTATGAAATCTTATCTATAGGCGAGATACCGATCCATGATGTAATTAGCTAATGAATCTGAAACACTATTGAGTTCTCTTGGAATATGTCTGTATTCAATGTAATCAAACATTTGTTCAAAACAATGAAATTGTAGATGGAGACGTTGCAGGATAGGACTACGAATAGCGTAGATTCGATTGAGTTGATAAACCACGAGTTGGGAGTCTAAGTAAATAATGATATGAGAGATACCTAGGGAGGAGGCTTGGGTCAGAAGCCTGATGACAACATGATATTCTGCCATGTTATTAGTCATTGGTCCTAAGCAAATACCTCTTGAACTCACCACCTCGTCAAATTGGTAAATGACCCATGCTCTCGAAGCAATGTTCCAGGTGTGTCGAATAGCGCCATCCGCAAACTCGACAAAGATAGGAAAGGAAGACGTCATTTGTGCATGAAAACACAAGGCATAGTATGAATGGCAAAGGTAAATACTCGAGCATGCAAAAGAAACAGTCACACCAAACTAAAATACAATAATGTACAAAGTACACATGCTAGGTGATCTAGGCATAGTACTTTTTAAGGTAAATCCCGTTCTGAGGCTCTCCTAGGAAAATTCCATCATAATCGACTAACTCGTAGGTGCCTTTGTGTAGAACATCTTTCACAATGTAAGGGCCATGCCACAGAGGTTCTAACTTACCTATCCCTAATTTGTCATGAGCCTAGTCATAGATGAGGACTAATTCTCCTTCTGCGAAATCCCGAGGATGGACAGATTTGTCATATTGATTTTTTATCCATTTCTGATGTGCCTCGTTAACGAGAGTGGCATCACGATGTGTTTCGTCCAGTTTGGATAGATATAAGAAACGTTCTTCTTCAGAAGAAGTATGGGGTAGGAGTTCTACTTTAAGTTTCAAAGAAGGAATCTCGCACTCGATTGGTAAAATGGCTTCGATGCCATACACTAAATGGAAAGGACTGAACCCAGTTGCGGTTTTCACGGAAGTACGGTAAGCCCAGAGAACAGAGAAAAGTTGTAGATGCCAAGATGTCTTGTTTGCCCCTACCATGTGTTGAATCATGGTTTTGAGGACCTTGTTGATAGCTTCAACTTGTTTGTTGGCTTGAGGATAGTATGGGGATGAGTTTTCATGGAGAAAACCCAACTTGACATGTAATTCACTCATCATCTGGTTCTTAAAGTGTGCACCGTGATCAGTGACAATGGTGCATGGTACACCAAAACGAGTTATGATGTGGTTAAAAGGAAACAGAGTTGCAGTATGACCATCGTTTAAAAAGGTAGGCATAGCCTCAGCCCATTTGGTGAAGTAGTCGATGACAACAATTATATAACCATGCCCCCCGGATGAGGTAGGCTTACATTGCATAAAATCGATACCCCATTTGGAAAAGGGGACAATGGTGATAATGGGGTGTAGCATAGCAGGGTGGGTGCCTGCCTTGTTATTAAAAACTTGGCAGGGTGGGCATTCTTTGACTGCCTCAATGCAATCTTTGAAAATCGAGGGCCAAAAATAGCCAACACATAGAATTTTTTGGGTTTTGTCCATCCCAGAAAGGTGGACACCATAGGTTCCAAGGTGACAATCATTCAGAACGCATTCAGCCTCTTCGTGAATCAGACATTGTCGAAGGATAGTTTCAATACCATGGTGATACAAGGTGTCACCGACAATAAGATAACGATGAGAATGGTGGCGAATACGTCGACACTCTTTGCAGGAAATGTTAGGCTGAAAGCGTTGGGTTTGGAGGTAAAGGAGGATGTATCCATACGAAGGATCAGATGTGTTGATGAGGAAAAGAGTTTCGCCAGGGAGAGAATCTCTAGGTTCGATGTCTTCATAATTATGGGGGAGATCACAGATGATCTCCGCAAACACCAGGGACTTTTTGGCTTTGGACTTCGTAAATTCAAGATCGAATTCCTGAAGGATGAAGATCCATTTAGAGTATTTTCCCCCAATCACTTGACATGTCAAGACGTGGTACATGGGGTTGGAGTCCGCAATCACCGTGGTGGTGCGTAGTAAGATGTAATGGTAGAATCTCTAGACAGTGATGACGGTTGCTAGAGCCAGTTTCTCTACATGTGAATACCAGAGTTCAGGTCCAGATAGACTCTTGCTCAGGTAATAGATCATGTGTTCCTCACCATTGGGGTCCTCCTAAACTAACACCATTGCAATAGTGGAAGTAGAGGCAGCTAAGTAAAGGATGTAGTCCTTTGTATAGTCTGGAGGATGCAACAAAGGTGCGTGGGTCAAGGCATGATTGAGAGCATAAAATGACCATTGAGCGATGTCATCCTAGATGAAAGGGGTGTTTTTATACAACAATTGCATGAATCCTTTAGTTATCTCAGCGTAGTTACAAACGAAACGACGAAGGAAGTTTTCTTTTCCTTGCAAACTTTGGAGTTGGGTCAAATTGGTAGGTGGGGGTAAGGCCAGAATAGCCTTGATCTTTAAAGGATCCACCCAGATCTTGTCTTTGGAGACAATAAAACCAAGGAGTCGACCAGATTCAACATTGAAAATACACTTATGGGGGTTCAAGCGGATACGGTAAAACCAACATCGAAGAAAAATAGCCCGTAAGTGATCAATTTGATCTGATTGATTGGATGAGTGGGCAGGTAAGTCGTCGAGGTAAGGTTCTGCAATATGCTTGATATCATGGAAAGCATACGACATGGCCCGCTAGAAAGTAGCACCAGCATTTTTGAGACCAAAAGGTAGATTTTGATAGGCAAAAGTTTCCCATGGGAAGATAAAGGAAGTCTTATGTTGATCAGCAGGTAAAATTTCAATCTGGTTATACCCAGAAAAACCATCCATGAAGGAGAAGATTACACTCCCAATGCAATTATCAATAATCTGGTCGATGAAGGGTGTAGGGTAGTTGTCCTTTGGACAAGCCTTATTGATATCCCGATAGTCAATGCAGACACGGATGGTCCCTTGTTTTTTGGCAACTGGAACAAGGTTGGAGACCCATTCTGTCAAAGGGATGGGATAGATAAAGCCAGATTTCAAAAGTTTCTCGACTTCTACCTTTATAGCCACGATTTTCTTAGGATGAATTGGGCAAAGTTTCTGTCGAGCAAGTTTCGTGCCAGGGTAAGTCTTGATTTCGTGCACGATGATCGAGGGGTCGATCCCTGGAATTTCCTCGTAGCTCCAAGCGAAGACATCGCGAAATTCTTTAAACAGAGTGGTATAAGATACCACTTTTTCAGGTGTGCAATTAGCACCAAGGTTAATGTTTTCCACAACACCTTCTTTGATCGAAATATCAATAACAATCGTGGTAGAGATATTACCCATATTCCCCTCAGAAAGAGTCTCTTGTGTGAGGATGGGAGATTATGGAGAATGGGTAACACCAGGAGGGAAGACAGAGTGTATGTCTTGGTGAATTTCTTCCAAAGGCAGAAGAAAAGAGGATCGATGATGGTTATCATCCCAAGGTACGTCGTCAATACTAAGAATTTTCATTATAGACTCATCGGAAGGGAAAATTTGGGAAATGTAATCGATGGCAGACGATAGGGAATCCAACCATGACGACATCGAGTAGGCATTAGGTACCAATAAATGTGGGTTGTCCAAGGAGGGAGAGGCAGATTGAATAGCTACATATGTGGCCTCAGCTGGGCTAAGTGGCATGGTCTCACCTAGCACATCGAATTCCATAGGACTCAGTACAATCCAAGGGTCAGATGATTCCAAAGATTGATACGACAGAGTCGAAATCATATTGATGGTGGCAATATGATGTGTGGCGGGTGGAAGTGGTGTAAGGAAGGTACCCATAAGGCTAGAATATTTTAACAAGCCAACACCAATGCTTTCATACGTAACTGGGTGGTCTCCCAAAAAAGGAATGTTGTTGGTGACAGGGGCATGAGCGTCGGGTGTACAGAAATCAAGTTGATCGATAGTGACAATTTTACCTTGATGGGGGAATTGCACACATCGAAACACCGACGAGGAGACGACAGTCATAGCATAGAACCAACTTCTTCCAAGTAGTAGGTTATAATCGAGGGGGGCATCGACCACCTCGACATCAACGGTAACAGTTTTGTTGTCCAACTGAACGGATAAGGATTGTAACAATCCGTGAGGATGAAAACCTCGCCCATAGAAAGCACGTAACATCGTAGGGGATTTGTTAAGGGAAGGTGACTTTAAGCCTTTCCAGCAAGCTAGAGACATGACACAGGTAGAGGCTCCTTCATCCAAGATAGTTCAGTGGATTTGTTGATTGTGAACAACAACATCGATTTGAAAAGCTAGTTGGTGGGAGAGTTGTGGTTGATGATCATCCAGATTAAATGTGAGTTTATTTGATGACTCAGGATTGAAAGTGCCGATGGCAGCTAAGAGCATTCTACGTTGGTTGGGATAGTGTTGTAGAACTTCCAAAGCAGACATAGCACACGGTGCTTGAGCCAAATCTTCAACAATGTTGTAGTTTTGGGCAGCCCGTGAACTAGGATTAAAGGTAGACTTCCGGATAGTGCTCTTGGGGGGGCGTAAAATGGAATCAAATGAAGGTTTCTCAATCTGAAGTGACCCGAATGGAGGGCTAGCAGACGGAGGACTAACGGAAGATGGTAATGGGTCCGATACAGAACCGTTAGTAGTCTTCAACTTATTAGGTTTAATCGGTGTGTCATGTGTCACAGTGCGAGTGGTCAGATTAACCCCATTAAACATGTAAATGTGGGAACTTGTCAAGGCCTCATCATGGGGTTGGTTGGAACTGCCCCCTGGGGTGGGGGTTTGAGCAACCAAATATTGTTGTTGTGGAAAAGACTAAGTAAGCACAGCGGGTTGTGAATTTCCCTTAAATATCTTGGCCACTTCATCGCGATGTGGACAGTCCCGGGTGTAGTGATCATCACCACAAATGAGACATGGGAATTTCAGTTTTTCCTGTGGTTGGTTTCCAGCAGCAGGGGTTTGAGGTTGATTTTTTGGTTATTCGTTGTTGTTGTTTTTCTTTGGTTTATTTCTTTCTTTCTTCTTGCCCCCAGGTTGTTGTGAAGGGGTCGATTGGACCACATTCACCTCAGAGACCTGATTTTGAGGGGGGTTAGAAGAGGGTGCAGTCAGACTGGGAGTAGGCACCGGGGTGGACCGCTAGGTTGTTCCAGTTGACTGGGAAGGAGATTGGGTTTTGACGGAGCCAATGACTCCATCCATGTGCAAGGTAGATGATGGTTTGGATGGATCATTAGTGGCACGGGTAGCATTCGGTATCAACTCGTACAGTGTACCAGATTGTGAATAAACCAAATCTAAGTACTAGGCTCGAGCAACAGCCTCTTCTTCAGTGACTACACCACCCATGGCAACATCACGAGCGATCTGGGGTAACAGTGATTTGGTGAACCATTCCGCTAATAATTGGTCAGGAATGACCTCTTTAATTAGCCTTCATCGTCATATCCATTCATGAATATGATCAGAGATATGTACGGAAGTTGTCTGACGAAGGGAGGTCAATAGTTCAGTACCTATCTCGTATCAAATGGGTAGTTGGAAATGTGTGAGGAAGGACATGGCAAGGGAGTTGAAATCATGGAAAGAAGTGTGTGGTAGTTCAATATACCACTTTGTTGCAGAACCTGTAAGCGTTCGTTGGAAAAGATGCAAACATATAGAATTGTCCATGAGGGAGTTGGATGAACACCACAAATGGAAAGTCATCACATGGTTGTTTGGGTCTTCTTCGGACTTTCCATCGAATTTTGGAATATCGGAAGGAAGTTTAGTTGGGATAGCTGGCCAAATCAAAGAATGAAAAATGGGATCATTCATTAACCGAGACAATTTTGGAAGCTCTAGGGTTGCTAGGAAAGGTAATTGTCAGTTAACCTGTGGGTAATACTGGTGTGGCATAGGGACACCAGTAGGGCCATACACTGGGTTATGCGGATAATTGTAACTAGTGGGCCCTCTTGTGTAAGGTTGGTGTCGACCAGGGTACACATGATTTGAGGTGTTTTGCAAAACATGTGCGAGCGAAGGATAACCGGATGGGTTTTGAGGATTGTAAGCTAGATTTGGCATTTGTCCATAAGGAGGTTGTTGTGGAGCTTGAGAATTGTGTCCCCCCGGGAACTGTAGATTTCCTGGAAAAGGGATGTTCCACGGATTGGGTGTGTCGAACACATTTTGTCCATACAGTTGATGGTAAGCTCTATATTGAGGCTGCCCCTTAGCATGAGGGTGTCCTCCAAATGGAAATTGTCCTTCGGTGGGAGGATGCCCCCCATCTTGAGGTAGATTTCCCGGAATCTGAGAACCAGACGTAGACAACTGACCGGTGCTTCTTAATGGATTAAAGCTACCAAGACCGATCCCTCCAGGTTGTTGTATAGGTATAGAACTTCCAAGCATGACTTGGGTAGTAGAGATAGTAGAAAAGTTTAGTTCTCTATACCCAAAAGGGAGTGATGATGAAGGTCTAGGTGTTATAGGTGTGCCAATTGTAGCTTGGCTAACCACCACATTACCAGTGGGAATAATCGAAATGTGAGGGACCATTGTAGAATGGGCCATCTGGAGAGAAAAAGTAGACCTTGGGCCAACGGACGATGTGTTCGGACCAATGGACGGTGTGGCTAAAAAAGCGGTAGTACCAGTAAAATGGTTTAAGGTTACAGTGTAGGTGATAGGTGCGTTGGCACCTATCGCTGCTCCATAAAGATCCTGCACCATGCACGGTGGACTTCAAACAATGTCTGCGATCCAAAAGGGGTCATAGACTAAAGGGTTTGAATGAGACCCAATCGGAATGTCAGAAGGATTGACGACGACAAATTCACCGACTGAATTTAGTTGGAGAACACGCCGCTCATATCCCTCTAGAATGCGGAAAGCTTCCGGAGACTCTGAAACAATTCAAAAATTATCTAAAGGAGTGGGAACTTCTTCTTGGGAGGTTGTAGTGTCTTGAACCTCACTCTGTTGAGGAGATTCCTCCATAGAATGAGGGGGTAAAGGGGTGTTCCCTTCTATATTTTCTAGAGGAAGTCCCTGTAGCCTCCGCGAATGGCATGGAGGGTCGATGTTGGCGAAAAAGAGTCGGCGGAAGAGATCTATGGACAACTACTGAAAAGAAACAACATACGCTAATAAAATCTAGGAGTCACAACCAAGCAAACAGGACCTTATCTCGATGATTGTACTAGTTGGTGATGAAATCCAACGTCATGTGATCAAGTCAAGAAGGGGCGGGGATATGGTGGAACAGTTACAATGGTGACCTGCTTAACAGACTTACACCTTGGTGCAAGCTTCCACGCAGTAATTGTGGATTTACCCCCCAAGGAGCTCGAGTGAGTTTGACCAATGTCTGCTCCAGGTACAGTGAGACTTCCCTTCACTGTCACCTTGTGTAATACCCTAAAGATTATGGCCACTAAGGTTACCAATTCGCAGTCATCCCCTGGGTGGGAACAGTCGATAGTCTAGTCCGAACGTACGAGCAAGGTATCTAGCCCGAAATCAACTTAAAAGGTGTCCACTCAACCTTGTGGGTATACCCTTTAAGCGATCCCCATAATATGATCTGACCACTACAATCAGTCAAACCACGGAGGGATAATCTCCGTAGCTTTCCCGAATGTGACCTCGTGCGTAACCCCTGTGTGAGAGGGGGATCCCAGGCAGACTTATACGACAATTGGATTTGACTCTCCTTAGGTCAGGATGCTAATGTTTTTTTTGGCAACTTTGGAGAGTTATGCTCACAGCCTAATCCAAAGTACTAGTCCTAGTCTCCTATTGGTGGAGGATCCTAGAAAAGAAAATGTTCTAGATAGTTTTTAATTAGCGTTCATTTTATGGCCGTTCTTTACTCAAAAAGGGTGCATGGAAGAAAAATGGATGGAATGATGACTCAATCCCCAAAAAATGCATCAAAGATGATAAGAAGTCATTTATTTTCAATGAACATCTATTTAAGGGAGAGAGAGAGAGATTTCTTTTCACTAACAAGCACTAATAAGGAATGCCCTCAAACAAATTTTCTTCAATCAAATCTGATGTGGTGCTAAAACCTTTTGAAAATACCTTCTAATATGCAAAATCAATCATGAAGATGTATCTTTATTGTTTGTATGTGAATAATGATTAATTCGAAACAACACTTTTCCTGCCAATTATCCTTTTAGATCAAGGAAACTCAAATGAACACAAACAGGTTTCGTACAAACAATACACCCTCTTGTTGTGATAAAAAACAAGAAGCAAAAGAAAAGAAAAAAAAAAGAAAAATCAAGAACTTCACGCCAAAAGAAATGTCGAAGAACAATGACCTTAACTAAGACCAAATGGAGAGATTCGTAGGCTTCTGATGTCCTTCACCAGAGTTTCTCGCTCAGTCAAAAAGGAGAGAAAGACAATGCATTGGTTTCAAACTCCAAATAGCAGAAAAAATCATCAATAATGAAGAAGGCTACAAAATCTAAACAGAAAGGTGTTCGTTCTTCAAAAAGAAGGATGTCAAAGTTGAATGGGAAGAAGCATTGACTCACAGAGAGGTTCAACAAGTGAAAATACAGAAGCTAAACCCTGAAAAAGCAATTCTGGAAAAGTTTTTGGCCAAAAGAGGGTCGGTGCTCTATTGTAAAGGGAAAGGAGCATTATAGTGCTCTGTGTAAGGAACTTAGGGAGCGTTGGCGCTCTGTTAACACAAGCACATGGGTGTCAGGCTTAGAAATCTCCTAAAAGTGTAAAAAAATCCAAAAATTGCAGTCTAGTCTTGTCAATCAAGCTGAGTGTGATGGGGTAGGGAGTCAATCAGCTCATGAAATCAATCAAAAAGGGGGTGAACCAGGTATGAAAACAATCAAGGGGTAAAACAGGGTCAATGAGGAGAAATCAAAACAAAAAGGTTTCGATTCAAGAATCCCCAATGGAGTCGCCAATTTCTATTGAAGGAAAATCTCCCTGCGGACAGGTAGATCTCCTCTTGAGAGCTAGACTCTTAACTCTTAAGATAGAAGATGCTTAACATGGACACTGACTTCCTTTCTGATCTATACAAACTAATGCATGAGGAGGAAGGAGAACAAAAGTACCTTTTTATCGATGTTTGTCCCTACACGCTCCAAGTTGAGCTCCAATCGTTCGCTCCTCGATGAGCCCTATAGACAAACAATAGCACAACCACTTCCTACTCTATTGACATTAGCTCAAAATAGATCTATCTATCATAGACAAGTTCATATGAGATTAAATATGGACTAGAAAGAAACAGGCCAAGCGTTTCATATTAATCAGAACAATGACAGAAGTATCTTACAACCGTAGATGCGAATACGACAGCTTTGTCAAGTCCCCTTTGTCTTAACCCTTGCTTGAAAGATCCACGATCTAGACGATAGTAACTTCAATGATTACTCTCCTCTAGTTCACTATGTGTTTCCTATGAGATCATAGGTTTCATGCTTACAATTCTCCCCCCTTTCCACCATGATAGAGCCTACTTATATAGGTTCAGAGAGGCTTAACCTCTTGAGGTATCTTTAGGATAAGTTGAGGAATTCCCTCCTTAGATAAGGGATCTTCTCCTGAAATCAGGAATTCGAATGCAACTGCCTTCCAAACTTGAAATATAATCCCCTTATCTTCCTCAACGGGCCAACTACTGCCCAGATTAGACAGTGCTCCCTCAAAAGGGGCATCAGGGTGCTATAGCACTCCCTAGGAGGCTCAAGGGGGGCGCCAGTGCTATAAATATGGGTATCTCTCCTTCAGAGGGGTGATTTGTTGTTATAATTCTCCTCAGCACCTTGTAGGTGAGAGCCAACACTCCTAAGGCTGATGTAGGGGAGCGCTCTCCTCTAAAACTCTAGTTTGAGAGCTCTTTTCAGGTGGTAAGAGATTCCTGACTCCAGTTAACCATCCTTCCTCCTCCAAATCAGTTGTTTGAGGTATTCTAAGTGTCTCCTTAGTGTCATCATTGTGGAAATATGCTTGAACAACATTTGCGACACTTGTGAACAATATGTGACACTTGCGACAGTTGTGAGGAGCACGCAACACTCATCACAGCGAGTAATATTGATGTGTAACAGAGATAGTAGAAAAGAAAGAGACTAAACAAGAGGAGATGTATAGTCGGATCTAGATAGAGCTCCAGGGAGTGTAGCAGGAACTTCAGTCAAAGCGCGCAGTCTCCACTGTGCCCCTATCTGTCAGAACACCAAAAGTAGGAGATGAGCCAGGTCAACTCCACCAAATCGCAGATTCAATTGAGGCTTGAATTTGAAAAGAACAATATGAAGCAGAGAAAGACATTCAGGATTTGACAAAAGTACAGGGACTACTTGTAGAACAACGCAGTGCTGCAGAACAAGAAAAGAGTGCCCTCCAAGCAAAGTGGAATGACAATAAATCACAACTACAACAAGAAAAGGAACAGATGTTGGCAGAGAAACTCAAGGTAAAGGAAGCGTTCAATAGATAACTTCACTCTGTGACAATTATTGAGATAAGGACAAAAGAAAGCATCCCACAGTAGGTGACACAACTCGAAGAAGTGATCCAGAAGCTCCAACAGTGCATTGCATATCTAGATCTTTGTGCAGTACCTGAGACCCCATAGGAGATCAGAGACCAAAGAGAAATAAATGCTCATAGCACAACTGACAGACTGAAATCTCTTTCCTTGGAGTGCAAGAAGTTTAGTAGCCACAACACCCAGACATATGAGAACCTCACTGAGAACCCAGAGCTATATAAATTAGAGTTGTAGCTCTAGGAGGCGAAGTATGAAGCTGAAAATCTATAGACACAATTGAAGGCCCTATCACCTGTAGAAAGAATGAAGAGATCTCATGAGAATTGCATGACCCAACAACAGATCCATATGATCTAGAGAAAAGTTATGGACATGACTCAATGACTTCAACCAGTGCAAGACAAGGCATGCCTGTTGTTTTCCAAGATTGAAAGCTAAGGGGCAGATCTAGAATAGGTTGTCATCACCATAGAACAACGCCTGGAAGGACCAATAAATGACACAGTGATCCTGGAATTCACTGAGAAAGAGGCCACAACAAAGTAGCAGGTTGAAGAAGCTCGAGCTAAGCTCAAGACATTCGAGGCAGAATTGATCAGACCAGAGTGAGTCGGGACGAGTCACAGGTGAGTTTTGGGGGCCTTTTGGCCCTTGAACAAGTTTTGGGAGATACTTGGTCATGTTTGACCATTTTTGGGACTTCGACAGCCTATCGAAGATGGATCACTAGATGAAGCGGATATTGTAGAATCTCAGCCCACTTTCAGGGCCCTTTTGGGTTTTTGGGAATATGTAATGGGAAAGGGATGTCGGCCCGTGGGTTTACCCACACTTAGGCCCACTTTTGTAATGTATAAATAAATATCTAGGCATCTATTGGAAGAGATAGAGATGTATGTGATGTAAGCTAAGTGCTAATAGATTTTGTAAGTGCTTTTTGCATGGATGTAAGAGGCTTGCATAGCTAAGTGCAATTCGTTGTAAGGAGTTGTGGAAGGATTTGTGTTGTAGCGCAAGGAAGAAGGATATAGCGAGCTACGTAGATCTTTTGTCCTATGCGAAGAAGGGTTTTGGTGGCTCTGTGTTGTAACATATTGAAGACACTAATAAATAAGAAGAGTTGGTGGACATAGCCCCAGGGTGGGTGTGAACCACGTAAATCTGTGTGTTATGATTTGTGCTTCGAATTGATGTGTTCATCCCTTCTTTTGTTAAGTGTTTTGACATATTTAGATAGATTTACTTATGATTTGTGCTTTTTAGAGGTGTGTGAATGTTAGATGTAACATGTATGAAGATGCTTAGTGTTGATCTACTGGATATGATCTATTTCACTGTTGCTAAGTGCTGAAATGCCTTAGACCTAAGTGAATGTTGTGATGCTCTGTGCTATCTGCGAAGTAGAGTAATGGTTGAATATTGATAATCTATTGGTGCTAAGTGATTTGTAAATGATATAATCACATATCTGTGTCCCAGCTAAGGTTGTAGACACCTAAGTCTTGCAACCACCCCTTCCTCTATCTCAGGTGAGACTTCATCTACTTCGTAGGTGTTTCCGAAAGGGCTGGTAGTTAGAGTTTCGTTGGTGCACTCTTGTAGAATTAAAACCTGGGTCTGCCCCTATGCCAACATATTTTATGAAGAACCTTTGTCTCCTTTGAACTCTTTTCTTGCTTCCTTAAATATTTGTCTTTCTTTCTTTACATCAAAGGTTTCGGTCTTCTCTGCATCTTTCCTGATTCTTGAATCTTTTGTATTCTTCCCTTGGGTCATTCTGTCATCTCCTGTAATAGTGCCTCCTATAGTAATAACAATGGCTCTAGGGTATTCTCTGCAAGGTTCAACTTTGATCAAATGTATGTGCGGATTCTGTTGAGGTCCTCGTTTCTCTTGAAGTTTAGCCAACAATACTGGGCATTCCTTGATAACGTGTTCAAACGAGTTGCAGTAGCTACAAGTAGTACAAGGGTTCTGACAGTCCCTTGCCAAGTGTCCTGGCTGTGCATAGTTATAATAGATGATCTGTCCTCAGCCTCAACCCATACCTCATCCTCGTCCTCTTCCTCTAAATCCACCATGAGGATTGAAGTTTCCTCTCCCAGGGGAGTTGTACTGTGTAGAGTTTCCTTCTTGTTGTACTTTGCCTTGAATCTTGTATATGTCTCTGTTAGGGTCCTAACCCGCACATAGGTAGAACAATATATTCAGATGTAATAAAGGTCAATATTAATAAGGCCTTTCAATAAAAAAGAATAAGGTGAATGTAAGAAGACTTAATAGAAGCTTCTGCTTCTAGAAGGATATTCCTCTAGATGCTTCTTTTTAGTATAAATAGGAGTTGAGGGTATGAGAACCCTAGATTGGATATTATTGTAATAGAGCTCTGCTCAACTGGAGGTTTCCCCCTCAAAGAGGCCCGTGAACATTGCTTTCAGATTCAAAGTGTTATTTCTGTTGTTATTCTTATATCATTTCAGTGTTATTGTGGTGAATGTTCTAGTTATATTGTTGTTATTCTGCCATTACTATCATTTTATTTTTGTTCTACATACATTTTATATCTGGTATATTACAAGTGGTATCAGAGCACTTTCCTCGGCAGAAAGTGTGGGTTAAATTTTTTTCAGGGTAGAGATGTATTCCAGCGTCTTTAATCCATAGAGATATGTCGTTACGCGCATAAACCCACGGTTGAGGGATTCATACATGTAGGAAATACAAGTGGTACTTAAGCGCACATGTGTTGGCCACCCTTGTAACCCCTGTTGGTACCCCTTTGAGTGGTAGCGCATTAGATAGCACCTGTGTATGGATCGGCCTAGATTATCTGAAGCCCTCTTTAGATAAATCGATCGGTCACCTGTCTGCTATAGTGTCACTGAGAAAAACACTCGGGAATATACTCTCTAGTACCTGGGTAGTCGGGTAGTACGGCTAAGGGTACGGTCTATCCTCCTTAGTTAGTGCCCTGAGATATTGGGCCGAGTACTACTATTGGACCCTACACATATATCAGAGAGCTATAGCATAGGGAAAACCCTTGTCTGTAGAACCCTTGATTACCTAACCCTTGGGGATAGAAACATAAACAAATTAAAATAGACAAGATCTATTGTCGCGCAACTGTGTTTGGGTTGCCAAGTAAATACACATTTCTTTCTGGTTAGGTATTACAATCTCTCGACCTTTCATACATGAGATCGTAAGCCCTACAATATCTATCATCATGCCCTATGGACTTACATAATGTAAAATACAAATTTGTAGGTGTCTGAACATACTTTTTCATGTAGTAGCACTCACTAGGGTGATGTCTGTTTCTGCATACCTTGCGCTAGGGTAAGGTGAATTTCTTTAAAGGGATCAAAGCTCTAGAATTCAAGTATTCATTGAATATGGGATAGTGTTCCTTGTCATGGCCTTCTGATATACATATGACACACTAGATGTCTTCACTTTTATCTTTTCCCTTGTCTTTCTTCATATCTTTGACCTGCAAAGACAAAATAATCAGTTGACTCAAGATCTGACTCATACCTGAGATGGATTCTCCCATAGGGGATGATTCTAACTTCATGGCAATCTCTAGTGCCTCAAACTATGAAGCAATATTTGGTTTCATTAGAGGAACTTTGATGTGTGGTAAGAGGGAAGAAATGAACCATTCTTTGTTCTGCCCATCTGGAATCTGAAAAGTCAATCACCCTGTTAGGGTCTTGAATCTCTGATTGAACTCCCAAATAGTTCAGCTACCTTCTGCTTGATCTCCTTCAGTTTTGTAATACATTGGGACTACATCTTAGGTTTCTTAAATTCTGTAATCAACGCATTCTTGATTTCATTTAGTGGCTTAGGATATGCAAGTCCTTGGACAAGATTCATGTACCAACTTAGTGCACGATCTCTTTGGGTAGTACTAAACTAGGTTCTTTTAACTGCTTCATCAGTGACATTCTTAATATTCCATATGGCTTCACATAGGAACCAGTGTTGGTCAGGATCTTCAGATCCATCTCCCCTAAGGATAGGGAGTCTCATCTCATCTACCATAGATATTCCTAGGGTCCCTGACTGAGTATGTGGTGGACTACTAGTGACGGTGCTCTAGACGCTCTGGTGGCTTGGATTACTCTAATTGCTTAATACTACTGAATCAAAAGGAGGGGTAATAGAACTTACTTCAATAATCTGCGCAGTTCCTGAAGTTTCTGGCTCATCTCGGTGAAGTTCTTCGGCTTCCTCTTCCTCTTCCCTAGTGGGTTATGTGTTAAGAACCAAACAACAATATAGCATAGAAAAATCTCAGGAAAAGTACTCAACGCCTTGAAAAAGAGATAATTTCAGATAATAAGCCTCTTCGAGGGGGAAACCTCCTTTTACCCCAATTAAATGTTCAAGTACAAGATGATTCAAAATGAAAATGTCTCCTTGGTATATATAGGAG
>ML803221.1:192270-218298 GCA_009831015.1 Picea engelmannii | reverse complement strand
ATTTTCTGGAGGCTTATTTGGTGTAGGAGGTCCCTTTTTGGGTGGCATGTTGGCCAAATATCACTTTTGAGTCTTGATTTTGAGGTGGTTCTGCTAGACAATATTTATTCTGTTAGATCTCCCAAGTTTTATCCCTTCTGGGTATGAAACTTTCCTTTAGGTAGTTCTCTGATATTTCTTCTCTACATTGCCACAGGTCTGATCAAAATTGGATGTTCCAAGTGGAATTTATGATAACTTCCTCACCACTTGCCGATTTTTGGCCTTTCCAGGAGATCTCACTTGTATAGAATGGCCCGCACAAAATAATTTATATCAAATTCTAAAACTCGCACCCAAAATACTACAGACTGTCCACGATCCAATGCAACCAGTCCCACTCAATTTGGATACTCCAACAAGAAGTTATTCTTTTTTTACCTGGAACACCTTCTTGAGACTAGTCAATAGGACTAGTCAGATACCCTATCTTACACAAGGTGTATCTACAAATTTAAGATGACCCAGAATCTGAAATTTTTTCCAAAGATACCTTACTAATTTATGTAAATTTTATCCAGAGTTCAGGGTCTGAAACGTTACAAAAAAAATTTTATAGAAAAAATTCCACAATGAATCATTTCAAGATGATTCCAGAACCCTGTCTTGTACAGGATATATCTCCGAAAGTATAAGGCATCAAGTGCTGAATTTTGAACCCAACGTACCTTGATCTATATTCTAAATACCCTCCAAGCGGTTCCTTCTGAAACGTTGTAGAAAAAAAGTTATAGAGAAAATTCCATGGTGTGTCATATGTAGCAGCGAAACCCCAAGACCTTGAGCTCTGATACCATATGTTAAGAACCAAACAACAATATAGCATAGAAAAACCTCAGGAAAAGTACTCAACGCCTTGAAAAAGAGATAATTTTAGATAATAAGCCTCTTCGAGGGGTCAACCTCCTTTTACCCCAATTAAATTTTCAAGTACAAGATGATTCAAAATGAAAATGTCTCCTTGGTATATATAGGAGACTAGGAGGTATAATTACAAATAATGGCCTAAAGGCGACATAATTAAAATAACATTACTAATATAAATTACAACTAATGGCCTAAAGCCGACATAAATAAAATAGCATTAATAATCTAATATGCCCCAATTAAGGGGTAATGGGCCAACATTAGGGCTTAACATTATGAATGTTCTTCATCAGTTAGATATTCCTCTTCTCCACTGTAGAAACCCTCATCCCCATAGTTCTTCTTGAACAAGTTCACAAAGTGAACTTCTCTGAACACTCTCCCACTGCATGTATGTCCATCCTCTATGTCATTACCGCTGTCTGAATTTTTGAACATTAGCCTTTTCATATTCGACTAATCTACTGTATCTTCAAGATGTTCTTCTCATGCAAAAGCATCTTGATTCTCAACTTCATAAAGTGTAAAAAATTTCCTCTGGGTTCCTTGAAGAAATATCGCTCATCTTGGCTATATGAATCTACTCTGTCAACAACAAACTTGGTGATGTAGCCTCCAATGGTGCTATCAAACCAATGATCTACTACTCGTGACATGGCGATATCATCTCTTTTGACCTTCTTGATCAACTCCGACATCCAAACCACAGGAGGTCTAGATCAAATCTCAAACTGGGTATCTGCTAACCTAGATAACCACTTGTATAGCTTCTGATGGATTCCCCCAAAGAATATCTCATGTGTATCAGTAAAAATATGTCTCTCCAACCAATCCTCTGTACTCATATTATGGTTCTTGTTATGGGCTTCAGCGAAGTCCTTTTCTTGATCCTCTATCCACTTTTGAATCTTTGCCTTTGATGGGAACCACCTTGAGATTCCCTCAAGAAGATTCTTGTCCTAACAATAGAACCATTTGTTGGCACAGGGGCAGACCTAGGGTTTAGCTCCAAGAGCACACCAACAATCCCTAACTATTGGCCCTTTCGACTACACTTGCAAAGCAGATGCAGTCTCACCCGAAGCATCTATGGGGGGGTTGCAGGACAAAAGTGTCTACAACCAAGGGGAGTATCAAGTGGATCCAATACCAGAACAATACAACATTAATATATCACCTATCATATTAGATCTATTCTTCACATCTACTTATCATATCTAACATAATAATGTAATAAAATTATATCTAGACAAAATAACACAACATTGATCACACACACAAGACATATATACATGGTTCACCCTCTCTCTAGGGCTACGTCCACATAACTGTGATTTATAATATATTAAGATGAAAGAATACAATTCTGATCTACGCTCTTAACCAACAAATCTCTCTCTTCTCTCTATCTCTCCCCCTTCCTACGCACCCAACTGAATATCTTACAATACCAGAAGGTTCTCACACTTAGCACTTATCTCTCACACAACAATAATCTCTCAAAACATACCAACAACAAATAGATCGAGTAACTCCAACCTGAACGAACCCTCTTCCCTCATATAGGTTCTTATTTATACATTACAATCACTTACCGACATCCTTAGGTCAAAACCTAGGTGTCCTAAAACCTAGATACCAAAACCATAGGTGTCTAAAACCCTAAGTCAACTTGACCCTCGTTTTCAGGGCTTTGTCAGCCTATATTTTCTTCCTTCTCGTGTGGTGCTCCAAAGAATCTATCAGTGGATTTTTCCACTTGCTGAGTTGTCCATGATCCTTCTTCCTTGCTGATATGTCATCCTCTATATCCTTGCCAACAAATTTCTTTCTCGGTCTTTGCTCCATCTTTTATGCTCTTTTTCTCACTTCGAGCCAGTAATAGTCACTGTGTCTTCCGCGAAGTTCGCATTCTCCTTTTATTCCTTGATCTTATATTCCTTCCAAAACCAAGGGCCAACAAGAGCATTTGGTAAAAACACATTCTCGTTAGCTGCCATCTCGGCTGGGGGTAACCCTAGTTTTGGATCACAAAATCCTGTGCAGGGTACTATTCCTGCATAGGGGGCACACACGTCTCAAGGGCCTTGGAATCTGTGGCAGGGATCAGTTCCCTCATCATGGATGTCGATAGGGGTAAACCCCTTCCATGGTCAATGGAACCCTGGGCAAGGCTCAGGACCTATTCCTGTCGGATCGGTAGGGGGAAAAACTTCCCATAACCTTTGGAACACTACGTTAGGAGCAATCCCTTCTTAGCCCTCAACGTCCTACTACGGGAGTCAGTAGATGATGTCTCAACAAGCGCAATATATAAATATCATCCTAGGCCATGGTTTTTACCAGAACCTAGGCCATCAGCCTAACTTTTTCTGGCAACCTGGTGCCATCCAAATCCTAGGCTCCTATAGTCCTGTACATACTCAACAACCTAAGCTACCATTTCTGGCAACTTTTCATTTTCCAGACTTGTCAAGATTATTGAATGACCCAATCTGTCACGATCCACGTTGGCCTGCTATGCCGACCAAGTTACCCTTGGACATTCCAAAGTTCGAAGGCAAGCCTAACAAATATCCAGCTGATCATGTGACCACATTTCACTTGTGGTGCTCTTCCAACTCTTTGACAGATGACTCCATCCAATTGCGTCTGTTTAAATGCATTCTTATCGAGAGTGCCGTGAAATGGTACATTAAGCTTGATCGCTCTATATACTCTACTTTTGTTCAATTGGAAATGGATTTCTTAAGCCATTTACAATTACCTATGAGATACGATGCCGACATAGAATTGTTGGACAACTTTGAGCAGACAAAGGCTAACCATATCTCTAATCACATCCGAGAATGGTGACACCGGAAGAGTTTGATTAAAGTACCAGTTCCACCAGCATTCCTGCTAGAATGGTTCCTTAAGTCTTTGGTACCCTATCTATCCAAGGACGTAGCAACGTTGGGGGTATTTTCAGAGGAAGAACCGATAATGAGAGCTCAACAACTAGAGCTGATTTACTCTCAGTTTGGTTTACTTTATGAAGTTTTTCCAGATGCACCACGGTCTATTCTTGATAAGACCAGACACAAATCTATACCACATGGTGATGAAATTATTGGTTCAACACAAGAAAATCCCATTGATCTACTATCAAACCAATTGCAACAATTGTCGATACAGCAAACAGTGTCCATCCCAACTCCTAGTTCAGCTGCTCCCCCTACTCAAATGTTGGATGTACACAACGTGCAATTGACGAACCCAAAGGCCAACCAATAGGCTGAAGGGAAGAAAAACAATGAAATAAGAGTAAGGGGGATAAGAAACCAACCAATAATTCTCACAGGGGAAAAACAGAGAGAAAGAAGTTGAAGTATCCAGGCAAGCTTTGTGCAGAAGACCACCTGACTCACCTGTGCCCTTGACTCATGGAGGACCAAAAGTTATTGGTGCAGCAACAACCTGCAGTGTTAATGAACCCATTTCCTCATGGGAAAAATTTAACTCAATCCTCTGCGAATGCATATGGGGGTAGTCAGGGACCCCCTTCATCGTCTAGCAATCCCTCAACTTTGAATGTCTATATGTTGAAAGGTGAAGATCACATAGCTAATAGGGAACATGATTACAGAATGCCAAGTACTGTCGAAAAGGGTAAAGAAGACAAAAATCCATTTGTTATTCTCCATATTGAGAGAACTATGGATTAAATAATGACACACATATTGAAAGGGGTGTTCAATAAAGCTTCAAATAGTCCAAGCGAAAGGGCCGCTCAGAACTACTCTGTGGTGGAGGATTTGTCACAAACCCCTTACACAATGTCTTCTTTAGATTTCCTCCAGAGCTTCCCTTCATAGAGAATGGCTCTTCTATCTACCTTAGGATCTATTGAGACATGTAATCCATGAACTATCACACTTGATACAACTGACTTGAAACCTCATCTTCCATACCACGTCGCATTTCAGATAGTAGTGGCTCACCCCACGAAATCTTCTACCTGGAATATTTTTCACATGGTGGTTGATGAGGGCACCTCGACATGAGTGATGTCGTTGGCATGTTGGAAGGCCATTGGCCAACCCTCTTTGTCTCCTTCACCTACTCTTCTTACAGCTTTCAATGGTCGTTATTTCATACCACATGAAATCATTCCTTCTTTCCCCATGCATTTAGGAGGGAAGACCATGTGCGTTGAAGTTGAAGTGGTCGATGCACCTATCAACTACAACCTTCTATTAGGAAGGAGTTAGACATATGCCATGCATGCGGTGGTTGCCACAGTTTTTTGGGTCTTGTTGTTTCCATGTGAGGGCCAAATCATGACCTTTGATCAATTGTCTTTCTCCAGACCTGACCCTTCATTGGGGGCATCCGCGGTCCCGATGATTGATAATCCACAACCCAACATAATCAACATGGGGGTTGGTTTGTTCCCACCTCTCATGGATACTTTCGATTACCTGCCTCCTTCCAGCGATATCAAAATGATATTGGCTGTCCCTGACCAACCTAAGGCTAAAATATTTTCAATGTCATCATTCCACACGACTTACTTTAATGATCCGTGGATTCTTCCTTCCCCAATAGTCATGATGGAAGGGACAGGGAACCATGGCATGTCCATTCCCTTGTCCATGGAAAAATTTGCATACTCTATAGTCCAGTAAGCTTTAGCCGACACCGATCCGACTCCTGCACTGGATTTAGGTCCAGTTCTAGAGCCTTCTTGGGCTCAAGGTTCCCTTGCCACTATCGATTCCTTAGACTTGGTATTGCCCTCTAATGAGGAGATTTTAGAGGCATTGACTGGTCTAGACAAACCCTGGGATGATCTCCATCACAGATCATATTTCCTCCTAGAGTTAGGAAGAATAGAGGCAGGAGAATTTGTGTTGACTATGACTGGAGATAGGTCTTGTCATATTAATCCTCTGGCTACGCACGCAGTTTATGCTGATGGTAATATGGAAACCATCACTAAAATGATACTTATTGATATCTCCAGAACCCATGGCATCATGGAGAATGTCTTCACTGAAGCAGACTATTCCCCTAAGGAGATTAAGATCTATACAAATTATCGTCTAGTTGATTTTGAAGGGAAAGATTTAGCAGAGCCTAGAAATGGGCTCTACCTCAAGAAGTATTACTCGTAGGTGGGTCACCTTGGATGACTTCTTGTACATATGTATAGTTCTTATACATTTTTTTGTTTTTGTCTTTTTGGTCTTATGGACGTGTCATTTTGATGTCATCTTTTTCATTGTGGAAAATGTCAAGTGAATCGGAAGTGTTCTTTGGATTTGCATACAATGTTAGCCGACACACTCAGAAGCTTGCTTTTGCATCTTGGGTGATCTTCACACCTCAAGGCCAGTTGTTATCTTATGGAGGCATTTATTTAGGTGACGCCACAAACAATGTTGTTGAATACAATGCAGTAATAGAGTTTCTTCATGACGCCTTGTCGCAAGGTATCTCGTACCTCCGGGTCTACTTAGATGCACAATTGGTTGTGTCCCAGTTAAATGGGGTTTACCGCATTTACGATCCTACTCTACATCGATGATTCCTTAGGGTATGCCTCTTAGAATTTTTTTTTGATTATATTATGTATATCCATGTTCCTAGGAGGTTGAATCAAATGACAAATACTCTAGCTAATCAAGTATTAGATTGGCATATTGCACACACATAAGAAAAAGCACACACATACACATGTAAATACATTTGTAAATAAATGTAACCCATAAAACAAAAAGATGTATATATATATATATATATCAAAAGTAGCAGAGTACATAGGTGGGCACAAGCACTCTAAAAAATAATGAGTTTGGTATATAATGTCAGTATTATGCCCTCAAAAATATACAAAGAGTTTCCCCGGCATGAAAATGGTCCACCCTAAGCTAAGCACGAGGCCTGTTGGCCCTGCCATAGTGGACTACATCATTTTCAAAATGTTGAAATAGCTGGACCCAGGTCTATGGCACCCCAACAACATGAGGCTGCATAGATGGAGGGAGATCCTCGATCTCGGCCATAGGCACAGTGCGAGTGAGTGCAGATAGATTCCACTCCACTCATCTCAAAACTCTCTCAGCCTCTCCGACTGGAGGTACCCACGCTATTGTTGTTGGTATGACAGCCACTGTTGTTGCTACCTTTGGTCATGGACGGTGCTTGCTGCACACAAAATCAGCCAAACTCATTGGTCCCACTGTTGTGAGTGGTAAATCCCCTTACAGACTAGAAAATAAGGTTATATTATTCCTGCAGATATGACCAAAAGAAACCAACTTTATACCTTCGTCCCCAGACCTAATCCCCATTTCTTTTCAGCAAATACATGGTTAGACCAATGCACCTTCTTTCGGGCATTCAATGTCAATCCTTCTTCACGCTTGATTGCTTGTTAGCATCTCTCCTCCCAAGGATGACCTGCATACAAAACAAGCAACAAACTACACATGCATTTTACCTAAAAACTAATGGGTTAGAGATTCAAACATATATTTAATAAACTTATGAAGAACTCATAAAGTGGGATGGGAAAAGCATTTCTTTATTACTTTTAATGAATCAACTTACAATGTCGAGATCGACCACTGCTTCGCAAACCTGATCCTGGGCTCCTCTTCAAATGTCCTCCAACTTCTTTGCTCTATATCTCTCCTTGCACAAGGATGGCTAAAGGGTTGGGACAATGGGAATGTGCAATTGGGAAGAGTTTCTTTACTATTATTCTCCTTCTCCAAATGGGACCCCTACCCCTTCTTTTATAGGCTAGAAGGAGCTAGGTATTTGGTCAAACCCTCGGCCATGCATGGTTAGGAGTTTCAGTTAACTCACCCAAAGTTGTGTGTTCCGTTGGCAACTTTTATTTTTTCATGCTTTTGTAGGTACACGCAGGTTGTTTTATGTCAGCTAGCGTGTACATGCATGCAATAATGGAGTAAGGCGCATGGGCCTTTATAAAGGAGGTTTTTTAAAGAGTTGTTCAACAGTGTTTTGGCAAAGAAAGGATCTGAGATGGCCTGCTGCCAGGTAAGCATGTCTGGTGCAAATTAGGGTTATAACAGATGCCCCCTAATGTGTGAGGTCAGAAGAGCATCTGATGGCCAAAATACATTAACAATCTTCACTGATGTACCAAACGAGTGAGCCCATGGATCAAGAACCGGGAGGCGCCATCTGTAAAATAAAAAATGTCTCACCGAGGTGGGCATACCCATGCTTGGGATAAAATAGAATCATGGCTACCAATAAAATACACTATAGATCCATGTCGAATAACTATATAAAGTGTAGCCGTGAACAATACACAACAAAGCTACATCTCGAAATAAAAAATATATGCACATAGAGTATCGATCTTCTAGAAGCTGATACGGCCTAATGGCTGGAGATGAGGTTTTCATAGCTCGAGAAACAACTTCAAAATATTCAAAACTCAGGTAGGAGTGTAATATGAGTGTACAACTACACTACCCAGAGGTCTTCGATGGCTCATTGGTCATGGACTAGATAATCTTGATGATCAAACTGAAGGCTTCATTGATTTCGAACAAGGACTTGATTGTACATTCAAGATGGTCGGGTATGAGGGAAAGAGACAAACTGCAGAGGGGTCGACTTAGGCTTGGTGACAAACTTCCCTTGGACAACAACACAACAAATGATGAGACTCAGGCAGCATGGAATTAACATTTTTTCATTTTTAAGGAGTCTGAAAAAAGCTTAACTATGGATTCCGTCGGGAATGTTCTTTTGGACCAGTTTAGCAAGTGTGAAAGAACAAGGTCACTCGACGATCTTTTCAATTTTAGGGAGTCTGAAAAGAGCTTAACTATGGACTTCAAGGGGGTTCCTTTTTCGTAAGTTTAGTCCCTCAGGCCCAAAAAAGGGGTAAAATTATACCTGAGGGTACTCTTCTAGAGAACTGAAGTTCCATAGAGTATACCTTTGTTCGTATAGTTGACCGTCCGGACCAAAAAAGGGGTAAACTACCACCGGACAGACGTGACTTCAAATTTCAGTTTAACGAGTGTGAAAGGCCACAAGATCGCTCGACGATATTTTCATGTTTAGAGGTTCTGAAAAGGGCTTAAAAGAAGACCTGTAACATTTTTTGGGAGTCCCGAGGGTGAGGTCAAGAGTGAAAAAGAATCATGCAAATGAGGCTCAAACTCATAATTAGGGAAAATGACAAGGACTCTCGAGCCTACAGTGATTAGAGACAGCATGGACACCATAATGCAACCAAGATCTACCTAGGGCATCCATGTTTCGGTAAGTTCTACCACCAACTTGCGACACTTCTAAAGCATCCATGATGGTTCCATGTTGCAATCTGATGGGATCGATCCTATGGAAAAGGAATAAAGACAACAAGATGCAAAATTCAGAGAAAAAACCTAACCTATATGCTCAAGTTGATCATCTGATATTTTTCCATGAATCGTCAAAAGTGTCCCAAAACTCCAAAAAATTTCCTCGATACCTGATCATACCCTTCCCATGCAACTCCTAAATCACTCTAAATGATTTTTGGTTTAAAGAAAATGATAAGGGAGGCCAAAAATGTGACAAAAAAGGGCCAAAAAGTCTATAAATAGAAGTTGGCAGCTCATTATCACTATTTCTGATTTGGAAATTGACTCTGGAGCCAAAAGACCCCCTTTGATAAAAGTGGTGATTCCAGGAGCTACAGTGGATGAAACGACCTTCTGTCTGGACCAAGTAAGTACAAACTCCCCCATTTTCCAATTTAAATCTTTACTTTTTTTTTGGGTTCCATGTTTTTGGTGGGCATCGACCCTAGGTTCACACAGACTATCTCTAGACAGGTCGTGTGTACATTCAAGCAGAGTAAAGAATGCACGCGTGTACATGCGACTGTCAGCATGACAGCCTGTGTGGACCTCCCTTAATGAATAAAAAGAGTTATAAAGCAAGGGTTAACCCTATTGAACTTTGGTGTTTTTCAGGATGTATGTTCACTAGAGAGAAAGGAAGCATGAAGAAGTTAGTGAGTTGGTTGGGGAAGACCCCAATGCTGTGGCCACGATGATGCAATGTGGGTTACTAAATTTTTTCCTATGTCCTTTTATGCGGGCACAACCGAGGCATCCTGATGCAGAGGCTTTTATGTTAGATGGGTAGTCACTAGTGCCCACCACCAAGAATATATACTTTTTGACTGACCTCTCAAACAGAGGGGAACTAGTCAATTTCCAGACATTTCCTTCAGGGCCGCATAACATAGCGGAATTGATAGCCCTTTACTGTGAGGCTGGGATAGATCGATCGAGCTCACAGGTGCCCATAATAAAGATCGCTGACTTATCATTGCAAGTGATTGTATTTCTCATTGGGAAGATTACTGGTTCTACAACCTTGCATCAGGCTTCCCGTGCACATATGAACTGTGTCATCCAGTGCTTGAACGCACAAATTTTTGACCGGAGTACTACATTGCTTGAGTGTATGAATAGGTAGTTGATAGATTGTTGATTACAGACATAGAGTAACTTCAGGTTCGGGACCGTTCTATGCTCATTCTTCTTTGAGATAGTTCTGAGCTTTAGTCCTTGAGTAGTGGTACGAGGACATCAAGCCTCTCTTCCTGCTATGTGTAGATGGGCAGTATTGTTGCCACGATAGGGTGGTGGAAGGACTAATGAGTCCTTCAATGATGACTTCTTTGCGTGGATATCGCGGAAAATCCCAGTTATCGAGGATTACTCGTATGCAGGGATTGATTTTTCGAGGGATCCAGAGATACTCGTACCTCCTGGTGAGGAGTGAGGAGAAATGGGTAAGTCTTCATCTTTGTAGTTATTTTTATTTTTTGTTAAACATATGTAATTTTTATGTTGTTTTTGTTACATATATCATTTTTTGTTATACCAGAGTATTTGATGGATATGTGTTCATTGTGTGCAGATGTGGGACCAGTGCAACCCGCCGACTATGTGAGGAACAAATGTCGTCCTCGGCCAAGGACCGCACTTGCCGCCACAGGGAGACCAGCAGTAGCAGGAGATCTTACAGTCGGGGAGGCTGAGAGGGTATTAAGATGAGTCGAGTAGAACTTTACTTCACTCACTCACATGGTCCCTATGGAAGATATTGAGGACCTACCACCATCTATGCAGCCTCATGTAGTGGGGGCACCATGGACATGGGTCCAGTTTTTTCGGCTTTTAGCCAACGTTGTGGATCAGTATAATAGGGCCCATAGGCTCTGACCTTAGTTAGACATTTCACGTGCCATGAGCACTACTTGTATATATTTTTTGAGGGCATAAGCCCCATGACTCGTTATTGGTCATATTTTTGAGGTGCTTGTGTCCATCTGTGTACTCTAGTTACTTTATGATATTATATATGTATTTTTATGTCTTTTGTGTCTTATGGATCATGTGTGCAAAAAAAATGTATTTACATGTTTATGTGAATGTTCTTTCATATGTGTGCAAGATGCCAATCTAATATTTAATTATCTAGAGTATCTGTAACTTGGTTTAATCTCCTAGGAACATGAAAATATGTAATATAATCAAAGTTTCATTCTAAGAGATGTACCCTAAGGAATCGTTGGTGTAAAGTCATATCATGCACCCGATAGAATCTATTTAATTGAGACACAACTAGTTGAGCGTCGAGATAGACCCATAGATGAGAGATGCCAAATGACAAGGCCTCACAAAGAAACTCAATAACTGCACTATACTCGGCAACATTATTTGTGGTGTCACCTAAGCATATACCTCCGGAAGATAACAACTGGCCTCAAGGTATAAATATTACTCAAGCTGTGGAGGCAAGCCTCTGAGTGTGTCATCTAGCACCGTCTACGTACCCAATGAACATCTCGGATTCACTTGACATCTACCACAGTGATGAAAGATAACACCAACGACACATCCATAACACTAAAAGAAACTAGAAAGTAATAGTGCAAAGACTATACATAGGTGACTTGCCTATGAGTAATACTTCTTGAGGTAGAGCCCATTTCTAGGCTCCACCAAAGCATTCCCTTCAAATTCAACCAGATGATAAGCGCCCTTTTTTAAAGCCTCTTTTATGATGAAAGGCTCGAACCACATGGGTTTGAATTTTCCTGCCCCCAGGGGGTCCTTATCTTGGTCATAGACCAGGACAAGGTCACCTTCAGAGAAAATCCAAGGACGAACGAACCTATCATACTGACACCTGACCTTATGTTTGTGAGCCTCATTGGCCAGGGCTACATCACGATGTTGTTCATTGAGCTACTCAAGGTATACTAACCATTCTTCAAGTGGAGAAGTGTCTGGAAATAATTGTACTGCCAACTTTAGGGATGGGATATTATATCCGATAATCAAGACTGCTTCTAGCCCATATATGAGTTGAAAAGGTGAGAAACTAGTTGCAGTCTTAACAGATGTTTGGTAGGACCATTGCAAGATACCAGATATATAAAATATGTAGAACAGAAACAAAATGCTAGAAATGACAGAATAACAGTAAAATATCCAGCATAATCTTCACAATACATAGAAACGATATACGAAATAGCAACAGAAATAGCACTTTGAATCAGATAGCAATGTTCACAGGCCTCTTCGAGGGGGAAACCTCCAGTCGAGTAGCGCTCTATTACAATAATATCCAAGATAGGGTTCTCATAACCTCGACTCCTATTTATACTAAAAAGAAGCATCTAGAGGAAGATCCTTCTAGAAGCAGAAGCTTCTATTAGGTCTTCTTACATCTGCCTTATTCTATTTTATTGAAAGGTATTATTAATATTGACCTTTATTACATCCGAATACATTGATCTACCTATGTGCGGGTTAGGACCTTAACACCCATAATGCTGAGTATAAGATCAAATGCCAATTTGACTTGGCTGAGTTGATTACAGCTTCTTAAGAGATTTGTTTACAGCTTCCACTTGACCATTTGCTTGGGGGTAGTAGGGTGATGAATGTTCTTGTTGTAACCCAAGATTTGATTTTAACTCAGTCATCATCTGGTTCTGAAAGTGACTGCCATGGTCAATGACAATCTCCCTCGGGACTCTGAACCTTGCTATTATTTGTTTGAATAAAAAGAGAGCTGCAGTCTCTCCATCATCTTTAAACGTTGGCATAGCTTCAACCCACTTTGTGAAGTAGTCTACAGCTACCATGATATAGCGGTGCCCCCTTGTTGAAGGAGGGTTGCATGGAGTGTAATCAATCCCCCACTTGGTGAAGGGACCAACTGTGATAACAAGAAACATGGGAGCGAGATGTGCCCTCATCTTCTAAGAGAATATTTGGCACCGGTGGCACTTATCGACTGACTCGATACAATCTTTGATTAGTATCGGCCAGAAGTAACCAGCACATAGAATCTTTTGGGTTGTCACCAACCCAGATAAATGACCACCACATTCTCCGGTATGGAAATCGTTAATTACGATAATTGCTTCTTCGTGAGTGAGACATTGATGTAGGATGTAGTCTACACCTCTTCAATACAATGTATCATCGAGTATGAGATAATTCTTATCCTAATGGCGTATACATCGATGCTCATCATGAGAAGAAGAGGTGGGGCACTTCAAATTCTAAAGATAGATAAGTATATCTCTGTACCAGGAATATGAAGATGTGATCAAAAACATATCTCCCCTGATAGGTGATTTTTCAAGCACGACGTCACCTGACTCAACCGGAAGTTCCAAAATAACTTCTGCGAAGACCAGTGACTTTTTGGATTTCTCTGAAATGAAATCCAAGTCAAAATCTTGGAGGATGACTATCCATATACTGATCTTTCTGCCTATTACCCATCGTGTCAACATGTACTCGAATGGATTCATGACAACAATGACGGTGGTCTTACGAAATAGAAGATAATGATGGAACCGTTGAACAGCATGAACTGCTACCAACGCAAGTTTTTCAATATGAGAATAATTGAGTTCTGGTCCTATGAGGCCTCGACTCAGGTAATAGATCGCGTATTCTGAGAACAAGTCATCTTCCTGAACTAAAACCATGCCAATGGTTGACTCTGTTGCAGCCATATATAATAAGAAATCATTGTTATAGTTAGGTGGCCAGAGCAGAGGGGAAGTTGTGAGGGCATGTTTTAATGCATCAAAAGAGCATTGAGCGACATCGTTCTAGTAAAAGGGAACGTCTTTCTTTAGTAAGTGCATAAAGCCCTTGGTGATCTCAGCATAGTTGGCAATGAAGCGTCTTAAAAAGTTTGCCTTGCCTTGTAGACTCTGAAGTTGAAGGATTGTGCATGGGGGAGGCAACTGAATTATTGCCTCCACCTTGAGAAGATCGACCATGATCCTTGTCGTTGATATGATGAAACCTAACAAACGTCCTGACGTGACACAGAAGCTACACTTGTTTGGATTCAAGGGAATCTGAAAGTAGTGACAACGTTTGAAGATAAGTCATAGGTGTTTGGGATGATCCGTTCTCTTGCGAGATCGAGATGCTAAATCATCTAAATAATCCTCGACTATATGCTTGAGTTCATGGAAAACAAAATACCTGGCCCGCTGAAAGGTTGCTCCAGCATTTTTAAGACCAAAAGGCATCTTACGATATGCGAATGTACCCCAAGGACAAATGAATTTCGTTTTGTGTTGGTCTTCAGGTTTGATTTGTATTTGATTATATCCCGAAAAATAGTCCATGAAAGAAAAGGCCTCGAAACTAGCACATTGATCAATGATCTGGTCGATGAACGGTGTGGGAAAGTTATCTTTGGGACAGGCCTTGTTCAAATCACTGAAAGCAGTACATACACGAATCGTGCCTTGTTTTTTTTTTACCAGCACAGGATTTGACACCCATTGGGTCAAATGGATAGGATATATAAACCTGACTTTTAGCAATTTCTCAACCTCAACCTTAATGGCTGATGCTTTCCTAGGATTAGTTGGACGAAGCTTCTGCCGAATAGGCTTGGCATTAGGATAAGTTGTGATTTCATGTTTGACTATTTTTGGATCGATGCCTGGCATTTCCTCATAAGACTAGGAAAAAACGTCGCGGAATTCTTTAAAAAGATCTGTATAGAGTTGAATCTCTCTGGGGGAGTAGTTAGCTCTGACGCAAACATTCTCCACAATGCCAGGGTTTCGAGAGATATTGATCGGTATGGTTTTAGCGATGGTTTCCATATTACCCTCAGCATAAACTTCGTGTGTAGCTAAGGGATTAATAGGACAAGACCGATCTCCTGTCATAGTCACAGTGAATTCTCCTTCTTCAATTCGGCTTAACTCTAGGAGGAAGTATGATCTGTGATGAAGATCTTCCTAGGGTTTGTCTGGACTAGTCATTGCTTCGATTACTACTTTGTCAGAGGGTAAGACTAAGTCTAACGAATTGGTATCAGTGAGAGAACCCTGAGCCCAAATAGGCTTTAGAAGTGGATCTAACTCTTGTGCAGGAGTTGGATCAGTGTGGGCTAAAGCTTGCTAGACTAAAGAGTACACTACTTCAGCTGCAGACAAGGGCATGGACATGCCCGGGTGCCCTGTCCCATATATCGTGGCCGATGGGGAAGGAAGTATCCACGGATCGTTGAAGTAAGTCATGTGGAACGACAAAACTTGAAAAATCTCAACCTTATGGTGATTGGATATAAACTTGACATCGCCTTGAGGGGGCAGGTAATCGAAGGTACCCATAAAAGATGGGCACAAACCAACTCCTACATTGACCACGCTTGGTTGAGGATTATCAATCATCAAAACCGTGGATGCCCCCAATAAAGGGTCAGGTCTGGAGAAAGACAATTGATCGATGGTCACAATCCAGCCCTCGTGTGGGAACAACAAGACCCAGAAAACTGTAGCAACCATAGCTTTCATTGCATAAGTCCAACTCCTCCCTAACAAGAGGTTATAGTCTAGGGGCACATCGACTACTTCTACCTCGACCCACATGGTCTTTCCTCCTAACTACATAAGGAAAGAGGGAATGATACCATGTGGTTGGAACGAATGATTGTCGAAAGCAGTGAGGAGAGTAGGTGACAGAGACAAAACGGGTTGGCCAATGGCCTTCCAACATGCCAATGACATAACACATGTCGAGGCACCCTCATAAACCACCGTGCGGAAGATATTCTGAGTAAATTTTTCATGGGATAAGCCACTACTATCTGAAATGCTACATGGTAAGGCAGACGAGGTTTTAAGTCAGTTGTATCCAGCATTATTATACCCATATTACAAGTCTCAGTAGATCCTAAAGCGGTTAGCAAGGCTTTCCTCTCGGAAGGGCAGCTTTGGAGGACCTCCAAAGAGGACATCACACAAGGGGTTTGTGATAAATCCTCCACCACAAAATAGTTCTGGGCGGCCCTTGCATTTGGGTTGTGAGAAAATTTTTTGAACGCACCTTTGGGGATGCATGTCATTGTTTCACCCAATGTCTTCTCAATCTGTAGAGGAAGAGATGGGAGTTCGACTTCTTTACCCTTCTCAAAAGTACTTGGTTTACTATAGTCATGCGCTCTAGTTGATATGAAAGCATCACTCTTCACCATATATACATTTGCAGATGCGGGGTTGTTCAAATATGGAGGGGGTCCTTAGCTTCCCCCTTGCGTTCTTGCAGAGGCCTGGGTTAGATTTTGCCCATGTTGAAAAGGATTGGTTAACATAGCAGGTTGTTGTTGTGTCACAAACTTTTGAGCTTCAACAAGCCGAGGACATTGGTGGGTTGGGTGGTCTTCCGTGTAGAGGTTGCATGGATACCTCGCCTTCCATTTCTCAGTGTTGCCCCGCCAGCATTATCAGTGGGTTTATTATCCCCCTTACCCTTATTTCATTGTTTTTTCTTTCCTTCAGGCTGCTGGGTGGCCTTTGTATTAGTCGAATGCACTGTGTGTACATCCAATGTTTTGGTAGGGGGAGTAGCCAAAGCGGTGGTTTGGCTGGCCACTATGTGTTGTATAGACAACTGTTGCAACTGCTTCGTCAATTTCTTAGCAGGCTTTGTTTGTGATGAACCAACAATACCATCAGCATGTGGTCTAGCTCTCTATCTAGTTTTATCAAGTATTGAGCATGGTGCATCTGGAAAGATCTAGTATAATAAACCAGACTGAGAATAGATTAGCTCAAGTTGTTGAGCTCTCATGATGGAGTCTTCTTTGGAAAATACTCCCGACATCGTGACATGTTTGGATAAATGTCGGACCAAAGACTTAAGGAACCACTTGAGCAAGAATGTTGGTGGGACTGGTACCTTAATTAAACTCTTTCAGTGTCTCCATTCTCGGATGTGATCAGAGATATGGTCCACTTTTTTTCTGTGAAAAATTGGCCAGCAATTTTGTGCCAGTGTTGTATCTCACAGGTAACTGGAAATGGTTTAGGAAAGCCATCACTAATTCGTCGAAGGAAGAGTATCTTGAGAGATCAAGCTCAATGTACCATTTTGTGGCACTCCCAATGAGAGTACGTTGAAACAATCGCAACTGTACGGATTCATCTTTCAACGAGTTAGATGAGCACCAAAGATGGAAGGTAGTCACATGATCTCCTGGATCTTCATTAGGCTTGGCTTCAAACTTTGGGATGTTCGAAGGCAACTTCATTGGCATAGGAGGCCAACGCAGATCATGACAGATAGGGTCATTCAACAACCTTGTCAAGTCTGGCAAATGCAAGGTTGCCAGGAAGGGTAGTTTGGGTTGTTGGTGATAACCGGGGAAAAAGGGGCCTGGGGTTTGACTGGCACTAGGTTGCCAGAAAAAGTTCGACTGATGGCCTAGGTTTTGGTAGAAACCATGACCATGGATAGCGTATGGATTTTGTGTGTGAGGAGACATCATTGGTTGATTTCCAAAATAGGACATAGATGGTTGGGCATGCATTACATTCGAAGGACTTTGGGAAGGGTTGCCCCATGTCAGTCCCGTGGGGATAGGCATAGTACTTTGTTCGGGGTTCCATTGATTGTGGAAAGAATTACCCCAAATCGACATTCTGGATGAGGGAACGGATCCCTCCCAAGAATTCCAAGGCCCTGATGTGGAAGAAGTTCCTGGGTGTGCCTCCTATGCATGAATAGTACCCTGCATAGGAATAAATTGTCTGTGACTGGGGTTGCCCCCAGTCGGGAAAGCAGCTGATGAGAAGGCATTGTTACCAAATGCATCGAACAAAGAAAATTGTGTCGAACCTATAGGCATATTATGGAAGGTGGTTCTTGACTCCCTGCTCCAAATAAACTATGGTGTGCAGGCGGCCCGACAGATGGATGGTGTGTGCCACCGAGCGAAGGGGACAAAGGAGGTATATGAACTCCTATGTAAGGGAAAGCATTAAATGGAATGGAAGTGCCCCCCATGTGACCTTGAAGAGGAGTGTTATATATCCCTGCCCCCAAACCTGAAGTCTATGAAGTGGAGTAGGAAAGTACAAGACTTGTACCTGAATTAGGCATCCCATATGAGAATGGAGGGCCTGTCGCACTTGGTGTGAAAGGGTTTGTGGCCACCGCCAAAGATGATATTGGACCACTATGCGAGGTAGAGGTGGTCAAGACCATGGTGGCTTGAACCGGTGATGGTGAGTTGGGAGGTGGAACCTCTCCTATGGTGACAACCGTAGTGGGAATTGAAGAATTCCCAGAAGGAGTAACAACATTTGTTTCCATTGCTGCATGCGACACTATCTGGCACTCGTAAGGATGAATCGATACGATTATGGGTTCTGAAAGATCAGTGGTGGAGGTTTCAACTAGACCAAAAGCTTTCACTGCAAGGTCTAAAACGGTTGATTCCTCTAGATGTTGGTTGGGCACAATTTCTTGTGACCCAGTCGCTTCAAAAGACCCTTGTTGGTCTAGATTTCACCTTAGTGGTGGAAGGGGTGGCTCTAGTGTAACCGGCGACAGGACAAGAAGCCTTTGTGACCAACGGAGCTCATGATCCTCCACTGTGTGAGAAGATCAAAGACACTCTAGGGCGTTCTATTCATTCAAAAACAACACACACTAAAAAAGTCCCTATAAGACAAGACAGGCAAACACTAAATTAATTGGAAGAACAGTTATAACAACCAACATTAGAGCAACTTACCGGTGCAAGTGAAACTCGAACACGGAAGCACCCTCCAAGTATACTCTTCAAAGCGTGGCCCGATGTCTATCCTAGGTACCGCGGTATACCCCCGCAATCACCTGTGTATGTCCCTAAAAAAGATAGGCAACTAGGTTGCCAGTGCGCGAACAGTCACCAGGCGGGTACATTCGAAAGTCGGGTAGACCACAATGAGCAGGGTATCAAGCTCGAAACCTGTCAAGGGTATCGAGAGAAAGTGTTCTGGAAGACAACAGAGGACCTTGAATGGACTTGAGACCCATGAAGCTCCGTGGCAAATGCAATCGATGTAATCCCAAGACAAGCCCTCTATATGTGTTCTCCACTATGATTGGTCCAGCTTTGGAGGGGTTATCTCCGCTACCTTTATGCATGTTACCTCGTGTTTATCCCCTGTGTTAGAGGGGGGTCCTGGATAACTTTCATGATACTGGACTTTGACACTACCTAACTCAGACTCCAATGTTTGATTTTAATGGCCTTGAAGAGTTTCCTCTCCAACCTAATTCAAGGCCCTAATCCTGAACTAGTTGGTTGACCCTACAAACATAAACATCTAATGATTTTTAGATTTAGCGTTAATTTTAAGGCTTGTATTATGTCAAAGGTTATGAAAGTGAAACTAGTGATGTTTGGAAGAAGAAAGTAATAATGAAAAGAAAGCTGGAAACAAAACCTTCACTTAATTCAAATTTTAAAAACTTTTCAAATTTAAATTTTTTTTCTAAGATCTTTGAACGACAAACTCAAAATAGAATTTCACTCGACTACGAGCTACTTATGATCTAAGTAAACTGTAAATAAATTATGAAAGCAACAAATTTTTCTCTGGTTACTTAATGCAAAACAACACTTTTGAACCAACCAAGAAATAAAGGATTTTTTTTTTTTATCTGAATGCGTATAAAGAAAAAAGGAAAAATATCAACAAATCAAAACCAAAAAAAAATTATGGCCTAAATGCAGATCGCAAAGAATCACTTCAAAAAATCACAAACTAGCAACTTAACAAAGGACTCTCAAACTTGTCTAAAAACCTTACAAAAGAAAATTTTCATGAAAACTTCTAAATGAAAAAGAAAGCTATGACTGAGATCAAACCTAAGCTACTGACTGCTATGACAGAGATTCAAGATCCTGAGAGGTATAACTCTTGTCAAAGGAAAGGATGAATGCCTCTCCTTCAACAAAAATTATCCTTCACAAGCACACTATTGACAGCTCAACAAAAAGCGTGTGCACGCAAGCTGTGTAGAGTCACAGGGCCTGTACAAGCGTGTTGGTCTTATACAAGCTGTGTGTATCTCTAAAACTATGAAACAAATAAAAACAGACAATCCAAACTAGGCAGAGACCACTGATAATAAAAACCACGATCTCTTGAAGGCTTAGACACTCTGAAGTGAAACCTAAGCTAAAAACTGCAAACAACCAAGACTAGAAAGAGTTCCAGAAAACCCTTGAGAATGACAAATTCTAATAGGGAAGAGGATGACTACCTCAAAAAATTTCTAGAGTCTTACATGCTATTGTTACTTCTTCAGCTAGCATGTACATGCGGGATGTAAGAATGCTGGGTGCAGGTACACATGTGCAGACCTTATACAGGCCATGTGTACCTCTATGGGTCTCGGAAAAAAAATAGTCAAGAAAAGAAACAGAGATAGCTGGTATGGAAGACCAGAATCTCTATTAGCTCAGACTTTGCAGAAACTTCAAAAAACAGGAAAGAAAACTAGTCTTTTTTAAAAATACCCCCCCCAAAAAAAAAAAAATCCCAGGAACCCTAGAGACTTCCCCACTACGGTCACCAATTCTGTTGTGAGTGGGAAATCCCCTTACAGACAAGCAAATAGGGTTATATTATGCATGCAGATATGACCAAAAGAAACCTACTTTCTACCTTCGTCCCCAGTCCTAATCCCCATTTCTTTTCAGCAAATACATGGTTATACTAACACACCTTTTTCCAAGAGTTCAATGTCAATCCTTCTTCACGCTTGATCACTTGTTAGAATCTCTCCTCCCAAGGCTGACCTCCATACAAAATAAGCAACAAACTACACATGCATTTTACCTACAAACTAATGGGTTAGAGATTCAAACATATGTTTAATAAACTTATGAAGAACTCATAAAGTGGGATGGGAAAAACATTTATTTATTACTTTTAATGAATCAACTTACAATGTCGAGACCGGCCACCGCTCCGTGAACCTGATCCTGGGATCCTCTTCAAATGTCCTCCAACTTCTTTTCTCTGTATCTCTCCTTGCACAAGTATGGCTAAAGGGTTGGGACAATGGGAATGTGCAATTGGGCAAAGTTTCTTTACTATTATTCTCCTTCTCCAAATGGGACCCCTACCCCTTCTTTTATAGGCTAGAAGGAGCTAGGTACTTGGTCGAACCCTCAGCCATGAATGGATAGGAGTTTTAGTTAACTCACCCAAAGCTGTGTGTTCCATTGGCAACTTTTATTTTTTCGTGCTTTTGTAGGTACACGTGGGTTGTTTTATGTCAGCTAGTGTGTACATGTGTGTAGTAATGGAGTAGGGCATGTGGGCCTTTATAAAAGAGGTTTTTTAAAGAGTTTTTCAGCAGTGTTTTGGCAAAGAAGGGATCTGAGATGGCTTGTTGTCAGGTAAGCATGTCTGGTGTAAATTAGGGTTATAACACCCACATATGTACATAACAGATACATAGTTGTCCATAGTTGTCAGGTGCTCTGGTACACATAAAAAATGATATTTATAAAAAATAAATCAAAAATTAAAAAACTTCTAAAAAGAAAAACGTACCTTATTTTCCTCGTTCCACTCTAGGAGGTAATGGCATGTCAGGATCTCTAGAGAAGCTGATAGTGGCATAGGGGTAGTTCTCTATAGCTAGAATCTGTCGAGACCACCAGTCGAAAAATGTATCATCAAAGGCCTCGATGATCCTCCCTCCCCCCTATCGTGGAAACAATGCTGCCCATCTGCACACTACTGGGAAGGAGGCCATGTGCCCCCATATTGTCTCTTGGGGACTAAGACTGGGTACCCTCTCGAAGAAGAAAGAGAAAAGAACACTCTTGAACCCAAAGTTCTTGTTGTTCCTCCCATGACACTCTTTGAGCTATCTCTTCATGCACTCTAGCATGGTTGTACTCCAATCGAACTATACTGCGCAATGCATATGCGCCCGGGAGGCCTGATGTAAAGCCATGAATCCATTGATCCTCCCAATAAGTAAAACTATCACTTTCAGTGATAGGTTGGTAATTTTGTGGATCGGTACCTGGGAACCCACTTTATCTATTCTGACCTCACAATGTTGTTCGATCAACTTGGAAATGTTGCGAGGCCCAGAGGGAAAAGCACGAAGGTTGACTGGTTCCCCTCTCCTTGAGAAGCCAGTCAAAAAATAAATATCTTCAGTTGTTGGATTCAATGACTGTCCCTCGAGCATAAAATCCTCTACATCTAGGTGCTAGTAATCCACCAAGGCATTCAAAAACCTGGGTTGTGCCCGCATGAGTGGACACTGAAAGAATTTTCAAAACCCACATTGTTTTAATGCAGCGACAACATCAGGTTCTTCATCGACCATTGTATCAATGCCTCATGCTCTCTCTCTCTCCAATGTACATACATTATGAAAAAAGACAAGTTCAAAGGAGAGTCAAATGATTCATTTTAAAAAATTTCATATGTTTCAGGATGTACGCGGGCTATATTGGGGACAATCATGTATGTATGTGTTGACAGGCGAAATTGACCGTCCGTCAACTTTGAGAGTGGAACCGGTCCGGGGTTGTCTAATAACCCAAGCCGTTTGGAATGAACCACCCTGACGGGTTTAACGGCTCTGTTGGCCATTCTAAGGTTCTAAGAAAACCAAAGAGAAAACTAATCTAAACTAACTAAACTAACTAAAACTAATAAAACAAATTAACTAAAAACAAACTAATACACTAATCTAATTAAAACAAACTACTAAATAAATTAAACTAAAACTAAATATAAACTACTCTAACTATTCTATATACAAACTACTAATTACTATTACACTAACTCTAATAATTAATTATCTAATTACTAATTGAATTACAACTTATTCACAAATATACAATATCTACAACTTGCAGATTTGAATAAAACCTGTAAAACTCATTTGATTTCTGCCCTTAGACAGCGAGAGATATTTTGTTGATTTTTTTATTTTTATAAATAAGAAGTAAAACTTACTGAAATTAAACAATCTAATATACTAATTCTACACATATATCTAACTAAACTTATACCTAAACTAAATTACTAATAAATATACTAAACAAACAAATGACAAAACTGACCTGGAAACGCTCCAAATTTGCCCTATGTATGATGACTTCGAAGCTGGTCGGAGGAAGAAAACTCACACAGGATGATCCAGAAGCTTCTCGTAAATGATAGGCTGTGCTGCTCTTTGAGTTGTTTACAGGACAAACAAGACATAAAAAATCATAACAATTATAAGATTTATAAATCTCTGCAATAAGGGAAACCTGTTACGCAAAAACTTATACTTAATAATTCAACTTATGAAGAAGAGAAATCTGTCATTCATAAACTGAATCAAGCAACTGCTATGTTTTTTAAATGCTGGAAGAAATCAGATATGGATTAAAGTGATTAAATCATATCATTTGCACAAGATTAAGATAGCTAAAGTAGTCATTAACCAAATGCAAATAGATACACAAAAACATGAAACAAAACATTGATATAATGAAAAGCTAAAGCTGTAGCAGAATACCAAATTCTGTCTCAGTCTGTATTAAAATTTCATATCCTTGTTCTCCCATGAATGTGGATCATCATTATTACAAAAATAATAAGTATATATAAGTTTCTCCACAGGGTAAAACCTCCCTGTGGATAGTATCAAACTGTTTACATAATCTGGGAAAATATCCCCAAGATCAACTAAACTAGGAAATTAAAATGCAAGTAAAATATCTCAAATATCCCCTAACTGCTCATCAAATCCACTGTAATTTCGAATTCATCTGCAATAGACCAAAAATAACAAGTTAGAAAGATATTTTATTAGCAAAACAATAAAAATATAATCCTACAGACTTAGTTACAGAATCATTTGATTCTGTAGCTAGTCTAAAATAACATACAGGATCAGAATTGAAATCAAATCAAATCTTTTAAAAAAAAATTAAATCCAATTATCTTCCAATTATCATTAAAACGAATCACTCAAAATTCAAATGATTATCATTCAACACTAAACAGAATCAAAAGTGATTCAATCGAAAACAGGGGTAAGAATACTCTGTTTTACTGTTACCATAAAATCAGGTCGAACAGTAACAAGACTGTTTCATATCCAATTGAAATCGATAATGAGTCATATCGTGTGTGATATGATCTAATCCAACACAACCATTTTCTACTCGTTATATCTATAATGATATAACAAAAGATTCATATCGTTTAATCGAATACACAGATGGAAAGACTGTTTCGATTATGTGTAAATGAAATCACACGTAACAGCATCAACCCAACCATTTTTTGATAAATTTCGATCACTGATCCTTGCACAGTCAACAGACAGGATCGATTAATTGTGATTGAAATCTTAATAGAATCAACAGAAGTTATAATTGCAAACTGGGCAAATAATCAAAACAATCACGACTGAGTTTAACATAGAAATAAATCGTGAATTCAATCTCGTTTACAAATCAAAATCAAACAGAGTGTTAAGGTCCTAACCCGCACATAGGTAGATCAATGTATTTGGATGTAATAAAGGTCAATATTAATAAGACCTTTCAATAAAATAGAATAAGGTGGATGTAAGAAGACCTAATAAAAGCTTCCGCTTCTAGAAGGATCTTCCTCTAGATGCTTCTCTTAATAGACATAGTTAGTATAAATAAAGGTCGAGGGTATGAAAAAACCTAGCTTGGATATTATTGTAACAGAGCGCTGCTCGACTGGAGGTTGCCCCCTCGAAGAGGCCTGTGAACATTGCTATCTGATTCAAAGTGCTATTTCTGATATCATTTCTGTGTATTGTGAAGATTATGCTGGATATTTTACTGTTATTCTGTCATTTCTAGCATTTCATTTATGTTCTGCATATTTAATATATCTGGTATCTTGCAAGTGGTATCAGAGCACTTTCCTTGGTAGAAATTGTGGGTATTTTTTTTTCCAGGGTAGAGACGTATTCCGGCGTCTTTAAGCCACAGAGATCTGTCGTTACGCGCATAAACCTGCAGTTGAGGGATTCATACACGCAGGAAATACAAGTGGTTCTTAAGCGCACGTCTGTTGGCCACCCTTGTAACCCCTGTTGGTACCCCTTCGAGTGGTAGCTCATCAGACAACACCTGTGTACGGATCGGCCTAGATTTCTTGAAGCCCTCTGTAGATAAACCTATCGGTCGTCGGACTGCTATAGTGTCACCGAGAACGTCACTCGGGAAGATACTCTCTAGTACCTGGGTAGTCGGGTAGTACGGCTAAGGGTACGATCTATCCTCCTTAGTTAGTTCCCTGAAATATTGGGCCAAGTACTACTGTTGGACCCCACACGTATATCAGAGAGCTATGGCATAGGGCAAACCCTTGTCTGTAGAACCCTTGAATACCTAACCCTTGGGGAACATAAACAGAAATATAAACAAATTAAACTGGCGAGATCTATTAACCCGCATCTATATTCGGGTTGCTAAGTAAATACTCTCTGGTTCAGAATTTGGGGATTTCAGCACTGCAGCATTCTTCAGACCAAAGCATAACCCCGCAGCGGTAAAAAAAAAAAAAAAGTCTGGAAATTTTTTCACCATCATTTGAGACCTATTCCATTAGACTCATCTCTTCGCCCTCATCACTTTCCTCCATATCATTTTTCTGCAAAAATTTCTGACCCCGCCCGCACCCTTTTCAGTTCACCCATTTTTTCACCATTATTTGAGACCTATTCCATTAGA
>ML803221.1:177226-188267 GCA_009831015.1 Picea engelmannii | reverse complement strand
TGTTTGGAAACCTATCTGAGGTGCTTTGCATCAGAAAAACAACACCAGTGGGCTCAATGGTTACCCCTCCCCGAATGGTGGTACAACACTACATACCATACAACCACTCGCATGACTCCTTTTGAAGCAGTGTATGGACAGAAGCCACCGTCAGTTCTCTCATACTTATCGGGTACCTCGAAGGTCCAGGCAGTCGACCAAACACTTACAATCCAAGAGGATATTCTTCGTACCCTTAAAGAGAACTTGGTCATGGCCCAGAATAGAATGAAGTAGCAAGCAGATCAAGGTCGCTCGGAACGTCAATTTGTAGAAGGGGATCAAGTGTTTCTGCGGCTGCAACCATATAAGAAAACTTCCCTCAAGGCCAAGCAGTGTCAGAAGCTAGCACCCAAATTTTATGGCCCTTACACAGTTCTAAAGCATGTGGGACAAGTTGCATATCATTTAGCTATGCCCAGTCAGTCAAAGCTACATCCTGTTTTTCATGTTTCTTGCTTGAAGAAGGTGATTGGAACCAGGTGCCAACTTCAAACCAACCTTCCATAGTTAGCTGAAGAAGGATCCATTTGGCTACAACCAGAAGCAGTTTTGGACCAGAGGGAGTGTCACCTGCGTCAGAGAACCATCAAGGAAGTGCTAGTACAGTGGAAAGATATGACTCCAGCAGATGCCACTTGGGAACCAGCTACCATTCTGCAGCAGTTTCCACATCTGAACCCTTGAGGATAAGGCTGTTTTTAAGGGGGCAGACATGTTAAGGTCCTAACCCGCACATAGGTAGATCAATGTATTCGGATGTAATAAAGGTCAATATTAATAAGACCTTTCAATAAAATAGAATAAGGAGGATGTAAGAAGACCTAATAGAAGATTCCGCTTCTAGAAGGATCTTCCTCTAGATGCTTCTCTTAATAGACATAGTTAGTATAAATAAGGGTCGAGGGTATGAAAAACCCTAGCTTGGATATTATTGTAACAGAGCGCTTCTTGACTGGAGGTTTCCCCCTCGAAGAGGCCTATGAACATTGCTATCTGATTCAAAGTGCTATTTTTGTTGCTATTCCGTATATCATTTCTGTGTATTGTGAAGATTATGCTGGATATTTTACTGTTATTCTGTCATTTCTATCATTTCATTTATGTTCTGCATATTTTATATATCTAGTATCTTGCACAGAATATCCATTTCCATTACGAATCGAACTGAATCATAGTCGAGCTAATAGTAAACCAATGCGAATTAACAGGCTAGGTTTTTAGCATAATCGTTATGAATTAAATCTATTCACGATTTGGGTGCGTTGTACAGAGTCACATTGGAAATGATCCGAATTGTATTCCTATTGGTCGAAAGTCATATGGGACATAAAACCATAACAATTAACCATATCAAAATTGTTGCCAATCATAGCGTATACATTATAACTAAATCAAAACGAAATGTGATTGTGTTCTAAATTGGATATGAGAAATAGCTCCTGTCTAGAATAGATACAAATGAATTCAATTGACAGCAGAGCATCCATTTTATCTAAATCAAACAAATCAAATCCACACCAAGATCAATCAAATCGAAGCTAAACTGGGAAAACGATCTTCTATTTAGTCAAAACAAGCTATGTATAGAATGCATACAATGTGACAGAGCCAATCAATGTTGTAAACAGAGCTATTCAAAAATGAATTCGAATTCGTTATATAAACAAGCGATATCAAAACATACCTGTGTGAGGCTGCTCAAATTATGCCAACTTAGAATTCACGACCGCTGTAGATGATTCCACATTTTTAAACAAGATGGAGCCTGTCGTCCTTTGTTTCTTATCAGAGGCATGTATCTTATCCTTTTGACTGGTAAGCAGTGCAACGTGGTCCTCCAAAGAGTGAATTATGGACTGTAGAATTGGAACATCAAGATAATATCTCTCTAACCACAAGCTGCATTGATCACAGGGTGGCACTGTAGGTTTTGACAGAGCAGGAGAGGGTTTGGATGAATGATCGGGGTCTTCACAAGGCAGCTTAATGCCTGGGTAGTTAGGGTCGTCCTGTAGGGAAGGGGGTAGGTTTGACACAAAGTCATACAAGGTTTTGGCACACAAACCTTGCGAATAGGGGTATTCGCTAGCCAAGAAATGCTCCACTTCCGAATCAGAGTCCTCACTCAACACGATAGGGTTTGGATCGATAGGAGGTTTTGTCTTATTTCTTGCCATTCGTGAAATCAAACGAGCATTATTTTTGCCTTTGGCGTTTATAGTGGGTTTCGCCTTAGGCTTTTTTCTCATAGGCTTAACAGTCTCAACACCCTTAGTCACAGAGTGGGGTAGGTCGATAGGTGAGTCGGCCAAGGGTTTAGGTAGCAGGATGCTGTAGGGTACTGGGGGTACAGCCTTGTCCTCGCTCACTACTGGTTTTTCAACCTGTGGAGGGTTCGAATCCTCAAAATCATTCCGAGCCAGGAAATTGCTCCAACAATCTCCATGTAAACCCAAATGACAGACAACAATAATCTTAACCAGCCCATAATGAAAAAGGCTACTATCAGCCTGGCTTCTTTTGTACTTCTTTGACATTTTAAATAGGCTTCTATGAAAATAATAAGGCATATTGAGCTGATAACCCAAAAAAACCATAAGCAAACGAAGGTGGTGTAAGAAAACAAACCCGTACCGACCTTCGCAGGTGATAAACTGTTTGATTATCATCAATAAATCATGCCAACGTCGTTTAAGCATGGTCACGGGAAAACCTTTATCACAAGAGGTAACTTTACGCGACTGGAAGAGTAGTGTCCAAGGGACCTCCTCTACTTTGCAAATCTTGGACCATCATTGTCCAGTGGTAGGCAAACCCGTAGCAAGACTGATAAATTGTTCGTCAATTTCCAATTGAATATCACCGACCTTGGCTCAACAGCCATCAAAGGTCATGGCGAATTGTCGAGCTATGCAGAGGTTAAAACCCTCAAATTTTTGTATAAACGGAAACCACCCATTGTCCTCGAGGTCACTGTGGGCACTTTCAAACATTAACAGAGCCTGGATGCCATTGGGTTCAGCTCAGATGACAAGGGCCATGGTGAGAGCACATGGTAAGGGTTTGGTTCGAATTTACCAACGCACAGGAGCATAGTCATTTGGTCTAACAGCAACGAATGACCAAAGGGGAAAGAATTAATGTGCACATGCGAGGGTGGTGGAGTTATTCACCGCCATGCATAATAGTTATGGTAAAGTACAACCGGCGAATTCCACATCTGTTCAATCAATCATAGCATAGTTCAAAACCATATTGTTTGCCAACCAAAGAATCAAACGGTGAGTGATATGCCAATGCGCCATTAACTATATTTTTTCAAACCATTGACATTCAACGTGAAACCAACACCAAATGTTATCCATGTGCCATTGCATAAATCAAAAGTTTAAACCATTGTGCCAATCGACACTCATAAAATTTACAAGCCAAGAGCTATAAAAATCTTAACAATAAGGATCACATCATATATATAAAAACAAAAATAAATCATGACCCCTATGCAATTCAATGACTAGGCAAGTCACAAAAATATAAATCTATATGCTCAATGCCTCACAAGTTTAATAAAATCAAGCTATGCAATCAATATGAGAATGTCCAAATAGGCATAGTTCTAAAATCCTTTCAGCCACATAATGATAAACCAAAGGTAAGTGTCATAGAAAATATCAATAAAAAGATGACGACAGTTCAGATAGTGATCGGAATGTGACCTCGAAAGGAGAAGTTTTCACGCTTATAGTCGTGAAAACTTAATGAAAACAACGTGCAAGTGTCGCAAGAAATGAAAATATCGTCTATTTGAAAAATGCGACGACAATTTGAAGTTCGGAATACATAGGTGTAGGCAGCTTATAGGTCAATAAAAAAAAATTGAATTGGCTGCCAACAATGGCGACACACTGGTAGAAGCAGTTATCTCTGTCAAAAGAAATAAATTCAGGTTAGGACAGCAAAGAAAATTTCAACTTAAAAACAACAACCAGAAAATCGTACAAACATCATCATTTACCATCTTTTCCAGCAGTGTTTTAAAAGATGAAAACTAATAACAGTCTTAAGATCAGCAAGACACGATATTAAAGATAAAAGCTTCAATACTGTTGGCATGGCCACTGCTGCCAACAGGCGTCCATAGCCTCGACAGGGTTGCCATTTAACCCACTCTGACATCTGTATCCTGTCAAGAAGTTCTAGATCAGAATAAAGGACATTAAAGAGGTTTCTCATTTTTTTTTATTTTTTTTTTTAACAGATTTTCATGTACCCGACATTGCTTCGCTGCCAGCAGGCCTGTTCAGTACCCCGACGAAGTTGTCTTGGCGCCATGCATGCATTTACCCGCTGCCAGCAGACCTGTTCAGTATCCCGGTGGGTTTACAAGCACTTCCCACAGCTCTTATTCATAATTTTATTTTGTTTTTCTTTTGTAGATATATAGCTGAGTGGGGTGACACTAATAATCTTGATATTTTAACATATTTTTTCAGACCTCATCAGAATTTTTAAACACTATCCTTTATTCAGCTCCAGAAATGTTTTATTTATAAAAACAACTTCCTATGACAGGGAGACATCTTTTGAGTCATTCCTTTACGGAAAAGGGATAGTGTAAAAAGATAATAGATGATCATGACAAGATTTACTCAGAGATCAAAATCAGTCAAATTCTTTCAAATGATAGACTTTGCCAACACAGATGTAAATTCCAGAAGTATATAATTGATGTTCATACAATTTTCTTAGCAATTATTTCAGCGAAGGAATTTTCTATTTTCTTTATCTTAATAGCTCAGTAATGTAGGTATGTGTATTTCCAAAAGCAAAAACTGGTAACCATAAGGGAGAAATCAAAACACACCAGCGAAGAAAAAAATTGGAAAGTAAAGAAATCCAAACAACAAAAACAAAAAACAAATATGCATAGAAGGTGCATCTGAAAACTTCATGCAACAAATCCCTTGGGAAACTGAAAGGAAGAAAGAGAAATGTTGTTGATGGGAAAAGCAGCCTTAATTGTGGCACCTTGGGTCAGGGTTGATTCAGATTTATTTATCTCTTTACTTTCCATTTAATATTTTCATGACGATACTGCAACTAAGAGTAAAGAGAAAAGGATCAAGGGGACTTCCCTGACAACAGTCGTATTATATTTCTCGTGGTGCACCCACTTGCGTTGATGAATGCATTATTAAAAAGAGAAATAGTGAGAAATCAAACTGAAAGAAAACATATTCCTAACCTACCCTAACTATTAAATAAACCAGAATACTATGTGAAGTCATGTTTCCAATGTAGCCATCGGAGTAACTCTAATCCTGCAATGAAAACAAGATCAAGCATTATTAAAAAAAATGGTAATATATCAACAAATGATAGAAACATATCAAGATTACTTTCATAATCAACATCTAGAAACAAAGTAAGCATGATATTACCATTTCCTCGGATATTCTTGTTGTATGAATCCTCCAGCCATTGTGAAAACTTGTCGTGATAAGGGTCATAATGGCATGGGTGAGTGTAAGTAGTTTTAAAAAACTCATCAGGATTATGAGGAAATGGAATAACCATCAGCCAAGGCTGAAATTCCCCATCCTCCTTACAGTTCTCTAAGTGTTCATTAATTTCTTCGCATGTAGGATCTAAAAGAAACACGTCTCGCCTACTTCCAAGATACTTGGGTAAAAAGAAAGCAAGCTCAACTTTGTCTTTATTATGAAATTTTTTCATATATAAATATTCAAGCCATCCTAAGATCCTGTCACAAAAATAAGGATGAAAACCATGACTTTGATGAAACAAATATGTCAATGGAAAGCTCATCATAGGAGGATTCGTGCAATCAATTAGATCATTGGTTTGAATGTTTCCTTCGATGTGATTGATCATTTCAAAATGTGAAGTATAAACATTAAGATTCGAGCTAAGCAAAGAACGAATATGAAATGTAGAACGTTTGATGTCCATAAAACATAATGCATTGTCTTTTTCAACAATAAACTGTGTAAAATCATCTCGTAACATATCCTTTTCCCATGTGAGTGATGAAAGTGAACAAGCATCAAATCCAAGTTTATCAATGTTATGCTCGGAATTGATTTCACCAAAATTTAGCATATCGAAAGGATATGATTGTGGTGGAAAAGAGAAGGATGTTGTAGGTAAGATGTCAAGTCCACCAGAATCTAGGAATAGATCAGGATATAAATAATAAAAGGAATGAGAAATAAGCAGATGAAAAGAATCTCTTGAACTATGATACTCAACAATGGTATTCTCAAGACAATTCTCTTCACTTTCTTTAAAACTCTTACTCTGTTTTGGTGACGAATTCCTTAACATAATATGATCATTTGAATTTGCCTTTTGTGTGATAGATAATTCAAAATTTATGTGACCAACATCTAGTCTTTCCTATGAACAAAGTGCATTTTGAGGATGAAGGTTTAAAGTTTCTTCTTCTAGTTGCGTAACTTCTTCTCTAATCAGTTTCATAGGAGTACTAGAACATTCAAGAAGATTTTCGTTCCTTAAGTGTTCTTCAGTGACTGATTTTAAATGTTGATTAGAGCATGAGTTATAAGAATGAGGATATTCGCCTTGAGCCAGAAATGAATCTTCTTCCATATTAGTATTAGACTGAAAATATAATGATTCAAAGGAAAAACCAATTTGGTTTTCAATAAGAGCCTGATCAATAGATTCTACCTCCCTGGCTTGTTCAACATTATCGGAAGAATTTTTCTCTTCTTGCGAAGAAGATTGTTCTAGCAATTGAGTGATAGGATTTGCAATTGGTTCTTCGTTCATGATTGAACATGACTGAATGGAAGGGATGGAAGCATCATAGAAGAGATTTAATGCCAATGACATGTCATCGAGATTAAATTTATAGAGGATATGATAGACTTTTGTCAAAAAGGCTTCTGAAGATGGATCGTCGTTGATTAGCGAAGTATGAAATTCTTCACATAATTGATCAAAATTATAAATTTCAAAAGCATCTAGAAACTCATATACAAATTGAAACCAATCAAAGATGTGACATGCTAGAAAGGATTCAAACCAATGTTTGATCCGACCTCTAAAAGTAAAAGAGAACAGTCTGCATAAAACTCCTAAATCTGAGATGTCATGCTTGATGCACTTGCAAAAAAACTTGTTAAGGTGGTCTTCAACAAATGTATTGCCTTCACCATCAAAGGTGAGTTTGGACAAGAAAGAGACTGTCTGGGTGGGAACATCAGGTAATGAGAAGTTGAAAGCATGTTCCAACATAGTGATTTGGGGAGCCATGGGGGAAATTGAATACATTAAAAAATAAAGGCTCCTACAAGGCCATCTTGTCAGTCGGCCCTCCTTCTAGCGCCATTTGTTGCAGGCGAAATTGATCGTCCGTCAACTGAGAGAGTGGAACTGGTCCGGGGTTGTCTAATAACCCAAGCCGTTTGGAATGAACCACCTTCACGGGTTTAACGGCTCCATTGGCCATTCTAAGGTTCTAAAAAAACCAAAGAGAAAACTAATCTAAACTAACTAAAACTAATAAAACAAATTAACTAAAAAAAAACTAATACACTAATCTAATTAAAACAAACTACTAAATAAATTAAACTAAAACTAAATATAAACTACTCTAACTATTCTATATACAAACTACTAATTACTATTACGCTAACTCTAATAATTAATTATCTAATTACTAATTGAATTACAACTTATTCACAAATATACAATATCTACAACTTGCAGATTTGAATAAAACCTGTAAAACTCATTTGATTTCTACCCTTAGACAGCGAGAGATATTTTGTTGATTTTTTTATTTTTATAAATAAGAAGTAAAACTTACTGAAATTAAACAATCTAATATACTAATTCTACACATATATCTAACTAAACTTATACCTAAACTAAATTACTAATAAATATACTAAACAAACAAATGACAAAACTGACCTGGAAACGCTCCAAATTTGCCCTGTGTATGATGACTTCGAAGCTGGTCGGAGGAAGAAAACTCGCACCGGATGATCCAGAAGCTTCTCGTAAATGATAGGCTGCGCTGCTCTTTGAGTTGTTTATAGGACAAACAAGACATAAAAAATCATAACAATTATAAGATTTATAAATCTCTGCAATAAGGGAAACCTGTTATGCAAAAACTTATACTTAATAATTCAACTTATGAAGAAGAGAAAACTGTCATTCACAAACTGAATCAAGCAACTGCTATGTTTTTTAAATGCTAGAAGAAATCAGATATGGATTAAAGTGATTAAATCATATCGTTTTCACAAGATTAAGATAGCTAAAGTAGTCATTAACCAAATGCAAATAGATACACAAAAACATGAAACAAAACATTGATATAATGAAAAGCTAAAGCTGTAGCAGAATATCAAATTTTGTCTCAGTCTGTATTAAAATTCCATATCCTTGTTCTCCCATGAATGAGGATCATCATTATTACAAAAATAATAAGTATATATAAGTTTCTCCACGAGGTAAAACCTCCTTGTGGATAGTATCAAACTGTTTACATAATCTGGGAAAATATCCCCAAGATCAACTAAACTAGGAAATTAAAATGCAAGTAAAATATCTCAAATATCCCCTAACTGCTCATCAAATCCATTGTAATTTTGAATTCATCTGCAATAGACCAAAAATAACAAGTTAGAAAGATATTTTATTAGCAAAACAATAAAAATCTAATCCTACAGACCTAGTTACAGAATCATCTGATTCTGTAGCTAGTCTAAAATAACATACAAGATCAGAATTGAAATCAAATCAAATCTTTTTAAAAAAAATTAAATCCAATTATCTTCCAATGATCATTAAAACGAATCACTCAAAATTCAAATGATTATCATTCAACACTAAACAGGATCAAAAGTGATTCAATCGAAAACAAGGGTAAGGATACTCTGTTTTTCTGTTACCATAAAATCGGGTCGAACAGTAACAAGACTGTTTCATATCCAATTGAAATCGATAATGAGTCATATCGTGTGTGATACGATCTAATCCAACACAACAATTTTCTACTCGTTATAGCTATAATGATATAACAAAAAATTCATATTGTTTAATCGAATACACAGATGGAAAGTCTGTTTCGATTATGTGTAAACGAAATCACACGTAACAGCATCAACCCAACCAATTTTTGATAAATTTCAATCACTGATCCTTGCACAGTCAACAGACAGGATCGATTAATTGTGAGTGCAATCTTAATAGAATCAACAGAAGTTATAATTGCAAACTGGGCAAATAATCAAAACAAATCACGACTGAGTTTAACATAGAAATAAATCATGAATTCAATCTCATTTACAAATCAAAATCAAACAAAGTATCCATTGCCATTACGAATCCAACTGAATCATAGTCGAGCTAACAGTAAACCAATGCGAATCAACAGGCTCGGTTTTTAGCATAATCGTTATGAATTGAATCTATTCACGATTTGGGTGCGTTGTACAGAGTCACATTGGAAATGATCCGAATTGTATTCCTGTTGGTCGAAAGTCATATGGGACATAAAATCGTAACAATTAACCATATCAAAATTGTTGTCAATCATAGCGTATACATTATAACTAAATCAAAACGAAATGAGATTGTGTTCTAAATTGGATATGAGAAACAACTCCTGTCTAGAATAGATACAAACGACTTCAATTGACAGCAGAGCATCCATTTTAGCTAAATCAAACAAATCAAATCCACACCAAGATCAATCAAATCGAAGCTAAACTGGGAAAACGATCTTCCATTTAGTCAATACAAGCTATGTATAGAATGCATACAATGTGACAGAGCCAATCAATGTTGTAAATAGAGCTATTCAAAAATGAATTCGAATTCGTTATATAAACAAGCGATATCAAAACATACCTGTGTGAGGCTGCTCAAATTATGCCAACTTAGAATTCACGACCGTTGTAGCTGATTCCACATTTTTAAACAAGATGGAGCCTGTCATCCTTTGTTTCTTATCAGAGGCCTGTAGCTTAGCCTTTTGACTGGTAAGAAGTGCAACCTGGTCCTCCAAAGAGTGAATTCTGAACTGTAGAATTGGAGCATCAAGATAATATCTCTCTAACCACGAGTTGCATTGATCACAGGGTGGCACTGTAGGTTTTGACAGAGCAGGAGAGGGTTTGGATGAATGACCGGGGGCTTCACAAGGAAACTTAATCATGGGGTATAAACATGGCTAAAAGCAAGGACCTATGAATCAGGAAGATAATCAGGCTCCACAACCAACAATCTCCCACTTGGAGACTGATCTCAACAACTCCACCACTGTTGTATATGTTGTACACTGAACCTTCTTGAACCTGGAAAATTTCTCATTTTCATCTTCATTCTTGAAGACCAATTGAAACTGAGCAGGAACTCAGTTTCTCCCTGGTTACTCCCTTTGTTAACATGTCTATAGGATGCTGGCTAGTGTGTATCTTTTCCAGCTTCAATTGTCCATCTTCCAAGGCAGATCGTATGAAGTGGTACCTCAACTGTATATGCTTAGTCTTCGAATGGAAGGCTGAGTTCTTTGCAAGGTGAATGGCACTCTGACTATCACAATACAACCGTCAGTTCTCCTGCTTCTTTCCCAATTCCTCCATAAACCTTTGTAACCAAATCATCTCTTTACTAGCCTCTGTAGCAGCAACATACTCTGCCTCTGTTGTTGAAAGTGAAAAAACCTTTTGTAGTTTCGAAATCCAACTTATTGTTGTTCCACCTATAGTAAAAACATACCCTGTGGTGCTCCTCCTATTGTCTTTATCACCGGCCATATTTGAATCAACATATCCCTGTAGAAAAGTGTCTGAACCTCCAAAACATAATGCATGTGTAGTAGTACCTCTCAAATACCTGAGAATCCACTTTACTGCCTCCCAATGTTCTTTACCTATATTGTTCATATACCTGCTCACAACTCCCACTGCATGTGCAATATCTGGTCTTGTGC
>ML803221.1:135014-168457 GCA_009831015.1 Picea engelmannii | reverse complement strand
TTGCGTTGGAGTATATTCAGTGTACTATTGCATAGATCCACATTGTATGTCTGGTGGCTATGTTCAAATTTGAGTCTTTAACACATAGATCCACAGTGTATTTTTGGTGGCTATGTTTAGATTTGAGTCATATTGACATGGATACATAGTGTATGTTTGGTGGCCATGACCTGTCTTACTTGACATGGATCTTTGCATGTCGGAATTTATGCTTTGATTCATTTGTATTTTGAGTATGGGAATGCCTACCTCAGTGATGATATATTATTGTACTGTATTTCCTTGTTTGTTGGCAGGTTTCTAACCGACTGTTCCTAGTTCCCTACACACACTCGACAAAGTATTTCAGCTATCACTCTGTTCTAACTTCATACTTTGGGGGGCTCTCTGTTACACATTATTTTTGTCATCCCTATGATAGTTAATGATGTAAACCTATATGTTTCCTTCAGAGGGGTCAGTGGCCTAAGTTCCTAAAGAGAGAAGAGAGAAGAACTTCTCCTGAGAAAATAAGTTGCTTTTTCCTATGTAAAAACCTTATAAAAATGGATGTTCGCAGGTTGCTATATAGGCAGGGTGTGAGAATGACCCATTCTCACAGGTTGCACTATAGCCAGGGTGCGAAGTGTTCGTAGGTTGCTCTATAGCTAGGGTGCAAACATTCCAGCACGTGGGAAAAATGAGCGTTTTCTCGAATTTTCTAGAAGGAGAAGCTTCTATGGTGAGGTGGCATCCGAATGGTTTGGATCTTACTCGCTTTCATGATTTAGTGGGATCATCCTAACCTCCTCACCTTATCTTCTTCAACTTATAAAAGGAGAGGATTTCTCATGGGGAAAGTTATCTTGGATGAGATTTTGTCAGCTCGGGTTAGCTTTGTTGGTTTATGAGCTTGTTAGCTTTGGCTTGATTAGAGTGGCTTTGAGATTTGCTTTGTCAAGATAGATTGTGAGTAGCTATCAGATATATGGTCTCAGAATCCTTGGAGCAAGAAGTGTGTGGGGAACGAAGGACAGTTGGAAGGGACCTTACGACATCAAGGCAACGGTTGTAATCTCTCTTTCACATTTAATATAATACAGCAATATTATTTTTTCCCATAAAGATATGTCTTCTTTAGTACGTAACTCCTTGATCATATGTATAGATTAGCTATTGAATATATTGATTTGTCTTCACTTCGATTGGTTTGTATTGTTCTGATCTGAACGACACAAGAGAATTGGAGCGAATCTTGGAACAACAAAGACCCAAGGAAGCGTTCATAAGGTATGTCTATGATCATTGCCTCCTAGTTCATTCAATAGTCTAAATCTAGGGAAAAAGTAATATTCTGTCCTGTTTTGTTCTAGATCCAGGTGGATCTAGGGAGATCGGTTTGTGTCTGCACTCACAGATTTATCCAATAATAGCCCTTCCTAGAATTTTCACAGTTTCCTGATCCCTTTCCTCTATCCTTTTGTCTTCCCCTATTCTCCATGCTCAACGCATTTCCTGATGTCTCACCTGTGCTTTTCCATCGCATTTCCTCACTAAGGATAACACCAACAACATCATCAAATTTTAAAGTATTTGAACCAGACACAGAGTTACTTACATCCATGACCAAGCCACTCCAACTTTCTGGCAATGAGCACAAGATTAGAAGAGCCCTAACCTCATCATCAAAGTCCACTTTTACAGAACTTAGTTGATTAGTAACCGTATTAAATTCATTTAAATGATCTGCAACAAACCCACCTTATGACATATTCATATTAAATAATCTCTTCATTAGAAATACCTTATTCGATGCTGAGGGTTTTTCATACAATTTGGCCAACGCGTCCATCAAACCCTTCGTTGTCTTTTCTTTCGAGATATTGAAAGCCACCGACGCTGCCAGGCTCAGCCGTATTGTTCCTAGAGCCTTCCTGTCAAGAATCTCCCATTCTTCGTCCTTCATGGCTGTCGACTTCTTTGCTACTCTGCTCAATGGTAGGAATAGATCCTTCTGATATAAATAGTCTTCCATATGCATCTTCCATAACTGGTAGTTTTGGCCGTTAAATTTCTCGACCCTAAACTTTCCATAATCCAACATTGCTCCCACTCGAACCAAGAAACCTCTTTTCCTAAGAGTTACCTTACGCTCTGATACCAGTTGTTAGAAAAATAGGACCATGGAGCAATAAAATAAAACAAATGCAGAAACAAAACACAGAAGACACACAATACAAGAGAGACATAGATTTATGTGGTTCACCGAGTGTGGGCTACGTCCACTAGAGAAATTTCCAGGTCCTTCCTTTATTATTATCCAGCAAATGAAGGGATACAACCTACAGCAAAACCTGTTGTAACTTCCTCTTCTTTCTCTCACAGTCTCCTCTCTCAGAATACAATATTCACCATCCACCATAGTCGCGATACATTTCCCTCATAAAAGAGGGTTGCCTTCTAGGGAAAACAAAACTAACATAATCTCTATCGTTAGATCTGCGACCTTATAATGAACGGTCCAGATTTACAATGAAATTACAATATACTTTTACAAGGCAATTTTTGCTTCCGGGGCTTCGCCCCCGAACCCCCGCTGGGGGCCCGCTTGCCCCCAGACCCCCCAACTGGGGGGATAACCCCCCTGGACCCCACAGAGGAGGTACCCCCCCTCTACACTCCCCTGCATGGAAGAGTGTACATACTTCTGGGGTGTAAATACTTCATGGGGTATAAACATGGCTAAAATCAAGGACCTCTGAATCAGGAAGATAATCAGGCTCCACAACCGACAGGGCCAACCTTTTTAAAGGTGTGCGCCCCTCCAAAAAATGAAAAGAAGTGAAAAAAGGAATATTTGAAATGCAAGAGGGACTATTTTGTACTTACTTGGTCCAAGCGGAAGTTTTTTTCATCCACAGAAGCTCTCAAAATCAACTTCTTTAACAAATGGGTGTTTTTGGATTTTTGGTCAATTCTCAATTTGTAGTGGTGATAATGAGTTGCCAACTTCTATTTATAGACTTTTTGGCCCTTTTTGTCATTTTTTGACCCCGATTGTCATTTTTTATGGCTTGAAAATCATGTGATGTGGTTCTTGAGTTTCTCATTGGATGTTACGATATACTTTACTTTTGGTTCCAAGAATGTTTTGGGAGTTGGGACACTTTTAAGGTCCTTTGGTGAATTTTTTTTTTCCAACTTTGTGCATTTAAGTTAGGATTCCACCTCCACTTGTTGTGCCTCATTGTATTTTTCTCTTTACCATAGGATCAACCCCACCGAATTGCAACATGAAACCGTCATTGCTTCTCTAAAAGTGTCGTAATTTAGTGGTAGAGCCTACCCACACATGGATTCCCTAGGTAGATCCCGGTTGCATTTTGGTGTCCATGCCGTTACTAATGACTATAGGCTCGAGATTCCTTTTAGTCTTGTCTTGATTATGAGTTTGAGCCTTCACATGTCTGATATATTATCACTCTTGGACTCACCCTCGGGACTCCCAAAAAACAAACGGGTCTTCTTTTAAGCCCTTTTCAAACCCTCTAAACATGAAAATATTGTCGAGCGATCTTGTTGACCTTCACGCTCGCCAAACTAAAATTTGAAGGAATGTCTGTCCAGTGGTAGTTTACCCCTTTTCTAGTCCAGATGGTCAATTGTACGAAAACATTTATACTCTAGGAACTTCAGTTTGCTAGAAGAGTATTCTCAGGTATAAGTTTAACCCTTTTTTGGGCCCGAGGGACCAAATTTACGAAAAAGGAACCCCCACAGAGTCCATAGTTAAGATCTTTTTAGACTCCCTAAAAGTGAAAGGATTTTTGAGTGATATTGTTTCTTCACTCTCGTTAAACCGGTCCAAAAGAACATCCATTACGGAGTCCATAGTTAAGCTCTTTTCAGACTCCTTAAAATTGAAAAGATCATCGAGTGACCTTGTTCTTTCACACTCGTTAATTGGTTCAGAAAAAATCTACTTGCATAAGTTTACCCCTTTTTTTCCCTATAGATTAAGGAGGAAAATGGTACACCTCAGGAGATTCGTCTTGTCGGGAGAGTTCTCCTCAGTAAATTTCACCTTTTTCGGGCTGAGCAGACTAAATCTAGAAAAAGACAATGAGTCCATAGTTAAGCTCTTTTCAGACTCCTTAAAATTGAAAAGATTGTCGAGTGATCTTGTATTTACCACACTCATTAAAATGATTTTGAATAGACATCTTTTCGGTGCTAATTTAACTGGTTTTCGAACCGACTAGACTATCTTTGAAAAAGGTAACCTAATGGAGTCTTCTTTTGCGCTTTTTCAGACTCTCTAAAAATGAAAAACCTCTGAGCTTACCTTCTCTGGGATCATTTAAAATTACATTGAAGGATGTTATCATTGTGTCCTGTTAATCGCATTTGCATTCCTACATTTTTGGCCTAATGCCAGATCCATGTGGCTCTCAACTGAACCTTTGAAGCATGCCTTATACACAAGCCTTGTAGCACTTTGCCTCTGCGTCTTGACACCTTGACCCATGGAGGAATTTTCTCGAGTGTCCTTTTAATGCACATGTTTCCTTTCTCTGAGCATCAATGTGTTCCTTGCGCTTGGAACTAGTATGTTTGCAACACTTGTTCCTCCTTTGTAAAGTAGCATTCTTTTATTCTTTTTCAAGCTTTCAAAATATTGAAAAAGACAAAAAAATCAAATATACCCCAAAAAGAGGATGGGAAAAGTATTTTTATTTTAATGGAAGCACAATGAGTCACCCTTGGACAAAGCACATTCTTTTGTTTGTTCTTCAAGCTCTGGGATTTAATATGACCTTAGGAATTTTTTCTCGTAACATAGAGTTGTGTCCTCCTCCATTTGGTTATTCTTCCAAACATATGGAGAGTTTGCATTGCCTCTTGCATCGTGAACTTATGTCAATGTCATGTGGTCTGAGTATCATCATTCATCATGCTATTGTCCAAGGGAATTTTTACCCAAATTGAGTTGGCCCTTCTGCAGTTTGTCTCTTGTCCTCATGCCCGACCATCCCGAAATTCCAATCAAAGTCTTTGTTCAAAATCAATGAAGTCTTTGCCTGATCACTGAGATTATCTTGTCTGTTCCTCGACAAGCCATCGAAGACCTATGGGTAGTGAATATGTACACTCACATTACACTCCTACCTGAGTTTTGAATATCTTGAAGTTATTTCTCGAGCTCTGAAGGCCTCATCTCCAGCCATGAGGCGTGACTAGCATCTTGAAGATGGATACTATTCATGTATATATTTTGATTTTAAGATGTAGATCCATTGTGTACTGTTTGCAAATACACTTTATATATATATATGGCATGGATCTGCAGTGTATTTGATTGGAAGCCATGATTTATTTCATCTCGAGCATGGGTATGCCCGCCTCGGTGAGACAATTTTTATTTTGCAGATGGCACTTCCCGAACTTTGGTCTCGGGCTCACTCGCTTCGTATGTTGGTAAATATTTGTAATGTATTTTGGCCATCAGATGCTCTTCTAACCTCACACATTAGGGGGGCATCTTTTATAACCCTAATTTTCACCAGACATGCATACCTAGCAGCAGGCCATCTTACTTACTATTTTTTCCAAGACAATACTGAATAACTCTTATTAAAAACCAAATTTTTGAATATGTACGTGCCCTGCACCACTACTGCCCACGTATGTACTCTATATGCATCACTAATTCCAGTGTACATATGCTAGTTTCACCATTACAACCCACATATACCCACAAAAGTTGCAAAAAATAAAAATTTGCAAGGGAATACGGGCTTTTGGGTAGTTTCCTAACCAATTAACCGCCCATAGCCCGTCACCCAACCGAATAACTATATTTTTGGCATATAAAATAAGGTGTTGGGATCCCATTTCAAGCAGAAACATAGCTACAGTGAAACTCTGACCATTTCATAATCCCACCTTGCCCCAAGAGTTTGCAGCCACATTGTGAGTTTTGAGCTAGAATTCCCAATTCTTGCCCTTTTTCCTCATCCATAAGCCTATGCCCATTCTCTAGAGAGAAGTGTGAGAAAAGAAGGATACGTGGAAGAATTTGGAGCTTGGTGAAGAGGATCCCAAGACTATTTTTGAGGAACAGTCATCGATCTCATTGTGTAAGTGACTTTATGAGATTAATACAAAGAAGTACTTTTGTCGTCCCTCCATATGATGTGTTTACGCTGTATGATTGATTTACATTTAGTTATGACATCTAACCCACTAATTTATATATATAATACATGTTTGTAGTTTCTTGTTTGTCTTTTGGTGAATGTAGGTAATCCTTGGGAGGATATTTGTAGTCGAGAAGTGACCGAACGCATTGGGATCGACATCGGACGCGAAGTTTAAGGTAAGACTACTGGATCCCTATACTTTGTACACTATATATGAATGTGGGGTATTGTAGGGATAGTTTTTAAAAGTAGGAGACTTTAGACGGTTAGCTTTTCCTTCACTTTAGAATGCTAGCGTAGTCCATAGGGGGGTTTTCCCACTATAGCAACAAATCTCGCAATACTCAACTGATGATGTTGCTTGATTACCTAGAAACACATGATATGGGGTTGGGGTATGGAATGGTAAATTCATTGATACTTGCACAAATCCTCTCGTGGGTCTTGGTGAGGGTCCCATCAAATTCTAAGGAGGTCCCATTCCCCTCGTTCGTGCACATTCATTCACCAGATTTCCTCCTATGTAACATCCGGTACACCAGACTTGTGGTCATCCTAGTCTGGGTATCTTCAATTCTTGGATATTCTCTATAAGCGTTGATATTTTCCCTTGTAGTTGCACCAAATTTGCATCTTCTAGGGGTGTAGTCACTCTCAGGCTCCCCAGATATCCTGCCATGGCTTCAATCTTCACTGATTGTTCCAAGGAATCTGTCAAAGTGGCTATCCAATGTTGTGTTAATGGAATGTGTGTCAGAGGTAGAAATCCATGGATATACCATTCTCTTTGATGTTCCTCATGAATTAGAAGCACTAACCTCCCTATAGCATCTTTAAACTTTTGGCTATATTCTAAGACCCATTCACCTTCCCTTTGTTGAATTTCGTGCAACTCGGACATAAATTGTTGTTCTGACTGAGGTAGATTAAAGTCCGTTGTGAAATTTGTCTATACCTGGTCAAGTGTGAATGCTTGACCTTTCACTCCTAGTACTCCTGGCTCAATGGAATTCATGAACCATTTGAGAGCATGACCTCTCAAAGTAATATGGAACTCAACCAATTTATTCACATCCAGGGTCCCTCTGGACCTCCAGATTTGTTCGCATAAGAACCAATGTTGCTCAACATATTCGTCTCCCTTACCCAAAAATTATTAGTATCGAGAAATGAAATCTCCCGTGATACCAACCATTGTTGATATTATTGCTCCGACCAAAACAAAACCTAACGGTCCTAGTTGCAATCTACCAGGGTATCCCAATATCCTCCCAGTATTCACGCTTCCCAGTTGTGGCTAACTAATTGACTGTAATGAAACATGAATAGAATAAGAAGGTAGTATAGAATTTACCACTTATATAGAAGGAACTTGGGGTATGGGTAATTCAGGGTTGGTGCCACTGGCTACGAGGGGGGCTTCTTTGATCTGGGGGTCTCATTCTCATCCTCTGGAGTGGTCTCATCAACCAGATTCCTAATCTTTCTTAGCATCGAGGATGAATCTTATATTTATTCTTCAAGATCCATGTCGACTTCCTTTTCCCTTGATTCTACACCTTCTTCTCCTTGTCCACCCTCCTGGGGACTTCTTTCTCTCTACAATTCTCTCTCAATTAATCTTTGGCCGACCAATATTTCCTTTCTTCTCATCTTTCACAACTCTTCCATCTGTCCTTCCTCTACTTCTCCTGGTCCTACTTCTTTCCACAAGTTCTCAGACTGTTTTACTTCTTTATTTGTCTTACTGCTCCACCACTTCTCAACTACAACAACTCTTTTCAAGGCTTTCTCAAATTTTGAGTCCATTTCTTTCTACTCCCCCCCCATTTTTCAAAGAAACCTCTCCCCTCTCTTGGGCCATGACTCCACCCCAACCTCACCCCACCTATTGCCCCTTGACCAAGTTGTGGGAGATACTTGGTCATATTTGACCATTTTTGGGACTTCGATGCCCTATCGAAGGAAGCACGCAATACGAAGTTGAGATCAATGGATCTCGATCCACTTTTGGGCCCCTTTTTAGGGTTTGGGTTAATGTAATGGGAAAGGGATGTCGTCCCATGGGTTTACCCACGCTTAGGCCCACTTTTGTATGTATAAATAGATGTCTAGTCAAGGTAGAAGAGAGTCGATGGCTTAGTGATAGTAATTAGATCTATGTGATCGAATGTGGATTGTAAATGCTATGTGCATGATTGTAAGAGACTTGTAGAGCTAAGTGCAAGTTGTTGTAGGAGGTTGTGAAAGGCTTTGTGCTAAAGTGCAAGGAAGAAGGATCTAGCGAGCTGCGCAGATCTTTTGTCCTGGGTAGAGTAAGGATTGTTGAGGCTCTGTGTTGTAACTTCTTGACCAAGATAATAAAGAAGAAGAGTTGGTGGATGTAGCCCCGGGGTGGGGGTGAACCACATACATTTGTGTGTGATTCTTTGTGCTTTGATTCCATGTGTTTACTTCTTCTTATGCTAAGTGCTTTGATATTTGTAGGAATATTTGCTTATGCTTTGTGCTCCTAGATGTGTATGAATGTTAGATCTAATGTGTATGAAGATGTTTAGTGTTGATCTACTATATTTGATCTAGCTTATTGTTGCTAAGTTCTCGATATACTATAGATTAGTGTGAATGCTACGAATCTTTGTCCTATAAGCGAAGTGGTTATTGAATGTATCTTGAGGAACTAATGGTGCTAAGTTCTCTAGTAAGCTATATAATCACAGATCTGTGTCCCACCTAAGGATGCACACACATGAGTCTTGCAACCAACCACCCCTACCTCTACCTCGGGTGAGACTTCATCTACTTCGTAGGTGTTACCGAAAGGGCCGGTAGTTAGGGATTTTTTGGTGCACTCTTGTAGCGTTGAACCCTGGGTCTGCCCTTTTGCCAACAAATGGTTCCGATGTCGAGACCAAAACTATGATTGTTGGGAACTGAGAAAGAAAATCTTTGTGAAAATATTCGATCTAGAAACCATGAAATCTTTGTGCGTAGATTTGTTGCCCTAGTGTGCAGTGTTATACTTAACCTATGAAGCTTTGTGCCAAGAAAGAAAGGTCAGATATGCAAAAAAGAGGTAATATCTGTAAGCTTTGTGCTCTCATAAAGGTAAGAATAGTCAAAAGTTTTTAGATCTGGAAGCTTTGTGCTCTGCAAAAGTTAAATAAGTGAAAATTTTTGTTTCTAGAGTATGGATCTAGGTATGTTTGACAGATTTTGTCCTATCTTGGAAACTAGGGCTCTAATAGATGAAAGAAAGATTGATATCAATAGATCTGATAGATATGTTATACCTATGCATAGAAAGAATGTCTAGACTAACAAGTGAATGTACGATCCCCGAAAAAAAAAAATTGTAGGCTAGCTACCATAACCCTAGTGCGCAGTACAAAAGAGGTTGGGGATCATTTAAAAGAAAGAGAGGATTAACCCTCTATTACAGTTTCAGAAGACCAAGACATCTTGCTAAGGAATGCCCTGGTGGAAGATCTAGTTGTCTCTGTTGCAAAGCTTTGGACCACGAAGTATTATATTTCCCTAGAATGATTGTTAAAATTGAAGGCATGAATATGAAAGAAGAAAACCCTAAGGTAGATCCAGAAATAATAGAAACCCAGAGAAAATCAGACAAGATGTTACTACAGATACAAGACACCTTGAATGATCAACGACATGTTACATTATCATAGGTTTTTGACAATAAATAATGCATCGAGGTAAGAATAGGAGACTTCGACATTGACTGTGTTCTAGATGAGGAAACACAGGTGAATTTTATGATGGAAAGAACTTGGGAAGCTATAGGGAGGCCTGTTATGACCCCTTCACTAAGTGGAATAGGGTTATTCAGAGGGAAACTAGTGAACCTATGTGGAAGGCTCAATCAAATATATATGAATGCTAATGGAACTTCAATAGAAGAAGATTTTGAGATTATCAAATTTATTGAGGACAACACCCCGTTTACTATGTTACTTGGAAATCCTTGGATTGAAAGAGATCAAGCCAGAAATAAGGAAGAAGAAAAAGTTTTAGAACAACAGAGACAAGAGTTAAAAGACTTCATGAACAGAAGGATCGTGAAGTTGATTGAAGAACAAGAGAACAGATTGAAGCTATATCACACTAGGAACCCAGATGTCAAAGTTATTAGAACATCAGAGGACTCACAGAAGACTAAAGTTTCTATCTCAGATAAAGAAGAGATGTTATACCTGAACCCTAAGAAAGAACCTCAGTAGCGCAAAGTAACTATATCCAAGGAAAATAAGAGCTAGAATGGGAAAAGAACTACTGAAATGAAGCTCACTGGAAAGAAACATAGAAAGTTAAGTAAGAAGAAGGCAAAGATTGAAAAGTTGCAGGAGACTCTAGATAGAATATCGTAGAAAGAAAACTTGTAGAATGGGAGCTTCACCGAGATATCATAAAAGTGACCTATGGCACTCTATCATGATGAAGAGATATATCCATTGGACCGATATACCCATTCGACTTCCTCCCAGAACGGACAGAAAATCATTAAAGGATCATCACTAGACCGTTGGACCACACCATAGCGGACACATCAACATTAATGGAAGCTTCATGCCCATTGCAAGCAGACCGTTGCCAAATTTCTTACTTAGTTTGTCACGCCATGCACGAAGAACATTTTTTCCAACTAATAATTATAATCCCACAGCATAGTATTTGTATACAGTGGTCATTGTGATCTGGTTGGTCATCCTAGTACAGTATATGAGATCATTGTGAACCCCAACTAATTTTTCTTTTTGAGCGCATATGTCTGACAAATTTAGCACAACCGAAGAATCTGCAAGAGAGGTACTCGCTAGCCTCAGAACTGCAAGAGTCATGTTGGAATGAGGGTTGTCTATAGGTTTACAGGCATCCTCGACGAGAGGAGTGCAAGCCTCCCCGTCGACTGCTCAATCAGGAACATCCTGAGCCAATGCAGAACGCAGAAACAAACATAAAGATGATATGGCCAATGTGAGGTTGGTTCCATCATCCTACCTTCTTCCATACCACCTCTGAGTGGTGTTATCAATAGAGACAGCGTGCCTAGAGACTTCAAGTACACTCTAGTCACAATGTACCTACCGAAAGGGGTACGTGTAGTCCACATAGATCAAGACAAGATTGCAGCATTGAAGTTTAGTGACTTCAACCTGGGGGATCATAAAGTCTACAACACACTTGCCCCATACAAGTACCTAACCAGAACCAAGGGAAACAACTTGAAGATCATCCCTCAGTAATGGACTATGAACCTCGTGCAATCCACTATGTTGAACGTCATGAAGATCCCACATTTCAGACGTCACCAAGAAGTCAATGCCTTTGTTAAGATACTCTTGGCGAGCTACCATGAAGGATACCTATGGTTGAACCGCTGCATCATAGTTGATCCAGCATTGATCAATAGGCTCACAGACCTTAGCATGTAGGGCCCTGATCCCCATGACTACTATCCTGGAAAGACTGCAAACCACGCTCTTGCTCAAAAAATCAAAGAATCTTATGGTGATGTTGAGAAAGGAGCATGAGGATAAAAGGTATCCTCTATTTAGAGAGGAGCAATGCACCTTGCATGTCAGTTGATAGTAGGGAAGCTCGTTCGCAAGAATCGACTCACGCAAGTATCCAGCTTTGTAGTTGACCTCACAAGAAAGTGTACAGAGGGACTACAGATGAACTAGGTGAAGTACCTGGTGAATCAACTAGAGATTGACTACAAAGAATCCTAGGATCAAGAGCATGAATTCCATTTTATCTAGCTCTTGATACTTATAGATTTCGTTGCATGGGAGCTACCAGAAGATGCAACCTTCCTGGACCTTGACCCTTTTGAGCCCTTGTCCGTGAAGTTTAGTACCTTATGGTACTCAAATGATATGAGAAAACAATGGCAATCCAATGCCATATTCCACACCTACTACAATCAGTTGAAGTGTGCCATCGAATACCCTCTTCAGGTTTAGGCCCTTAATTAAGTTCAGTGCAGAAAGCCACTTCATTTACATAACAGGACACACTGATGAGAAAAAAGAGCAGTTATAGTCTTATTATAAGATGACAAAAGAAGACCTGGAGGAAATCACCAAGGAATGGTTGGAAAACCTCCTTGTTTCATCAGACCCTACAGAATTGTTCGACATCGACAGCCCAGAAGCTGTGCAAGATACACCTGGGCCCAATAAGATGAAGAAAACAACAAAGACGAAGAAGGATGAGGAAATACATGATATAGAAAACAGATCTGTAAGGACCACATCAATTACACCTGAGCAAGAAGATAATGATGAATAAGTTGAACAGAGGCCAGAAGACGAAGAGGACTCGTCGAAGAAAATGAAAGTTTCACCTCTAAAACCTTCCTCCCGAAAGAAACCTAGAACCCTTGTAACCAATATGAAGACCAAGCTCACCCCATATGACTTCAGTTTCCTCCTCGCCACTATGAATGAAGATATAGAAGAAATAATAGAAAAGTAGGAAGCCAAGCAAGAGGCAATGTACAACAGAATTGAGAGCGAGCTCCAAGGAGTGAAAAAATCACTTTGGTCTAGCCGCACAGACTCCACTGTGCCCCTTTCAGAAGGAACAAAATAAGAGGTAGATGAACTAGTTCAACTCCACAATATTGATTCCACAGTTGAAGCATGCCTTCGGAATGCACAGGAAGAAACCACGCAGGCCACCCAAGCATTAAAGCAAGCACAAGAGGAAATAATCGAGCAACGCTGAGCTGGGCATCAAGAGAGGGACGGTCTCCAAGAAAAATTGGAAGAAGACAGAGCAAATATCCAAAAAGAAAAGGAGCAGCTACTTGTGAAGCAGATCGGGATTGAATAAGCAGTCAACAAATCATTTCGCTCTGTGATCGGCTTAGAGAAGAAAGCAGAAGAACCCTTATAACTCCACGTGATGAAGCTTGATGAAGTTATTCAACAACTTCAACAAAGAGTCATAGAAATAGAGCTTCATACCATACCAAGTACCCCGCAAGAAGAGTGTGACCAGCGAGAAATGACTACCTGAAGCATAGTAGAAATGATTAAATCACTCACTAAAGAATGCAAACAATTAAGTAGTAGAAGTGTGCAGATACATGAGAACCTAACCGAGAATCCTGAATTACACAAATTGGAGTCGCATCTCTAGGAGGCGAAGCATGAAGCCGAAAATCTATAGGTACAACTGAAGGCCCTATCACCCATAGAGAAAATGAAACGGTCTTCCGAGCAGTGCATAGCATAGCAGCAGATCCATATAATCTAGAGAAAGGTAATGGAAGTAACTCAACAACTTCAACCTTTGTAGGATAATGCATGTCATCTATTTATAGAGATCGAGAACCAAGGCACAGAGATGGAATAGGTCATGAATTCAGCATAGCAATGCCTAGAAAGGTCAGTGAATGTTGCACTCATCTAGGAGTTCACTGAGAAATAAGTAGTTGCAATGCAGCAGGTCGAAGCAAATCAATCCAAGCTCGAGGCGTTCAAAGAAGAATTTATCAGAGCTGAGTGACTCAGGACAAGTCACAGGTGAGTGTTGGGGGCCTATTGGCCCTTGACAAAGTTGTGGGAGATACTTGGTCATATTTGACTATTTTTGGGACTTTGACACCCTATCAAAGGAAGCACGTAAGATGAAGCAGACATCACAGGATCGCGATCCACTTTTGGGCCCATTTTTAGGGTTTGGGTTAATGTAATGGGAAAGGGATGTCGGACCATGGGTTTACCCATGCTGGGGCCCACTTTTTTATGTATAAATAGATTTCTAGGCAAGGTAGAAGAGAGCCAATGGCTTAGTGCTAGTAATTAGATCTGTGTGATCAAATGTGGATTGTAAATTCTCTATGCATGATTGTAAGAGACTTGCATAGCTAAGTGCAAGTTGTTGTAGGAGGTTTTGAAAGTCTTTATGTTGAAGTGCAAGGAAGAAGGATCTAGCGAGCTGCATAGATCTTTTGTCCTGTGCAGAGTAAGGATTGTTGAGGCTCTGTGTTGTAAATACTTGATCGAGATAATAAAGAAGAAGAGTTGGTGGACTTATCCCCAAGGTGGGGGTGAACCACGTACATCTATGTGTGATGCTTTGTGCTTTGATTCAATGTGTTTACTTCTTCTTCTGCTAAGTTCTTTGATATTTGTAGGAAGATATGCTTATGCTTTGTGATCCTAGATGTGTATGAATGTTAGATCTTATGTGTATGAAGATGCTTAGTGTTGATCTACTGGATTTGATCTAGCTTACTATTGCTAAGTACTCGAATACTATAGATTAGTGTGAATGTTGTGAAGCTTTTTCCTATAAGCGAAGTGGTTATTGAATGTATCTTGAGGAACTAACATTGCTAAGTGCTCTAGTAAGATGTATAATCATAGATATGTGTCCCAGCTAAGGTTGCAGACACCTGAGTCTTGCAAACACCCCTGCCTCCTCGGGTGAGACTTCATCTGCTTCGCAGGTGTTACCGAAAGGGCCGATAGTTAGGGCTTTGTTGGTGTGCTCTTGTAGCATTGAACCCTAGGTCTACCCCTATGCCAAAACCACCCCAAGCAAGGGTGTTTATGCTGCCATCTCAGTCGGGGACATATTCAACATCCCCTCCTCCATCAAGAAAACCTTAATCCATAGGGGGATTTATCTCAACAATCTTCCACTCGCGTCTTTATTGAAATCCACTTCTTACCAGGAAAAACATTGGTGATTCTCAGTTGCAAACTTGATAATGTATCCCTGTAATGTTTTATTGACCTAGAAATTGATCGCTCACGTTACTGGATGATCCAATCGATGAAGTGTTGTGATATATTCTATATCCTAAGCATAGGTATTATTGACTCATTCTTGGAATTCTAGAGCTTAATGGAGCCTGTCTATCTAGTGGAAAAGTTCTTTGAGGAACTTAACACAGAATATATCGTATTGGTCACTCAATATTTCTGAGTAAAAGACTACCTCACGTGTATCTTCCATAGATTTTCCTCTCAGCTCCACTTCTTTCCATATGAAGGCATCACAATTTCTCTCCCACTAGTGGTGAATATTAGATCTGTTAATCTGTGAAAGCATTCTCCCTACAGGTTCCCTTTTGACGCAGTTCACGGCAACAAAACCATTTTGTTGGTGCAGAGTTGATTAGACTAGGGTCCCTCTCAGGTTACCAACAAAAGGCATTGATTATTCTAGAGCGATGGCATTTTCATCTTCTCTGAAGAGAATAAGTCTCACCTGAAGTGCAACCAAGATAGAAAGACAGGGAAGGGAAAGGAGAATACTTAGGAGGGTTTCTAGAACCTTAAAGATTCACCATGATCTTACACAAGATATAATAACCACATAACAGATTTGAACTCATTCATACTGGAACTAAAGAAACTCAAGTTGTGGAATCATTTGTAAATAGAGACATCATATTGATCTTATCAAGCATAAATAAGTATTGTAAAGGGACAATTCATAAGCATAAACACACAATGACACAGTATATTTCAAAATTTTAGGTCCTTATTTATATATTATCATCAAAGCTTCTCAGATACAATCTCAGAGATACAACTTAGTACTCTGTTACAAACTTTTGAATCCAGACTCATGTCACAGAGATCTATCTACCCTTTTCCCCAAAACTGTATACTAGTTACAATCACAGAACCTTTTCTCAACTACACCCAACTATACTCAACACTAATAGAAAAACCCAACCAACCAGCCCTTTTACAATAATATGCATATCATATATAGGCTGAGTGGGATCTTCTGGCTTTGGGCTTCACATTATTTCTTGTTCTTGTTATATTGTAACTGCTTTTGCCTCGTTGGTGTTGTGTTGTCCCTTTTCGCAAAAGATTTTTATTTCTTTGCTTTCTCCACTATTCAGCTCTTTTTGTGGCTTGTGTAACTCATGTTTGACCAAAACCGGGACTGTATTCCTCTTTACACAACTTCAAACCAAAAACAAATGGCCCAATAGACATCATGGGTGTTAGCCAGGTCCATAACCTCATCTTGAAAGGAAATTACTTGGGAGATATCATTAGGCTCACACGAGGTCAGGTTATCCTCTAGTTGGCAAGAAATATCTTATGCTTTACAAATATCCTTAGGTGACTTGTCCCTTAAGAGGAATTGTAAGCCCTATTTGAAATATCATAGATACTAGCCTAAGAGTTTGGTCTCTAGCAGTGAATTATAAGGGATTTGATTGAGTAATGTATTGAACATGTTATTGAACTCCCTCATAGACTCTTCTTCATGCTTCTGTATTTATTGGTATTGGAAAAAAAGGTAAGTCAGTTCCTTCTCATCTCCCCACTTTCTTATGAAGGAATTCTCAAAGTCCTCCCAAGATTTAATTGTCTTATTTGGAAGGTTATTGTGCCATATTATGGCATCACCTGTCAATGAAGCAGAGAAGAGTTTCATAATCACACCAGGATTTTCATTCTCGGATTCATGGAGTTAGAGACTATCACAAAACTTCATCAAATGGAGGTTTCCCATGGTATGATCTTGACCAAAAAAATCAAACAACCATGACCTAGCCTTGATAGGAAGGATATGTGAACCACCTCGGATTTTACTCATGTCCAAGGTGTTAGCACTTGAAGTCACACCTAGATTGTTGTAGATGTAATCCTAATACCCATCAGAATGTGAATAATAGTTGTTTTAAAAGTGTGGAAAATGGATGTGAAACTTAGTTTGTAATGTCAATCACAAAACCCTCCATGAAATACACACCAAAAAGCAAGGCTTTGAATGCATTCGAATCATTGTTTAAATATATAAATGGAAGATAGAAGACTTAGAATGAAAAGTGAAATATGTGTATCAGATCACATCAGGTACTTCTGGAACACATGTGGAAGAAATATCCTTGAAAAAGAACTTCTTAATCAAAAAATAAAAAAACACTTTGATCAACTTGCATAAATTACCCACATTAAATCAGTTATTGTAATAAGAAAACAAGCATCATGATGAATCCTTCACCAGAGACTAACCCCAAAGTGATCTAGAACAAAAATGGCAGTAGGAAAATGATTGATTTTTCACCATTAAAGATTCTTAAATCTTTTACATACATCAATAAAAACTTTGTTACAGTTTTTAACTATAGATAAGAGTCTCTCTGCATAACCATTCGAACCTCATCTCAAGTTACAATGCATGTCAAATAACCAAAAAATAAAAATAAAATGTTTACCATTCACCCCTTAACTTCCTCATAGGATTCTATACCTAAGGAAAGCGTGGCACCAAGTGTACAACAAGAATGTACCATAATGATATTTTACAAGAAGATGTTGGCAACGTTTAGAAAAACCCTTAACAACTTGATGATGTGGCTTTACTGTAGACAGTTCTTTGAGTTAGGTGGCCTTCTGATGTACAACTCACCTCCTAGATGCTTATCTGATCTTAGCTTGACAATTGGTGATCACTTTCTTCTTCAAAATATTCATTATTCCAGGTTCACGACACTTGCACTGCAGATTGTCCTAAAACACCCAGTTCGCAAAGCTAGTGAGTCCACGCACTGTGAACTTTCCTGTAGGTTTTTGTTTACTTCCAAAAATGTTTCCAACCTTTAAAAATTGCATAAGAAGTGGGATAAACCTTTTAGAATATGCTCCAAACCCCTTGCAATATTAAATAACATTGGAGCGATCAGATGAAGATGCTAAATTAGCTCAAGACCCAAAATCATCACTTAGGTTATATTTATATGCAAAAAGTTAATTATGAAAAAAATGGTGTTGATATGAAGTATTATCTTGTATTCATCTTTTTTTGGTACTCCTCCTAGTAGCCATCTTAGCCAACATATCTAGATTCCTTTTTTCTACTTTCTCTTTGAAGGGTTGTAACTCTACTTTTAATTTTATGATCTCAGATTGACAAGCTCTCTTTTGTTTATACATATTCTTAAGTTGTCTTTGAAGGGGTAAACACCTCCTAGACATGATTTTTTCCTTATCAATAGTCTCCTCATATAGGTCTAGCATATCCTTCATCTTGATTCAGGTCTCTAAATCCTCCTTTTTCAATTTGTCATTTCCAGTTCTTGCCTCCTTGAGTTATCTCCTGAGCCTTTTGAAAGTAGGATTACTTTCATGAGGAGGAGTGTTGATATCAAGAATATCTATGGGATACTTAGAAGGCTGAGCTTTGTCCTTTTTCTGAGTTGAAGATTTCACTGTATCAACTTCCATAGGAACATATTGTTTAGTTATTGATCTAGTGAAAGGTCTTCAAAATTTGACTGTTTCTGCAGCAACAGGTGGGGAAAAGATGAGTTTATTTCCCTTCAAACTCCTTTCTTTTCTTGATGATATCTCCATAGGTGTAAGTTCTGCCACATGGAAAATTTATCTGTCAGGAGGTTGTGAGGGACCACCTTCAATTGTTTTATCAGTAACCTGAAAGGATTTATCAATCCTAGTCATATTCCTCTTCTTTCTTGAATCTGAATGCATAGTATTCTCAATAGGGGTAGGTGTTTGTCTTTTGGATTGTGGTGTATGAGAAATATCTGGCTGAAAACCCGATTCATCTAGGAAATTCTCCCAATCAGTTTTAGTCTTATTCAATTATTCCAGTAGTAACATATTGATTAAACCAGAGTGAAAAAAATTGGTATCCACTTTCTTGGACTTATATTGGAATCTATCTGACATCTTGTCAATACTCCTGAAAAGATAAAAGGGAAGGTTCATGGAATATTTCCCAGTGAAATCTAATAGAAATATGATATGTTATTGATATACCATGTTGAACCTTCCTTCACAAGTGAAATACCTTTGAATGACCTTGAGCATCTTGTCAAAATACTCCAACATGTGACTTCTTAGCACTCCCTTGGATAGGTTTTCCCCTTGATATTCAGGGTTTAGGAATTCCTTGGAGAAAGAAGAGTTCAGAGACATGGCTTTAAACCAATTCTCACCAAAATCAGGTATCTATGTGTCTATAGAAATAGATTGCTCAAAAACTTCAAACTCCATCACCCCCACCTTAGTATTTGTCCCACTGAAGTTGAGTGAAAATTTCTTAGCTACTTCAGGATGTTCTCTTTTCATTTTGTCACAAAAATTGAGGCAACCCACCCTATGGAAAGACTCCTTGAAAAATGGTTAAGAATGGATGAGTTGCATACCATGTGGTTCAGCTCTTACGATCTCTCCCCCTTTGTGGATATTATTTCCTTGTTGACTATCCATAATGGTTTATTTCAAAACCTCATCTACCCTCTTGTAATAGTTTGTTTATGGAGTTGGCACAATTTAGGGTTTACTTGACTGGACAATTATGCATAGCAGTAGTGTGAGGGTGAATAGGATGCAAGTAGGAAGTGAAAATATTTAAACATAATTTCAATTGGATGAAAATTTCAGATAAGAAGAAATGAAACAACTCTGTGTAAAATAAAGGGTTTGTAGTGCGTTGATCAAGTTCGTAGTGCCAGTTTGCAACGCAAATTGAACTAGATTTTTATGAAAGTAATGCAAGGTTTTCCACACTTGAGGAGAGACATATGAATTGAATGGTTAATACCTAGGCCTTGGATGAATCACAAATTAAAATGGTTTGATCTATTAAGTAACAAAGGGTTTGCAAAGCAGAGTGTGAAACACACAGTTTACAATGCAGAGTTGTAATGGACAGTTTGCAATGTAGATTTGGCAATGGATGATGATACTATTTTCAAGAGGAAACTGTAATATGACCTTGTAATATAACAATCTTAAAAATGGACAGGTTTTAGGACACAAAAGCTGTGGGTTTTAATGGTGCAGAGAGTTGGAAACGCATAGAACATTTAATAGTTTGCAATGCAGGAACAATATACAACAATTTTACATTCTCAATCAACCATTTGAGAAACATGCAATCATCAAAGGAGTACATGGTGTGTCTGAAATTGGACTGGTGTTTTGTGAACTTGATTTGGACTTAAGTGGAATCACCCAATCCTTTTCAATCTACTACAGCCAGTTCGCAGCGCTAGTTTGCAGTGCCAGTTTTCAAACTTTAATAGCGTGCTTCATTCAAATGGTTAGATTTGTTCCTTGACATAATCCTTAAAATCATAATGAATTGAATGCACTAAATACAATGTGATCTTCCCTGACATGTTTTCAAAGTGAAATGATGATATATTAGTGCATAAGGTACTTCTTGGTATGCTATGAAGTTTTAGGTGAGTTGGCAGTAGGTAAATATAACATCTTGCTTGACCTTCAAACAATTTAAAATGACATAATGGAACTTTTGTACACACCTTGGAGACAATACATATGATGATGATGATTTTTAAGACTAGGGGTGTGACCCATGTAGACCCTTACTCCTTTCATGATGATGAACAATATCATGATACCAAATCTTTTTTCAAAGACTAAAATCACAACTATGCTCATGGAAAATCAAACATGAGGTATGACATGAGACATAAGTTCAAAACCTAAAAATTTAAAAACCCTATGACTCAAACCTAGAAATATAACAATATTTTAACCCCTACACATCCTATGTTCTAACATCTGGCTCCACAGGGGATGGAGACCTCCATGTGAGGCTCCAAGAACATGAAGTTCCAGTGTCTTATCAATTGGGAAAGGAGTCATTATTGAAAGAAAACAGAATTAACTAAAGATTGTTATTTACAATGAAATGAAGCCACCCATGGATTTTAGAAAAAAATATTTCTTTAGAAAATTCCCATTGACTGGGCCACCGGGAATTTCAACATTTTCCAAATTATGCAACTTAAAAGTATTATTTTGAAAAACTTCAGAAATTTGACCAACCCAAAGGGCTTCAAATTTACCATGTTTTCCCTTATCTTGCCTTTTAGAATCCCATTTGAGTACCAAGTCTCCAAGATGAAAACATTCCTTCTTCACCTTCTTGTCAAAAACTTCTTTGATTTTTTTTTGATGACTTTGTTCGTTGTCAAATAGTTTCTCTCTAGTTTGTTGTACTTCCACAAGTTGATGCATTTTCCTAATCATGTCATCTGATTCCCCTTCTTGATCTTGAAAAAAAATTTCCACATGTAAAGCTAATTGAGCATGGAAAACAACTTCAACTCCATAGACCAACTGAAATGGTGTGGTGCCTGCTGTTCCTGAGTCTATACTTAAGGCTTAAAAGTGCAGTGTCAAGGCATCTAAAAGTGTGATAAATGTTGATAAAGGATTACACTAACCTTCGGTATGGGAAACTAAAGAGGAATTCTACGTTCTCGTTGTCTAGCTTCCAACTGTTCCTAGGTAGTAATATCTTGTTCGATGGCTGCCCATGAACGTTCCAATTCCTCCCGGGTGTTCGCAGTTTTAAGGATTATGTCAAAAAGATTTAAGGCGATATGTATTTGATTCGATAGTCCGGGTTGAATATTTGGTTGAGTTGCTGCAGGGACAGTCATTGAAGAACAGTACCAAGATGGAAATGATTTAACCAGAATATTTCAATGTTGTTTCAATTTGGTTAACATAAAGAGAAACTTTTATATGAAGAACAAAATAAGAATGCAAACTGAAGGCCCTTTCCCGTAACTGTATTATTTTTAGTAAAAGATGTAGGGTGAGAGAAAAACTTTAGTTGTAGATAACGTAAGGTTACTGTCAATAGAAAAACTCACACATACACAGAAGAAGAAATCGCCATAGAAATAATTGATGCAGTGTAGATAAATATGAAATTCTATAAATGCAAATTGGTCTTACACCCGCTAATAGATGGTGCAAAGGAAAGACAAGAAACAATTACAGAAAAATGAAATCCTTTCACTATAGTAGTGGTCGTACTAAATTATAGTGATACACATCAATTATGAAGAGTGAAACGAAATGAAACAAGAAACGTAACAAAACAAACTTGTAACACAGTCGTGACGGAATCGGGAATCTTCAAATTTGCATTGTATTAACTTCTCCAATGTAAAAATTCTATTACAATCCTTGCCAAAAAGTCCAGCCCTCTTCTCTTCTTTTTGTGATATATTTATACAAATTTTGCCTCTCGGTTTTAGAAGCGCAAAATCACTCCATCTGTCCTAATCTATTTTCAAAAAAGTGTCAGGTGCTTGTCTTTGCTTCGATTCAATACATATGATACATTTGTCCATAAAAGGGAATACAAGCTGTGAAGGTTCCGCTTAACAGCTGGGAGGAGAGAAATCACTCCATTTCCTACTCTATTTTCAAGAAGTGTTAGGTGCTTGTGTTTGCATGGATTCAGTGTACATGATACATTTGTCCACAAACTAGGATACAAGCTGTGAAGGCTTGGCTTGACAACTGGCTTCGGCAAAATAGCACTCTCGGGCTAACTGTGGAAGTTTATCACCTATTTGTGCATCGACAATGTCAAGGGCGCCGAGTTGTGCACTAGGTTGAATCAAATGTTGGTCAATTTGAGCCAGGTCTACCCTGTCCATCTTAGAGATTTCTGCCGAATTTCTCTCATTCTTCTCCTTCATGTTGAGGGAAATCCGCTCTATATTCATCTGCCTTAGCATCTCTGTGTCACCTCCACTTTCCATCCCTAACAACTCCCCATTTATGGCATTGAAAGCTTCTTTTAATGAATTTTCCACTTTCTGAGCCTGCTCCTTGCTTAAAGTAATATCATGTTCCCAATTCTTTAACAAAATATTACCCCTAGTTTGTTCGGCAATGGTGAGTCCAGGGGGCCCTGCTGAAAATCTGTTGTTGGTAGCTATCACTGCTTCTTGGAAGGCGACCCGAGCGGCTTCTGTGTTTCTTTCTTTGACAATCAGATTCTCAGAAATCTGATTAATTAACAAACAATCTTCTCAAATCTCCCCCACTTTGTTTAGCATACTCTGTTGAGCAGAAGAGATCCTGCTCCGAATATCGATTGCTCAGGATTTAACAATCTCGATGTCGATCACTTTGCTTTCTGTGACCTCTAGCTGAGCCTGTAGCTATGTGATCATACCCCTCTGTTGACCCGACTGTACGCAACCATCTCGGATCACTGAATTTGCTTGTTCCAGCTTGGTTTTGAGGACTTCGATTTCTTTCTTATCCGCCAATCGGGCCAGCTCTATTTCTCCACTCGCTTGACTCTTAGCGCTTTCTGCTGCTGAAGCCACTCTGGCTTCAAGAGTCTTGATCATTTGATTCTTTCTCTTGAGTTTATTTTTCAACATCGCGACCGAGAATTGGTTCGCTGACGCATGCGCTCCTAGCGTCCCTGCTATCTCTGTGGCGAATTCATCACTCTTCTTTTTTTTCCATCTGTCATCACTTTGAATTTTTTAACAGTGGACTCTCCCTCTTGATAAAATTCTCACTTTACTACAACTTTTCTCTTTCTATCAAAAACGAACTCATTAGGAGAGAGTTCCTCTGCCCTTATAGGTCTCAGTTCTTCACCAAATATCCATCCCTCACTAACATCTCCCTGTGCCAACTGCAAGGGTGTGACAGAGGTGATGGGTTCCCTGATCTGCTTCGCCGCCTTTCCTGGTGTGACGAGTGAGTCCTGCTCCTTCGAAGGATAAGAGGTTATCGTCTCAGTTTCTGGATTCTGAATTTCTGGCGGGTCTGTGTTTCTTACTTCCACCTCTGGACTATGTTCCTTGGGTGGGTCCGTAGTTTCTTTTTCTGTTTCGGGATTCTTTTCCTGCTCGGGATTCTTCTCCTTCGCGAGATTCTTCTCCTGCTCCCCTTCCTGACGTTTTTTGGGATTAGAATTTTGCCCCTCAGAACTTTAGGCCTCCTTTTCTTTATCCTTGGAAAGTCCCAAACCTCCCAGCACAACGGGGAGGCATCTTTTCCTATGCTCCTGAAATTTTAAAACAGAGGCCCTGTCTTTGGGTGCTAGAGATCTGATTCGAAATTGCACTTCTGCATAAGACCTCGCCCCTCGGAAAACATCATCTGAAGGTGAACACTCGTGTTCGAACCTCTTTAATCCACAGTTTCCCAAATGGGTGCTTACAATTCTCTGAGGATCATGTTTTTTGTACTCAATAGAGATTAGGCTCAAGTCTTCTAAGGTTGTAGCCTCAGCCTTAGCATGTCTGAAATCCAATAAGGAATAGGAATTTAGCCGAACAGGGAAAAACGCCCATACCTTCTTCGATGATTCTTTGAGCTCTTTACTCACTCCGCCAATCACTGTTTGTCGAGCAATCTCGTGACAGGCCAACTTGTCGGGGATGAACAGTGGTAGTGCCAGAGGAGGAACAATAGATCCGAACACTCTAAAATAGGAGAACCTTTCTTCCACGTACCAGTCCGCGATATTGCTCAGATTCACAGCAATGCTATCCGAGATGCGAGGTGGCAAAAGACCAAAAATGGTGATGTGCAGGGGCACCATCACCCAGTTGAAAATCTCATAAATAAATTCATTTGCCTTATCTTCCCACAGTTTATCGTGGTACTCATGTACAGTTTTTTCTTGGGTTGGACTCCAAGCCCAATTCATCAAAGGGAAAGGCGTCATGGAGCATATCGCATCCATGACATACGCAGACATGAAGAATGAGGATGGTCTCCTGGCTGCCTTTTGCTCACAATAATCTGTGACCCTGTTGAACAAATTGTCGGAGAGCATCTTCGCCCAATTAAATGAGGAACCCTCTGCTACCCGAAAGATGAAAGGTACCCACTGGATGTAAAAATGTGTGGTATCCTCCCTTCCGAAAAGCCGGCATGTCATCATCGCCACATACATATACTGTGGCTCCAGCGAAGCAATTGAGTACAGACCCTTGTCATTCGCTCTGAATGTCGTGGAGCGCGAAACCCAATCTTTTATCAAACTAGGCATGGTTTTGTCATATTCTTCTCACTCCTTCTTTTTGAATTCCTCAATGAATTTAGTGCCATATGTATATTCGGAAGTTGCTGGGAGCTTATACATAGATTGGATATGCTCTGACTTAAAAGTCCCGACCGTGGCCCATTGGTCATTTACGATAGTTCTGGTGGGCAGGTCTATGTGATCCAATGCCCATCGGATCATGTCATAGTATGGGAGCAACCGTGGTCTGGTTGCAACCAGGTGCATACCAGACTGAACAATTGTCTTATATTTAGTGTTCAGGTCATCCTTTACAATATCATTGTCATCGTCATCGGAGTCTGAATAGTTTACCAACTCGGATTGCAGAATATCTGAAATAAACGACTAGGTGGGTACTGAGCCGCCAGTCCGAGGTGAAGTATCTGAGACGTTGTCTGAACCCTGTGCTGCAACCTCAACATTCGCTTTCGCTGCTCTCCTTGGATCCATGGATGACGCTTTCTTTTTTGCTCTTCTGCAATAGACCTGTGTATACATGTGGATATGAGTTCCCTCGGAGAAAGGTGAGCTCTTGTGTGCTTATGAGAAATGTTTAAAATAGGATGAAACTCTCGTATATATTTGAAAATCCTGTACCTTTGAAATAAGTCTGTCAAATCGCAAATAAAACAAAATTCATTGTATAAATCTGATCTTATTTATTTGTGGATTTACCCTAATTCTTCATTAGTATCATCAATGTTCGACAGCTTGACAGGCAGTTAGGTTATGGAGAGCAAGTAGCTACCTCGTGAAGTGTGCAAACCTCGATGCACGGAATCGTATCTCATTTTAATTTAAAAAATCAAATCTTAGGGACTTAAATCATTTTCTCGCTTTTCGCCGCATCGTGAATTTCCCTTTAACATTTTGACTTTTCAACTCGCGAGACTGCGAGTGCCGATTTTAGCTTAATTAACAGTAACTGTAATTTTGGCGCATCCTTAATCATATAATTACTTTATTTGACATATCGCGACTCGAAACTTTAAAGATAGATTTTTGGGAGAATGCTCTGCCGAGTTGCGATATCGCGATGTGGCGATAATTAAGGCTCCAATTAATTTGAAGAAAATCTTAGATTAGGCTGCTAATTAATCTTGCTATAATCCTGTCGCAACCTCGTGAGTCGGGGTTTTAGGAGATTTAACTCTAAGAAATAAAGTACCGAGTGGCGAGGTGCCGAGAACCAAATTCAACTATGGTTAATTTTTTACCTTTAACTTCTGACCAAGGTTATTACAGGGTTATTGTGTTCTCGGCTATCGGGGTTGTAAGAACAAAAAACTTGGGTTTGACGCATGCCGAGGCATGAAACCCCGACGACATCTAATCATGGGTTAAAGGTTTTACCGTAGTTAATGCCTTGGGCAAAAAATTAAAATCGAGTTCGCAGTTTCGCGACTCGGGACTTGTGAATTAAAAAATTAAAGTGTCTGACTTGCGAGACCCCGAAACAAAACAAAAGAGAAAACATATTTGTGAGAATGGTTCTGTTTTGAAATCGGGAAAAGCATTTCTGTTTAGGCGACAAGATTTTCAGAGTTTTAAGATCTCGAAAGGAAAAAAGAAGTCAAGTTAGATTCCAAGTTTCAGAATTTGAAATTTTTTTGGAAGGTAACCAACAAGGGCGGCTCCAACATAGGCTCCAACTAGGGATCCTGCTTCCCTGTGAGGCGGGAAGAACAGTAGACCAGGTTCCAATATTGGGTAAATGGAGTCACATGCTAAAATCAATAGAAAAAACCAAGGAAAAAGGTAGAAGGAGAGAGAAATCTTCGCTTTGTACCTCAGAAATTTTTTCGAACTTAGATACTCTTTTCAAACACAGCTGAAGTCATTTTCTCAACTTTCCCTTTCTCACTACTAACTTGGGGATGCTTTAAGACAACCAAAACGATCCTAGGATATTCAACAGATCTTACGATTCTTAGCTTGCATTAAAAGAATGTTATTATACAATTCCAAAAAGGGGAGTCCCATCGGAATTTGGGGAAATGATCAGGCTTTCAGAAAGTGTTGGTTACCAGACTAGATTGATATTTATGTGTAACAGCCTTACAGATCTCTCAGACATTGCTTCACTGCCAGCGAGCCTGTTTAGTACCCCGGTGAAGTTGTCTGACCTCTTTTTTACTGAATTTCTTTTCACCACTTCGGAAAATATTTATGCGTTTAAACGCTAAGACAAGGGAAATCATTTCTAAATTTCCTTTCATTGTCTTAATGGACTAGGTGGGGGAAATCATTTCTGAATTTCCTTTCACCACCTGTCTTAGTATTTACTTTTAAAACACGAAGATGGGAGCAATCAGTTTTTATCAGGGTTGAGATCTATGTAATATTTTTTATCAGAGGTCTGTCCACTTATTTTGATTACTCGGTATCAACCTTCCTTTGACCCTCACAAGACCTTCGTTCCTAGGGAGACAGGGGAGAATAATAAAAAAATTAAGGGACATCCTGTTCAAGCAAGCTTTGATTTTTTCGACGTTGTTGAAAAACCTAGGAAAGTTGGGATCACTATAAACGTTCCTTAACTTAGCAGAAGATCAAGTAGTTGTGAGGACCAGCTTTCTTATTAAGATCTGTTCTGAAATCCCTAAGGTTTAAAACGAAAAACTTTTACTCCTTTGCAAAAACTCGGGAAGATAGTGACTTGCTAAAGTTAGGCCCCAAATATAGACAGAAAACAAGGTAGCAATTCAATGGCTTAATATACAAAAGGTCACAACAGTTCAGGACTGGTTTTCAGATATATTTAGGAACAAAAATTATGACTGACTATTTTTGGATTTTAATATATTGACTCGAATTATTTGGTTTGAGGATTATGAAGCCAAAAATAATCCTATTATCTACTTTTTATATTTCAATTTGAACAATATTACCTTAGATTGCTAAAACAGCCTTTCATGACCAGAGTATTGAAAAAAAAACTTACCTATGTCTTTTCTTTTTCAATTTCTTTGTGGGCTACGAATTATATTATATATCACCTGTTTTATGTCGTCCTATTTCCCACACCGATCTACACCTTATTTCTTCATCTAGTTTCATCTGCAGCTAGAATCCTGCAAAAGCAAATACGAATTTGATTTAAAATGCGTGGAGAATTTAGGAAGGAAAACCAAAAATTAAAAATAAATGCTTGAGAAAAAACATAAATATGTACAAAAACTCATAATAAAATTTATTTATTTACAATTATATATATACAATTTCTTATTTCTTATTTTATTTTATTTCCTTTTTCATCCGACGACTGTCAAGTCATGTAGTGCTTTAGATATCGCCCGTTGACAGGGGTGCTGAGAACTTCTCCATCAATATTTTCCAGGAGGAAGGAATTTTTTCCTTCTGGAGCCGAGACCCTGAATGGTCCATACCAAAGGTGGTCAAATTTGCCATGTTTCGCGGCTTCTTCCCTTCTCGCATCCCATCTTAACACCAAGTCACCTGGGAGGAACTCTCTGTCTTTTGCCTTGAGATCAAACAATGCTTTCATATCGTCCTGGTATTTCTTCATTTTCTCATCAACCTCCACTCTGAGTTGTTGAACCTCAATCAGCTGGTTAATTCTTCTGGTTACATGATTGGGTTCTTCGTTTTGATCCTGCCATAATTTCATCACTGTCAATGCTAAGTTTATAGGCAGAAACACCTCGGTCCCATATACCATCTGAAACGATGAAATGCCGATAGATCTTTTAGTGTTGATGCGGTTTACCCACAATGCGTGCTTCAAATGTGCGTGCCAAGACCTCTTGTTTTCGTTCAGTGCCTTTTTGATTACGTTTACCAGGCTCTTATTAGATGATTCAGCCAGCCCATTTCCCTGAGGGTAATAAGCAGTGGAATGGCCGAGAACGATACTGTACTTTTGGCAGAAGTCGATCATAGCCATGGACTTGAAAGCCTGGGCGTTGTCAGTAACGATCTTTCGGGGACACTCGAATCTTGATAAGATGTTATCTTCCAAGAAGTCGATCACCACCGAGTCTGTTGCCCTTTTAGTTGGAATTGCTTCCACCCACTTTGTAAAATAATTTGTGGCTGTTAAGATCCACTTATGCTGAGCACTGGAATGAGGATTTATTTCCCCTATGAAGTCTAATCCCCATTGTTGAAACGGGGCTTCAGTTTTGACTGGAACGAGTGGTAGTGCAGGGAGTTTCTGCTTACCAGCGAATATTTGACACGAGTAACAGGCACGTACTTTGGCATTGACGTCCGAAAATAATTTCGGCCAATAGTATCCAGCCCTCAAGATCTTGTAGGTTGTGGCTCTCCATGCATGGTGTCCTCCACAGATTCCTTCATGAAATTCCTCTATGACCCGTGGGGTTTCCGATTCAACCAAACAGACAAGTAAAAACCCGAGTGGATCCTTCCAGTATAGTTGATTTTCTGAGATGCAATACTTGACAGCATGGAGTTTTAAAGTTCTGTATTTGGTTGGTGTTAGTCCATCTGGGTATTTCAAGTTTAACAAATAGAAAATTATATCTTTATACCAGCCTGACGACATGAATTTTTCTTCAACCTCGTTTGGATATGTATGGTCATCCGGCTCTTGCAAATGTGTGTCTTCGTCTTCTCCTTGTAGGCAATTGATGTCAAGAGCTCTAAGGTTCGACTCAGCCAAGAGTTTGGCCAGACCCTTTCCTTTTATTAATTTAGTAGGCTTGATTTCCAAATCAAATTCTTGTATTTTAGCGAGCCAACGCCCTCGTTTTCCATCACTGTCCGGCTGTACCAATATATCCTTCACAGCGCTAGTTGGTACGTACGCAATAATTTTTGAATGTAGAACGTAGGTTCTAAATGCTTTTAACGCTTTCACCATTGCGTATGCCTGTTTTTCTATTATATCATATTTTAGTTCGGTGTCTCTAAGGCTCTTACTAAAAAACGCGATCGGGCATTCAAAGCCTTCATCATCTTTTTGCAGTAACACCACGGCGATAGTATGTTGAGAAGCGAATGAGAAGATGAGGAAATCTTTCAAGTAATCTGGGCTTGTTAACACAGGTGCCTCGCTGATGACTTTTTTAATACGCTCCAACGACGCTTTAGCCTCGGTCGTCCAATTTACTCTGTTGTCTTTCTTCAACATTCCTGTGATCAATTTGACAATCTCAGCAAAATTTGGTATAAACCTTCATAAAAAAATTATTGTACCTAAAAAAGATTGAATTTCTTTAACATTTCTAGGAATACTGATAGTTTGTATCGCTTCAACCCTCTTAAGATCAATCTTGATCCCATCTTTAAATACAATATGCCCCAAAAGCTTACCTTCCCACATAGCGAAATGTGATTTCTTTGGGTTCAAAGATAGAGCATACCTGCGGCATTTTTCGAAAGTCTGTTTTAAATGGATCAAATGTTCTTCATCGGTTTTAGAAAAAGCCGTCAAATCATCGAGGTAGATTACTACGAACTTATCTCTTTCTCCGACGAAAGAGATATCCATGGAATGCTGGAAGGTAGCCCCTGCATTCATTAAACCAAAAGGCATTTTATCATACATGAATGTTCCCCATGGTGTGATGAAAGCGGTTTTTTCTCTGTCTTGCTCGTTCATGGCGATTTGGTTGTACCCAGAAAACCCATCTATCATAGACATTCGACTTGCTCCAACTACTCTTTCTAGGACGTGGTCCATTTTAGGAAGTGGATAATTATCTTTAAGAGAGGACCTGTTCAAGTTCTGGAAATCCACACACAGTCTAATTTCCCCGTTCTTTTTTCTGACAGGGACCAAATTTGCCACCTAGTCTGAGTATCTTAGAGGTACAATTATTTTCACATCTAAGAGCTTCTTAACTTCCTTTTCAATAACGGGAAACAAAATGGGGTTAAACTGCCTGAGATTTTTCCTAAAAGGCTTGACTCCGGGCTTCAAAGGTATCTTGTGCTCAATTATAGAAGTATCATATGTTCGAAGCTCATCGTAGGACCAGGCGAAAACATCTTTATACTGTCTGAGTAGGTCCCTGTATTGTTCTTTTACCTTGGGAGGGAGGAATTTAGATATCTTTACTATCCTGGAATCTTTTTCAGTTCCTATGTTGCAATCCTCCACTTCCTCTGGTTGGGGCTGCAAAGTGGACTTCACAGGTATGTCGTTTTGATCGAAGAGTCTTTCTAAAGGAATTAAGCCTTTCGGGATCTGTATTTTTTTAAGGATCAACATGCGATGGTCTGCTATTTTTTCTTGAAAGGTTTCAGGATCTTCACCCTCTTGCATTATCCACATCGGGTCATTTTGGTTTTCTTGGTCTGGATGAGTTTCAGAGAATTCACCTATTGCCATAAGAAACTTCTAAATTTTTTCGTCATCTTTAAAGATCTGCCAGTGTCTGACATTGTTAGGTATAGAGGGTTTGTATCTTATTTCAATATGATATTTCAGTTTTAAGTTCGTGGGAGGAGAAAAGGTTGAGGCTGCCTTAGCCAATGTGTCAGCATGTAGATTCTATGTGCGGGAATAAAATGGACTTTTATAGATGAGAAAAAATTCTCCATCAAATCCCAAGCACGATTTCTGTATGTTCTTAATCTGGGATGCTTGGCTTGGTATTGTCGGTTTACTTGTCTTACTATCAATTCAGCGTCACCGTAAGCTTCCAAGTTTTTTATATTTAACTTCTTTGCATCTTCTAATCCTAAGATTAATGCTTCATACTCACATACGTTATTGGTGTAATCTATGTCCCACTGTAAACGATATGAGAAAGGAACAATAAACTTACCTTCCGGCGCTACTAAGAGTATGCCATCACCAGCTCCTTCAGAAGACGAAGCGCCATCAAAGTACATTTTCCAGATACCACTTTTGCATAGTTCTTCAGTCAAGGGGCTAAGCTCTTCCTGCTTCATATCAAGTTCTTCTGGACACCTATCCAAACCATCATCAAATGACAATATGCAATTCCCCAGATCTTGGTTTGCAACGTAAATGGGAAAGTTATTTGGATTCTGAGGATCACTGACAGTATACGCTAATCTTGTTTCTCGGTACAAACGGGTAAAATGACCACCGAAATTTGGAATTGTAGCATATGACATGTCTAGTTGTAGAGAACCCCCCAACTTGGCTACCCATGATCTGGATAACAACATACCATATTTGGGGGGAATATCTGCGATAACCACATCCATCAGGATACTTTTGACCGGGACCTGAGCCAGAGTAACTACCAGATCTTTTATCATTCCCATACATTTAACCTTTCTCGAATCAAACGAGTATAGGTCTCCATAGGGTCTAGTGATCTAGAGCCCCAGCCTCTCCATTATAGTTTTGGGCATAACATTATGCGAAGCCCCGGAGTCTAACATGCAGTTATGCAGTAGCTGGTCATGTATATTCAGGGTGATATAGAAAGGGGCGACGTTGTCTTTGAATCCCTCGAAATGAGGACCAAAGGTGATGTTAGGTCTGTCATCTTCTAGGTTGATAACGTCGGAGTGACTTTCTGGCTCATAAACACCTATTGCTTTGGCAATTTGCTTCTGATAAGTGGGGTTTTGTTGACGGGCGAAACTGACCGTCCGTCAACTGGGAGAGTGGAACCGGTCCGGGGTTGTCTAAATAACCCAAGCCATTTGGTATGGACCACCCTGACGAGTTTAACGGCTCCGTTGGCCGCTCTAAGGTCTCGCAAGGAAACCGAAGAGAAGAGTTGATCTAAGTTAAGTGATCTAAACTAAGGAAACTAGAAACTAATAAAACAAACTAAAACAAACTAACTAACTAAATTAAACTAATTATAAACTATGCTAACTATTCTATCTACAAGATACTAACTGCGATTATAATAAATCAAATCAACTACTACTTAATTATCAACTACGATCATTCCTTATTCACAAATATACAATATGGACAAATTACAGATTTGATTAAAACCTGCAAAACTCAAGTGTTCGCTGCCCTCAGATAGCCAAGGATCTATTTTTGTCTTTTGGTATTTGTAAAACAGAAAGAAAGCTAACAGAAATCAAATAATCTAAATCTAACTAAACTATTAATTAATCAAAACAATAAACATCTAACTAATTAACCTGGATACGCTCCAAGTTTTCCCTATGTAAGATGACTTCGTAAGCAGGTTGGAGGAAGAAGTTCACACCATTTAGCCCTTAAGCTTCTCGCAAGGGATCAGCTATAATTCTTCCTGAAGTAAGTTACAGGACAAACAAGACATAAAAGAAATCATAACAGTCTTTAGATTATAAACTTGTGCAAAAAGGAAACCTGTTATGCAGCAAATTCATATATGATAATCCAATTCATAAAGAAGACAAGGCTATCGTTTATAAACTGAATCCTTAAACTGTTATATCTTTTATCAACTTGGAAGTAACAAGGTATGCATAATAATAAGAAATTAT
>ML803221.1:109892-134914 GCA_009831015.1 Picea engelmannii | reverse complement strand
GTAAGATAATGATCAAGAACATAAGTCTGATAAAACCTTTAGCAATCATATGATAAACCAGTGATCAAGTATCAACCAACAAATCAACCAAAGACGACGACAGTCTAATCAACGAGAGAGGTGTTTTCACACTTGCAGTTGTGTAAACTGAGTCGAAATTGAATTGTAAAAATGAGACGGATGTCTATTAGCACAATGCGACAATGACTTGTCGTAATACGACAAGGGGTGTAGGCAGCTTTTTGAGAGTAATCAAAAAAATTGGGTTGGCTGCCAACAGGTTTTTTGCTAATTCTACCAAAGGAATCGGTATCTTAATTTTATTTAATTCATTTTCAAAATTGTAAGATGTATTGGCCTTGTCCATTTCTTTGGTTAATACCTCCAAGATTTTTTCTTCCGAATTGTTTGCCTAGATCGCTTTATCACTCGTGAACTTAGTCGAAGATGTAACTTTATCTATCGGTCGTGTTTCCTTTGTTTGTGTTTCATCATTTTTCACCTCAGGCTCTTGAATTTTTGCTCTCTTGACTTTATTGCTGGGTATCAATGCCTTTTCCAAAGGAGGTTCATGAGATTGACCCCTTTGCAGGACCTTCTTAGGTTGGTCAGTTGAGGTGGGATTATTTTTAGATCTCAGATTGTATCTGGGTTGAACATCATCCGCTATCATTTCTGTTTTTGATTGAGATACACGGAGGTCAGTGTGATCACCTTCTTCTTCTTCATTAGACGGTTGAGGAGTATTCAAAGATTTCTCATAGTCTTCCCTGGTCAAAAATGGTAGCGAGCCTTCATCACTGAAACACGTGACTTCATCTTCTGAATCTACGAAATCCTGGAGGTCATTTTCTCCTATAAATTTTTTGTTTTTTAGTGGAGCTTGTATTTTTTGATCTTCATTCTTTATTTACCTCTGTTGATTTTGGGGATTTGGGTTACTCTTGAAGTCCCTTTTGTTAGAAGAATCAACTTTAGCCTGATCCAACTCCATCCTAGAGATTTTGTTAGACAGATCTTTAATTATTCGGGCCATATCATCCACTCTGTCGTCAGTGTATCTATTTGACCCGGAAGGACCCGTTGGTTCCTTATAGCATCTATTATCACGGTTGACTGTTTCTACTTTAGCCTTTAACTTACCTGAAGCCATCATATTAGATTCTATTTCAACAGCATCATCTTGCATTCTATTCAGGGTGGATCCTCTTCTTTCTCGCAAAATTAATGCAAAATTAGGTTCGAAAGCTCCCGCAAAGGTTACTTTGGCTGAGGGTTTGGAAGGTTTAACAGCGGCTAGAATTTTATTATAAAGTTTGTTAAATCTCAGAATAAATTCCATAACGGTTTCTGAGTTCTTTTTCCTTAGGGACCCAAACTCGGTAGGGTAATATAAGTGATCCTTTCGCTCTCCCCATTGTCTGAGGAAAGCATCTTCCAAGGTGTCATATGTCTGAATAGAAGCTGCAGGAAGACTCTGAAACCAAGTTCAGACCTGTCCTTTAAAGTTATGGACAAGTAGTCTCGAATAGACATCCTCGTGTTCGATACCACAGATATCTGCGAACTGGTCAAAAAATTTTATATGCTCGGCTGCAGTTAGATCTCCCTCTCCAGTGAACTTAGGAAGATTTTTGATGTAGTTTTCAGGCAAATCATGGAGGGGAATGGGTAAAACCAAGGGAGTGTATCTCACTGCTACTTTTGCAAATACTCTGGGAGGAGGGACATTTATCTCACTGCTACTTTTTCAAATACTCCGAGAGGAGGGACATTTGGTTGTCCTCCACCTCCTCCTCCGATGCCTACCATCGACTTGGGAGTGGGAAAAGAGGGTGTAACACACTCTTTTGAATCAGGTGTGGCTGAGAAGTTCTTCCGAAGAAAGGCTGGTATGTCAAATGACAACGATCTTTCTAAAGGACCCTTTCCCTTGTTTATAGATGGGAAAGTCTGATGGGTTTCACTCCTAAATTCAGAGTAGTTTGTTTCCGGATCTTGGGTATCAGATAGAGGGCTACAGGAAGTAGGAGGTTCTGAAGGGCATTTAGTCTTTAAAAATGAGTTCTCATGATTATTAACTGCAGCGGTTGCCTCAAACGAGCCTCTCTCTCTTAAAAAAATTTCAGGATTATTAACAGGCGTAATCGTCTTGCCATCCGGGTTCTTTCTGGTATGCCTTCTACTAGACGCCAGTTTGTATTTCAGTGGAGTCGCCAAGTGAAAGATTTTTTTTTTTTTTAAAAGCCTTAAAACTATGTGCACTCTATGTTCACTATCAAAGAGTGACACTATCAACGAAATAGTTTGTCATTTTCCCAGGGAAAAGATTTCGTAACTTCGTTCCCTGGCAACGGCACCAGAAATATGTTGTTCTTGAGTCTATACTTAAGGCTTAAAAGTACAGTGTCAAGGCATCTGAAAGTGTGATAAAGGTTGATAAAGGATTACACTAACCTTTGGTATGGGAAACTAACGAGGAATTCTACGTTCTCGTTGTCTAGCTTCCAACTGTTCCTGGGTAGTAATATCTTGTTCGATGGCTGCCCATGAACGTTCCAATTCCTCCCAGGTGTTCACAGTTTTAAGGATTATGTCAAAAAGATTTAAGGCAATATGTATTTGATTGGATAGTCCGGGTTGAATATTTGGTTGAGTTGCTGCAGGGACAGTCATTGAGGAACAATACCAAGATGGAAATGATTTAACCAAAATATTTCAATGTTGTTTCAATTTGGTTAACATAAAGAGAAACTTTTATATGAAGAACGAAATAAGAATGCAAACTGAAGGCCCTTTCCCGTAACTGTATTATTTTTAGTAAAAGATGTAGGGTGAGAGAAAAATGTTTAGCTGTAGATAACGTAAGGTTACTGTCAATAGAAAAACTCACACATACACAGAAGAAGAAATCGCCATAGAAATAATTGATGCAGTGTAGATAAATATGAAATTCTTTAAATGCAAATTGGTCTTACACCCGCTAATAGCTGGTGCAGAGGAAAGACAAGAAACAATTACAGAAAAATGAAATCCTTTCACTATAGTACTGGTCGTACTAAATTATAGTGACACGCATCAATTATGAAGAGTGAAATGAAATGAAACAAGAAACGTAACAAAAAAAACTTGTAACACAGTCGTGACAGAATCGGGAATCTTCAAATTTGCATTGTATTAACTTCTCCAATGTAAAAATTCTATTACAATCCTTGCCAAAAAGTCCAGCCCTCTTCTCTTCTTTTTGTGATATATTTATACAAATTTTGCCTCTCGGTTTTAGAAGTGCAAAATCACTCCATCCATCCTAATCTATTTTCAAAAAAGTGCCAGGTGCTTGTCTTTTCTTCGATTCAATACATATGATACATTTGTCCATAAAAGGGAATACAAGCTGTGAAGGTTCCGCTTAACAGCTAGGAGGAGAAAAATCACTCCATTTCCTACTCTATTTTCAAGAAGTGCCAGGTGCTTGTGTTCGCATGGATTCAGTGTACATGATACATTTGTCCACAAACTAGGATACAAGTTGTGAAGGCTCGTCTTGACAACTGGCTTCGGCAAAATAGCACTCTCGGGCTAACTGTGGAAGTTTATCACCTATTTGTGCATCGACAATGTCAAGGGTGCCGAGTTGTGCACTAGGTTGAATCAAATGTTGGTCAATTTGAGCCAGGACTACCCTGTCCATCTTAGATATTTCCGCCGAATTTCTCTCATTCTTCTCCTTCATGTCAAGGGAAATCCTCTCTATATTCATCTGCCTTAGCGTCTCTGTGTCACCTCCACTTTCCATCCCTAACAGCTCACCATTTATGGCATTGAAAGCTTCTTTTAATGAATTTGCCACTTTCTGAGCCTGCTCCTTGCTTAAAGTAATATCATGTTCCCAATTCTTTAACAAAATATTACCCCTAGTTTGTTCGGCAATGGTGAGTCCAGGGGGCACTGCTAAAAAACTGTTGTTGGTAGCTATCACTGCTTCTTGGAAGGCGACCCGAGCGGCTTCTGTGTTTCTTTCTTTGACAATCAGATTCTCAGAAATCTGATGTATTAACAAGCAATCTTCTCGAATCTCCCCCACTTTGTTTAGCAGACTCTGTTGAGCAGAAGAGATCCTGCTCCGAATATCGATTGCTCAGGATTTAACAATCTCGATGTCGATCACTTTTATTTCTGCGACCTCTAGCTGAGCCTGTAACTATGTGATCATACCCCTCTGCTGACCCGACTGTACCCGACCATCTCGGATCACTGAATTTTCTTGTTCCAGCTTGGTTTTGAGGACTTCGATTTCTTTCTTATCCACCAATCGGGCCAGCTCTATTTCTCCACTCGCTTGACTCTTAGTGCTTTCTGCTGCCAAAGCCACTCTGGCTTCAAGAGTCTTGATCAATCAATTCTTTCTCTTGAGCTGATTTTTCAACATCGCGACCGAGAATTGGTTCACTGACGCATACGCTCCTAGCATCCCTGCTATCTCTATGGCAAATTCATCAATCTTCTTGTTTTTTTCATCTGTCATTACTTTGAATTTTTTAACAGTGGACTCTCCCTCTTGATAAAATTCTCTCTTTACTACAGATTTTCTCTTTCTGTCAAAAAAGAACTCATTAGGAGGGAGTTACTCTGCCCTTATAGGTCTCAGTTCTTCACCAAATATCCATCCCTCGCTAACATCTCCCTGTGCCGACTGCAAGGGTGTGACAGAGGTGATGGGTTCCCCGATCTTCTTCGCCGCCTTTCTTGCTGTGACGAGTGAGTCCTGCTCCTTCAGCGGATCAGAGGTTATCGTCTCAGTTTCTGGATTCTGAATTTCTGGTGGGTCTGTGTTTCTTACTTCCACCTCTGGACTATGTTCCTTGGGTGGGTCCGTAGTTTCTTTTTATGTTTCGGGATTCTTTTCCTGCTCGGGATTCTTCTCCTGCTCGGGATTCTTCTCCTGCTCCCCTTCCTGATGTTTTTTAGGATTAGAAGTTTTCCCCTCAGAACTTTCGGCCTCCTTTTCTTTATCTTTGGAAAGTCCCAAACCTCCCAGCACAACGGGGAGGCATCTTTTCCTATGCTCCTGAAATTTTAAAACAGAGGCCCTATCTTCGGGTGCTAGAGATCTGATTCGAAATTGCACTTCCACATAGGACCTCACCCCTCGGAAAACATCATCCAAAGGTGAACACTCGTGTTCGAACCTCTTTAATCCACAGTTTCCCAAATGGGTGCTTACAATTCTCTGAGGATCATGTTTTTTGTACTCAATAGAGACTAGGCTCAAGTCTTCTAAGGTTGCAGCCTCAACCTTAGCATGTCCGAAATCCAATAAGGAATAGGAATTTAGCCAAACAGGGAAAAATGGCCATACCTTCTTCGATGACGCTTTGATCTCTTTACTCACTCCGCCAATCACTGTTTGTCGAGAAATCTCACGACAAGCCAACTTGTCGGGGATGAACAGTGGTAGCGCTAGAGGAGGAACAGTAGCTCCGAACACTCTAAAATAGGAGAACCTTTCTTCCACGTACCAGTCCGTGATACTGATCAGATTTGCAGCAATGCTATCCGAGATGCGAGGTGGCGAAAGACCAAATATGGTGATGTGCAGGGGCACCATCACCCAGTTGAAAATCTCATAAATAAATTCATTTTCCTTATCTTCCCACAGTTTATCGTGGTACTCATGTACAGTTTTTTCTTGGGTTGGACTCCAAGCCTAATTCATCAAAGGGAAAGGCGTCATGGAGCATATCGCGTCCATGACATACGTAGACATGAAGAATGAGGATGGTCTCCTGGCTGCCTTTTTCTCATGATACTCTGTGACCCTGTTGAACAAACTGTCGGAGATCATCTTCGCCCAATTAAATGAGGAACCCTCTGCTACCCAAAAGATGAGAGGTACCCACTGGATGTAAAAATGCACGGTATCCTGCCTTCCGAAAAGCCGACATGTCATCATCGCCACATACATATACTGTGGCTCCAGTGAAGCAATTGAGTACACGCCCTTATCATTCGCTCTGAATGTCACGGAGCGCGAAACCCAATCTTTTATCAAACTAGGCATGGTTTTGTCATATTCTTCGCACTCCTTCTTTTTGAATTCCTCCAGGAATTCAGTGCCATATGTATATTTGGAAGTTGCTGGGAGATTATACATAGATTGGATATGCTCTGGCCTAAAATTCCCAACCGTGGCCTGTTGGTCATTTACGATAGTTCTGGTGGGCAGGTCTATGTGATCCAATGCCCATCGGATCATGTCGTAGTATGGGAGCAACCGTGGTCTGGTTGCAACCAGGTGCATACCATACTGAACAATTGTCTTATATTTAGTGTTCAGGTCATCCTTTACAATATCATTGTCATCGTCATCGGAGTATGAATAGTTTACCAACTCGGATTGTAGAATATCTGAAATAAACTACCAGGTGGGTACTGAGCCGCCAGTTCGAGGTGAAGTATCTGAGACATTGTCTGGACCCTGCACTGCAACCTCGACATTCGCTTTCACTGCTCTCCTTGGAGCCATGGCTGACACTTTCTTTTTCTCTCTTCTGCAATAGACCTATGTATACATGTGGATATGAGCTCCCTCGGAGAAAGGTGAGGATGAAACTCTCGTATATATTTGAAAATCGTGTACCTTTGAAATAAGTCTGTCAAATCGCAAATAAAACCAAATTTATTGTATAAATCCAATCTTATTTATTCGTGGATTTACCCTAATTCTTCATTAATATCATCAATGTTCGGCGGCTTGACAGGCAGTTGGGTTATGGAGAGCAAGTAGCTACCTCTTGAAGTGTGCAAACCTCGATGCGCAAAATTGTATCTCATTTTAATTTAAAAAATCAAATCTTAGGGACTTAAATCATTTTCTCGCTTTTCACCACATCGTGAATTTCCCTTTAACATTTTGACTTTTCAACTCGCGAGACTGCGAGTGCCAATTTTAGCTTAATTAACAGTAACCGTAATTTTGGCGCATCCTTAATCATATAATTACTTTATTTGACATATCGCGACTTGGAACTTTAAAGACAGATTTTTGGGAGAATGCTCTACCAAGTTGCGATATCGCGATGTGGCGATAATTAAGGCTCCAATTAATTTGAAGAAAATCTTAGATTAGGCTGCTAATTAATCTTGCTATAATCCTGTCGCAACCTCGTGAGTCGGGGTTTTAGGAGCTTTAACTCTAAGAAATAAAGTACCGAGTGGCAAGGTGCCGAGAACCAAATTCAACTATGGTTAATTTTTTACCTTTAACTTCTGACCAAGGTTATTACAAGGTTATCATGTTCAAGGCTATCGGGGTTGTAAGAACAAAAACCTTGGGTTTGACGCATGCTGAGGCGCGAAACCCCGACGACGTCTAATCATGGGTTAAAGGTTTTACCCTAGTTAATGCCTTGGGAGAAAAATTAAAATCGAGTTCACAGTTTCGTGACTCGGAACTTGTGAATTCAAAAATTAAAGTGTCTGACTTGCGAGACCCCGAAACAAAACAAAAGAGTGAACATATTTGCAAGAATGGTTCTGTTTTGAAAGCGGGAAAAGCATTTATGTTCAGGCGACAAGATTTTCAGAGTTTTAAGATCTCGGAAGGAAAAAGGAAGTCAAGTTAGATTCCAAGTTTCAGAATTTGAAAATTTTTTGGAAGGTAACCAACAAGGGCGGCTCCAATAGTGCCAATTGACCTTTTGGTGGTTACTCTGTCTGCCCATAGGGAAAACTTCAAATTTGAATCTCATGACTTCTTACTATCTTCCAACAATTTTCTAATGATCTTAACTATGATTTTTTTGGAGGATTATGCTAATCCATTACCCCGAGGGTAATATGGAGTGGAGTGGATAAGTTGAATACCAATTTTTTCACAGAACTTCCCCAGGGGCTCATCCTTAAAAGTTGTTGAATTATGATCGACAATTTTATTTGGGAAACCAAACCTTGATAGAATATATTCCAAGAATCCAATAATTACTTTGTGTGTTGCATTCCTTGTGGGAATGGCTTCTATCCATTTGGTAAAGTAATCAATAGCAGTCAAAATCCAACAATGTTGGCCACTTGAGGTTGGATGAATTTCTCCAAAATGTCTAGTCTCCACTACTGAAAAGGGCCAGATACCATTATGGGTTTCATAGGTAAAGCTTTTAGTTTTTGCTTTCCTAAGAAATTATAACATTTGTCATAAGTCATGATATTTGCACACACATCAATGAATAAACTAGGAAAGAAGTATCGAACTCTAAGTGTCTTGTATGTTGTAGTTCTCTAGAAGTGATTACCTCCACATAAAATCCCATGAAATTCAGTCATAGTTTATTTTTCCTCTTCTGGATCTAAAGATCTTAAAATAACCCCTAAAGGATATTTCCAATACATAACCTGATCAATAATAAAATACCTAAATACTTTAAGTTTCATATCCCTTACTTTGGTCTTCTCAAGTCTAGTGGGAGGATGTAAATTTTGTAGGAAATAGATGAGGTATTTGTAGCAACTGCATTCTGCTAATTTTGAGTTGATTTGCAGGCTATTGTTAGGAATATCATATTGTTGATTTACAAAATTAGCACTCATTAAATTCAATCCTAGTTCCTTACAATTATATTCAGCTAGCAATCTGGCTAAACCTTGACCTTTTACCTGCTTGGTGGGTTTCACCTCAAGATCAAACTCCAAAATATTGGCAATCCACTTACTTCTTTTCCCATCTACATATGGATGAATCAAAATTTATTTTACAGATATTGAAGGAATATAAGCAATAATGTTTTAGTGAAGAACATATACCCTGAAATATTTTAGAGCTTTGCCTAAAGCATAATCTTGTTTCTCCATGGTATCATATTTGACTTCAACATCTCTCAAAGCCCTACTAAGAAAAGAGATAGGATTCTTGTCAACACAAGGGAAGACCCAGGGTTCATCTCCAAGAGTGCGCCAACAATCCCTAACTACTGTCCCTTTTGGAAACACCTATGAGGCAAATCCAGTCTCACCCAAAGAAACTATGAGGGGGTTGCAAGAGATGTCTACAACCAGAAGGAATGCAAAGTGGATTCACAGCAACCAACACACACAATCTAGTATTCTTTATCTTCTTACAACCTATTGCGCTAGTTATATCTCAGATCTAACAAATTATCATCATAGAAACATATCAAATGACAAAGAGCAGACCATCAATCACACATGACACAAGATATATGTGGTTAACCCTTTCTCTAGGGCTACGTCCACAGAAATGTTCTTTATAATGTATTAATATGAAAGCATACAATTTTGATATGCTCTCTTAGTTAGTAGATCTTCTCTTCTTCTCTCTTTCTCTCCTTTTTCTCTCTTTTTCTCCCTTCCCTGCGCACCCAACTATAGGGTTGATATTCGCACCTAGTTGAAGATCTTACAACACAGACTAATCTCATGATACAATACTTCTCTCTCAATAGCAATCTCTCCTCACAACATTCTGAACTCTCTATCAACGATAATAATGACAACAACAACCCATCCCAAGTCCTTTAGACCTCTATTTATACATCACAATAGTTCTCGAACACCTTTAGGCTAAAACCTAAGTGTCAAAACCCTAGATACCAAAACCCTAGGTGTCTAAAACCCTAGGTCAACTTGACTCGCATTTTTAGGGCTTCGCCAGCCTATCTTTCCTTCCTTCTCATGCAGTGCTCCAAAGCATCCAATGGTGGATTTTTCCTCTAGTGGATTTGTCCACGATCCATATTCCTTGTTGATTTGTCATCCTCGATCTCTCATCCAAAAACTTGATTTCTCGAACTTCACTCCATCTTTTTTTCTGTTTTTCTCACTTCGACCCAGTAACAGTCACTGTGTCTTCCACGTAGTTCACATTTATTACTTTCTTCCTTGATCTTCTCTTACTTCCATACCCAAGGGCCAATAGAAACCCAACACTCACCTGTGATGCATCCCAAGGAACTTCAAATCTGATCCTTCTTCTTTACTTCGTCTTCAGACTGCGCAGGGTAGCCTTTCCTTTCTGCTCTATGCCTCCTTTCCTTCCTTGTGAAGACTGTATTTTTTGTGTCTAGTACCCAGTTTCAACTGTACCTGGTACTTAGACCCTTTTCCTCATGCTTTTACTGAGAGCTATGGGGCATCTAGTTGTCATAATACAATTTCAACCGGCTCCCATTCACCAAGCCTTCCTTCCATTCTCCATTCAAATTATTCAACTATGCAGCTCCTCCTTCTGTAACATAGGAAACCTCATATGATCCAAGCTAGTGTGTTTGGAACTTCCCTGGATGCTTCATGAAATTACTATCATATACTAGTACCAAATCACCTTGCTTAAATGCCTTCTTCTTGATATGTTTGTCATGGTAGGCCTTCTCTTTCTTTATGGACCTACTGATGGAATCCTACAATGAATCTGTCTTCTTCAAGTTCAACCAACTATGCAAGCCTCTCTTGAACAGTGCCAGCATCATCCATTTCTGTAAAGGCAACAATTCTTAGGCTTGGTACCAAATATTCCATTGGGACAATGGCTCCGAGGCCATAAACCAACTTAAAATGGGTTTGCATTATTAGATTCTTGCAAGTGGTTCTATAGGCCCATAGTACTGTTGGTACTTTTAAATCCCAGTCATCCCTGTTGACACTGCAAATCTTTGTTAGCATTGTCTCCAAGATCTTGTTGAATGCTTCAACTGTCCCATTCACTTATGGATGGTAAGGTGTTCTCTTCTGATGATGAACTGCGAATTCCTCAGTCAAGGCTTCAACTGTCTTCTTGATAAAATGTGTACCTGGATCACTCATAAGGATCTTCGGGCATCCAAAATTGGTTATGATGTCATAAAATATGAAGCACACAGCTATAGTTGCACTACAGCCCTTAACTACTCTTTCTTTGGCCCATCTGGTCAAGTACTCTATCGCGGTGATTATGTACCTTACTCTGGTGCGCTTTCCTGGTGGGTTTATAGATCCCACGAAGTCAATGGCCCATTTCTCAAATGCTTGTAGGGTTAGTTGTGGTGCTAATGGAATTTCATCTCTTCTGAACAGTTTCCCAACTCTTTGGCATACATCACAGGCTCTATAATATTCCTTAGCATCTCTATGTAGGGTAGGCCACCAAAGGCTAGCTCTAAGAACCTTCTGTGTAGTTTCTTTCCCTGTGTAGTGTCCTCCTGCAATGCCTTCATGAGCTTCGGCAAGGATCAATGGTCGCTCTACTTCCATAATACACCTCCTCGATATCTCATCAGGTCCCATTTTGTATACTTGTCCAGCTATAAGTGAAAAGTATGCAACATGCACTACTAGTTGTTTCTTCTGGGGAACTGTATACTCACTAGGTGTCATTCCTGTTGACATGAACTAGACTATTTATAAAAATTGATCATCAATATTTCTGATGGCTAGAAACTATGCATCTGAAAGTGTATCCTCCAAGCTAGTAGTCTCTTCTCCATGTTCCAACCTTGACAAGTGATCAGGACCTTTGTTCATTCTCCCTGGCTTAGCTGCGATTTCAAAATCATATTCCCGAAATAGCAGAATCCATCTGCATATTCTCCCCCCCAACACTGGCTTGTTGACTAGGTATTTCAACACGGAGTGGTCAATAAACATTTTAAAGTGTCCTCCCAAAAAGTAGTGGCAGAACTTCTGCAACGCATACACCATTGTAACACCCTATTTCCCCTAGTTTGTAAAAATAACTATGTTGGCCAAGAACTATGGAAAACTCAATAATGTGAATGTGTGATGTGAATGGACCTTGTGAAAAAGGTCAATGAATGTAAATAAGATTATATATATATATATATATATATTAGGACTGTTGAGAGGGGATATGCTGAAAAAGAGACCACGATGGCTGAAGAAAGGTAGTGGAAGGCACTTGGAAAGGTGGTGTTAACTTCCACCGAAACCAATACCGTATTTGGACTTCACTGGCCCGGAGAACCAAGAGCGGCTCACTGGCCCGAAATAATTTACTCGCAAGCTGGTAGGTAGATGGCTCCTCAGGAATTAATGAGGTATGGGGGAAGTGAACCGCCCATCCGTAGGAGCCTCGGGCCTGACCACCGCGAGGGAAATCATGCCACACACAACCTCACAAGAGGAAAAGGCATGAGGAAGGAGCGATAAGGGGCAAACATGAGGGAAGGAGGAAGAACTCTAGAGATATGCAGAGTGAGTGATAGCATAGAAGGGGGAGAGTAACCCTCGTTCTCGGTCACTGGAAAACCGAGACACAGTCTCGCAGCATTGTGGTCTCATCTTGGGGGTGGCTAGTGGTAATGGTCCCTGAGCCTATGGTTGGGTGAAAACGAGCACCCCTCTCAGCAGTTGCATCACCTCTAGTCTTATTTCTGATAAGTTTTATTTGAAGTTAATGCCATAATTGCATGTTCAATTTTATGTGCTTGTAAATAGTTTTGAATAGAAGTGTTTACCTAATTTTGATTTGATAGAATGGATGCCTGTGTATGCTTACATGCCATAGTTGTTTTCTGCACAAATGTTTAAGTCTAGGACATGAGTTTGCTCCACCGAGAATCATCTTATTTGCTTAGTTTCTCGTAATATTCTGGAAAGGCCCCTTGAGAGCACTCTTTTCCGAGAATTACCCCATAAACCTTGTAACCAAACTGAACCTTACCAGAGACACGATTAAGATCAGGGATAATTTCCCAAGAACCGTCTGAGGGTTCATGCAATCTGGGTCTGGAACCCTTACGCAAGAAAGAGTAGCTTTCTAAGGCCTCGGGATCATGGGAGCCTAAAGCTCCGAGAGTTTGAACTTTGTGATTCAAGCTCAGAAGAGATAGTAAGATATGACCATTTCACGTATCGGGGATTCATGGGTTTGGAGTTGGAAGATTGGGCTCTTGGAGTCACGAAGTCCCAAGTCACGAGATCGTGATGGAATCCCGGACCGTAGATCCAAAGGACCCATCGGAGCTCTATAAACTGTCGATCTTAACCTTTAATTAGGCGGGAGAGTGAACTCAACTATGTCCCAAAAGTCCCAAAGACATCAGGACCGTCCATGTTGGAGGACAGGTGGCAGAGATCTATCCATTTTGTGTATTGGGGATTCGTAAGTTTGAAGGTGGAAGACCCGACTCTTGGAGTCATGAAGTCCCGAGTCGCGAGATCGCGATGGGATCTAGGTCGTTGATCAAAGAGGACAAGTTGTAGAGATCTGTCCATTTTGCGTATCGGGGATTCATAAGTTCGAAGGTGGAAGACCCGACTCTTGGAGCCACGAAGCCCCGAGTCACGAGATCATGATGTGATCTGGGTCGTTGATCAAAGAGGACAAGTGGTAGAGATCTGTCCATTTCATGTATCGGGGATTCGTAAGTTTGAAGGTGGAAGACTTGACTCTTGGAGTCACGAACTCCTGAGTCACGAGATCGTGATGGGATATAGGCCATTGATCAAAGAGGATAGGTGGCAGAGATCTGTCCATTTCGCATATCAAGGATTCGTGAGTTTGGAGGTGGAAGACCCAACTCTTGGAGTCATGAAATCCCGAGTCGCAAGATCGCGATATGATCTGCATCGTTGATCAAAGAGGAAGGACAGTCGTGGGATATGGCATCTTGATACATTTCGTATCGGGGGTTCATGAGTTCAGAGGTTGAAAGGAGTCATTTACGAATTTTCGAGTAGCGAAGTGTCGAGAGCCGAGCAAGAGAGAACATGTGGAAGAATTTCCTAGTGGGGTCCGCGTGATTGACGGGTGGACACGAGTCTCCTGGAGAAGGGAGTCAACATTTCGTTGACTTCTCGTGTCTCAAGGATTCACGGGATAAGAGCATGAGAGCTCAACCCTGGGACTTGCGAAGTCATTAGTAGCGAGAACGTGAGAAGGAAAATAAGTATTGCTTCTCGACGGTTCATGAAGGGAAGGTGCCAAGATTCGACGCTACAACTCACGAAGTGGCGAGTTGCGAGAAGTGCAAAGAGGAAGTCAAATATTGCTGACTTTCATGTCTCGGGATTTCAAAGAAGAAGAGCACAATAGCTCGACGCTTCAAACTACGAGGTTACGAGTAGCAAAAGGTGTCAAAGAGAAGTCCCAAAGGAATCTGGACCATCCATCAAGGGAGACGCGTGGTGAGCGGTCAGAGCTCAGGGAAAGTTTCAAAATCATGTGGACCGTTGGATCCACACTATCAAGGATCGTTGATCTCCTACATAGATCCCCATACCAGAATTTAGAGATTTGCATGACATGAGTTTTTGGGATCGTTTCATCTCAAACCCCCGGGCACCGAAATCCTGAAAGGATCCAAATCGTCGGATCAGGGGAGGCTTACAACCGTTGATCTCCTTTGGAGGGAAACTTGGGAGACTTCGTGTATTTCAAGGATTTGAATGGGAAAGGAAGAATTCATGCATCATGATATCCCAAATCACGAAGATCCAGTAAGGTCTTTGCCGATTTAAGCACGGGGTCAGGGAATGTGGTCAAGAGGACAAGACCCAAACAAGAATCTTGTACTCGCTAGCCCTTTTGGGGTTCAGTGCTTCGCTGTGTCGGGGTTTGCAAAATTGAAAGACTCAACACTCTCGTAGTGCTGAGCTGCAAAGAGAGAAAGGATGCCATACTTGTTTGGCCTGTGGTCATGACCCACAATCACATAAAGGTGGACATCACCATTCTACCTTTAAGATTGGACTCACTATATCGTTGAGTCACGAAACACAAGAAGGCGCCTGGTTTGTTTGGTCTTGGTCCTAACCCACGATCAGAGGGAGGTAAATAGGGAAGAACTAGCCTGCGCTAGGCCCCCATAGGACTTCGGGGATTATGTCCCTTGAGGAAAAGAAAAAAAAAATATTATGTCGTAGTGGGTGTGTTACAACCATGGCTAACCCTTCTCTTTCAGTGGTGGTGTAATTGATCTCAGATGTTGATAGCTTCCTGCTATCAAAGGCTAATGGGTGGTTGATTTCTCCTGCTCCTAGTTGTGCTAACACATCTCTTAATGCAATAGAATATGAATAGACATGCACATGAAATTCCTTACTCCAATATGGGAAAACCAGAGTAGGCGCAGTAACCATTTTCCGTTTCAGTGTGTCGAAGCTCTGTTGGCATTCTTCTATCCAGTGAAATTGATAGTCTTTCTTCAAAAGATTTTCCATGGCTGTTGTACTCTGGGCATAGCCTTTAATGAACTTCCTGTAATATCCTATGTGTCCCAGCACAATGCGCAGCTGTTTGAATGAAGTAGGAGGGGGTAGATCAACTATGATGGCAATTTTAGATGGATCTACCAGCAATCCCTTCTTGCATACAATATGACCCAACAACACTCCAAATGGTGAAAAGAAAAATGCACTTCTTTAGGTTTAAGGAAATATGACACTACTTTCACTTGTCCAACATTATCCTTAAACATTCGATATGATTTTTCAATAAACTAGAAACGGTCCAATCATCAAAGTATGCTTCTAGAAATTTATGTAAAAACTCCTTGAATGCTTCAACCACCACCCTGGAAAAGCTAGCTGAGGCATTCTTTAATCCAAATGGCATCATTGTATATTGTTAGGATCCCCATTCTATTGAAAATGTGGTCTTATGGCGATCTTCCTTGGCAATCCAGATCTGATGGTATCCTGAGAATCCATCTAGAAAAGAATATACCTCTTGTCCTCCCACATTATCTAACACTTCTTCAGTGAATGGTGTAGGGAAGGGGTCATGCAAACAAGCATCATTCAGCTTCCTGAGATCTATGCAGATCCTGATCTCTCCTATCTTCTTGTCTTGTACCACCATAGGTCTTATCCATTTTGATTCTTCCACAGGTTCTATGATCCCTTCTTCCAGCATTCTGTCGAGCTCAATTTTCATTTTCTCCTTATATTTAGGATTCAATCTGTAGGGTCTCTGTTTGATTGGTCTTGCATCTGGATTCAAATGGATCGTCATCTCTCCCATAGTCCCTTTAATACCCTTCATATCAATGAACTTGGCTTAAAAAAAGTCTTGATATTCATGCAGTAATTATGTAATCTTGTCAGCAGTGGCAGCATCCCAATAATCTCCAACATTTGCAGGCTTCGACGTTTTCTCTATCCCAATATTGAATTTCTTGATCTTGATCGGCTATCCAATGAAAGGTAGCTCAACTCCTGGTCCTTCTATGTCTCTTTGGCCTTTTGGTTCAGTGATGTTAACCTTCCTAGGATCATCGTCTTCATCAGCATTGATGTTGTAACAACCTTGCAGTTTCTAGAGAGGCATAGTCCATTCATCCTCTTCTAGCTCCAAAGGGAGGCTAGAGGCCTCCTCAAACACTTTATGTCTTACAATCTATAATGCTTCATCTAATAAAGGATATTGGCTTCCAAATAAGAAGGTATTTACAAAAGTTTGGGTCATACCTTCCCAATCTGTAGTAATGAAGCACATCTCTTCTTGAAGATACCAGTTGATAGGGGTGGTGTCCAATGTGTTAATGAATTTGTGCACCCACTTCTCTTGAGGAATATTGCTCCAGGATTCTTCCCAACTTCACACATGGTCCTTCAGACAGCTTTGACCTATATACCGAACTTCCCAGCCTTCTACTTGTACTGAGAACCACACTGTCATCAAAGTATGACATTGTACCCAGCCTATAATGTTGTTTTTGTGTGCCCCTCACCATCTTGTTGGTGTGGCTTTCAGGGCCTCATCCATTGCCAACAATATTTGTTGCGTTGGTACACTTTCTTCAATGTACAATAAGAAGGATTATAAAGGATTCAGTCCATCAAAAGTGGGTAAGTTACTTACTGTTGTGTCGATCCAGCGGACTTCTCTGGTTAGTCTAGCGCATATCCTTGTAGATAATTCGTACATTTTTTTTCTGCTAGTTCTCTAGTGCTTCTTATGAATCTGATGAACATGTGTTGTCACTTCGCCAGCTTAAGTTTCCATCTGATGTAGGATTAATGTAATCCTGCTATCTGGCGGTTAGTTTGTATATGTTTTCCAGTTCATATATGCGATCTTCTTCTCTGATGGGCTCTGTGTATCGCTAGCCTTCATATGGATCTAAAGGTGCAATGACCCTAAGGCCATATCCTTCAAACATCATTCATCTTTTATTTAAATAAACCACAGTGGAGTTATTGAAAGCCCACTCGATTCCTAACAACGCAGGGTAAGGACAACTATCATCAACTATCTCAATTACCTCAAAATCTACAAACATCCTTACTCTGTCGATGTCCACAGGGACATGTTCCAGTATTCCAAAGGAGCTTATAGCTTGTTGATTATCAATTCTAAGCCTAATAGGGAATAGATCAACTTAGGTTTTCCCATCACTGCCCATATTTTCTTTGTCATGACATTGACCTCTGACCCTAAGTCAAGGACCACATAGTCTATATCATACTCTCCAATTTCAGCATTCAAGTGTAATTCCTTATTTTTCCTTCTCTTATTGGATAGTTGATGTACTCCTTTATTAATTAAAGGATATACCCTTCCTATCTCATATTGTCTAACCAAATTTTGTAGTTCTTGTATAGATTTCTCATCTTTAATCATCTCTATAAACGTATACAAGAAACTGACAAGTTTATTTTCTTCTTTTCCATCTCCGAACGAAGAGCCTTGTTCTCCCCTGAATTCTCTTCTTGCCTCCTCTAATATTCGTTTTTCTTTCTTTGCATCAAAATTTTGTGTCTTCTCTGCAGCTTTTCTGACTTTGGATTCTTCTGCAGTCTTTCCTTGGGTCATCCTATCTTCTCCTATAACAAAGCCTCCTCTAGTGATAACAATGAATCTAGGGTCTACTCCATGAGGTTTTTCTTTGATCAATTGTATCTGTGGATTCTGCTGAGGTCCCCGTTTCTCTTGAAGTTTAACCAACAATGTTGGACATTCCTCAATAACATGTTCGAATGAACTACAGTAGTTGCAATTCGTACAAGGGTTCTTATAGTCCCTTGCAAGTTTCTTGGATGTGCAAAATTATAACATATTATCTATCCTTGAACTTGACCCATACCTCCTCCTCGTCCTCTTCCTCTAAATCCACCACGAGGTTTGAAGTTTCCTCTCCCAGGGGATTTATACTGCTCAGTGTTTCCTTCTTGTTGTACTTCTCCTTGAATGTTATATATATCCCTTGACCTTTCATGCATGATATCGTAATCCCTACAATCCCTATCATCATGTCCCATGAACTTACAGAATGTGAAATACAATTTTTTGGGTGTCTGAATGTTTTTTTGCACGTAATAGAACTCACCAGGGCGATGTCTATTTATGCATACCTTGCACTAGGGTAGGGTAACTTGTTTCAAGGGGCTCAAAGCTCCAAAGGCCAATTATTCATGGAATAGGGGACAATGTTCCTTGTCGTGGCCTTCTTATCTGCATCTGACACACCAAATGTCTTCTCTTTTATATTTTCCCTTGTCTTTCTTCATGTCTTCGACCTGCAATGACAAACTAGTTAGTTGACTCAAGATTTGACTCATACCTGAACTGGATTCTCCCATACAGGTTGATTCTAGATTCATGGTGATCTCTAGTGCCTCACCCTGCAAAGAAATCTTTTGTTGCATCAGAGGAACTCTAATGTGTGGTAAGAGGGCAGCAATGAACCATTCTTTATTCTATTCATCTGGAATCTGAAAAGTCAATTGGCCTTTTAAGGTCTTGAAACTCTAATCTAATTTCAAAATAGGTTCATCTACTTTCTGCTTGATCTCTTTCAGCTCCATAATACATTCTGACTTCAACTTGGGTTTCTTGAACTCTGCAATCAAGGCATTCTTAATCTCATTCAGGAGCTTAGGTTGTGCAAGTCCTTGGACAAGCTTCATGTACCAGCTCAATGCGCGATCTCTTAAGGTAGTACTGAACTGAGCTCTTTTAACAACTTCGTCAGTGACATTCTTAATATTCCATATGGATTCACATAGGAACCAGTTTTGATTAGGATCTTTAGATCGATCTCCCCTAAAGATAGGGAGCCTCATCTCATCTACCATAGAGATTCCTACATTTCCTGTCTGAGTATATCTTGAAATGCTAGTAATAGTACTCTAAGGACTCTGGTGACTCTAACTATTATGATTGCTTAGTGTTGTTGAAACAACAGGAGGAGTAATAGTACTTACTTCAATGGTCTGCGTAGTTCCTGAATTTTCTAGCTCTTCCCGACGAGGTTCTTCAACTTCCTTTTCCTCTTCCCTAACGGCTTATGAATAATATTCGTCCATCAGATCTTCCACTTCTCCACTGTGGAAACCCTTGTCCCCGTGGTTCTTCTTAAATAGGTTCACAAGATGAACTTCTCTGAATTCTTTGTGTAAGGTAGCTAGAGAGGTAGTGGGGGGGCCCAGAGGGCCCATAGTGATAATAGTGGAGGTCATTCAATGTAAGGTGGACTAGGTCCACTATATTATTAAATAAGGTCCACTATGGTAGTTAGATATAATAAAGGTAAGAGGACTTCTTAGAAGGTTCTACTTCTAGAAGATTCCTCCTCTAGAATGTTCTTAGGTGGTGGTAGCACTATATAAAGGGGTTCAAGCAATGTAATGAGACATGAAGAAAATTAGTGTATTTGGAGCGGTATCTCAATAGGAGGAAGCCCCCTCGAAGAGGCAAGTGAACAGGAGAGGATCTCTTCCATAATAGGATACATTGTATGGTGTTTCCCTACCCTAGGTTCTTAACACTTTGGCACTGCGCACATGTCCATCATTTTTGTCAATGTCGTTGTCCGAATTCTTGAACATTATCTTTTTCAAATCCATCTAACTACTGTATCTTCAAGATTTTCTTCTCATGCGATAACATCTTAATCCTCAACATCAGAAAATGTAAAAATTTTCCTCTAAGTCCCTTAAAGAAATATCTCTCGGCTTGGCTATATGACTCTACTATGTCAACAACAAACTCGGTGATATACCCTCCAATGGTACTATCAAAGCAGTGATCTACTGCTCATGACATGACGTTATCAACTCTCTTGACCTTCTTAATCAAAGGCAATGTCCAAACCACAGGTGGCCTAGATATGACCTCGAATTGGGTATCTACTAACCTAACTAACCACTCATATATATCTTGATGGATTCCTCCAAAGAAAATCTTGTGTATATCAATAAAGATATACCTTCCTAACCAATCCTCTCTACTAAGATTAGGGTTCTTGTTCTGGTCTTCAACGAAGTCTTTTTCTTGATGTTCTATCCACTTATGAATTTTTGTCTTTGATGGAAACCACCTTGACATTCCCTCAAGAATATTCTTTTCCCGGCAACAAAACCATTTGTTGGCACAGGGGCAGACCCAGGGTTCAGCTCCAAGAGCGCCCCAACAAGCCCTAACTATTTGTTGGACAACTGAAAGGGGGGGTGAATCAGTTGTTACCGTTCTTAAGAAATTATGCTTCTTTTAAAATATTTACAGGGCACTCAATGATGATCACAATAATGAGAAATAAAAAAGGCACATTCAGCATCAGTCACATATATGAGAAAATAGAGACAGATAATTCTGAGGAAACCCATATAGGGTAAAAGCCTCTTTTTCTTTATATGATAAGTATTATCTACATTCTTTACATTATCATACATATGAGAACCAACTCATTATGAGGCTACAACCTCTCTTTTTGCAAGCTGCAACTTGCTGAGAGCACCAACTCTCTGTTTTCTCCAGCACCCACTAGAAGGAAGCACCAACCCCCTAGTTTCTCTAGCACCAACTAGAAGGAAGCACCAACTCCCAGGTTTCTCTAGCACCAACTAGAAGGAAGCACCAACTCCCTATGTTCAAGCACCCACTTGAACCTTTGAGGACACCAGTCCTCCCTAGCACCTCCCAACCACCCTGAATTCTAAATTCTTTGTTACTAAAACTTATTACAGTGATATAAAATTATTCAATGGCTTACCAGCTCTGTCGTTGTTCTGTTACACTACTCTGCCCTATCTGCATCAGTGTCTTATGCACACCTCTATCACTTTCTTCTCTTCTGCCTTTTATGCTCTATGCACCATATCCCTTCAATGCACCATTCCTCGACTGTGCATTTTTTCTCCTATGTTCTGCCTCCTTGTACACACCTAAATTCTCCTACACAACGACAACAATTATCTCTTCTTTGTTTAACATTCTTATAGTCTCTGTTGTCTTTGTGCATGAAATATTCGCAATGCCTCTGCATGCTCACTCTGCGCCAAATTCCTCCACAACTTGAGTGCTCTATCTGATCATCATCGTGACTGTTCAGCTTCTCTGGTCGTTTACCACTTGTTCAACATCACTGTATGTTATACTGAGATTCCTCAGCCTCTCTGGCAGTTTGAGACTCTTCGTCTTCTCTGTGAAAGTAGAGCTCACCTTCTCTGTTCCAGTTATAGGCCTCAATGCTCATCCAGCTGTCAATCGCCTCCAAGAACATCTTCATCCCTCTTGAAGATTCCCAGAGACTCTTCACCTCCTCTGTCAATCATCTCGAAGTGTCTTTGAGTCCTCTGGAAAAAACCATCAGTGGTTTCTGGCAGTTACACTATGTCGTCCTACAGTAGCCCTTCGATCTTGTTCAAATTCACCTGCGTCATTGGATTGATTCCATGGGATATTGCATTCATTTCAACATTTTGGCATTCAACAATTCGACATTCTTGTGACCATGTGTCTCGACATTCCCAGTCGTGATCCCCGAAAAGGAGCTTGGTTGCTCTAGCTCTTTCCTCCATCTCTCGCTGATGTGACCAAGGGCTGTGACCACAGCCTTATGCATAAGGCACTTTCGCGATTTCGCATTTCATGAATCTGGGGATGAGGCATATTGACTCTCCAAGTCACGATCCCCGAAACCCCGAAATGGCATGGGATCAACGGTCCAGATCACACCTTGATATGACAGCTTAGATTAAGTCGTGATTTCACATATCGCGATTTTAGGATTCCTGTGGTTAATATTATTTGACATCTCCACCTCTCGATCCGCAAAACTCCAAAATGGACTGGGATCAATGGTCCAGATCAAACCTTGATCTGGCAGCTCAGATTAAGTCACGATTTCGCATATCGCGATTTCAGGATTCCTGTGGTTAATATTCTTTGACATCTCCAACTCTCGATCCCTGAAACTCTGAAGTGATGTAAACCTGCTGACGTCACACGTGTCGAATAACTACCACGTGTCACTCTAATTCGTGACTTACATGTGCCTGAAATGTTGAATCATCTTGACACTTGTCATTTCCTGGTTGTGCCATGTGTTCTTAGCTGATGTGGTTTGTTGACATGTCTTGTTTCAGGATTTTGTAAGCCCACTTCTCCTATCACTTTAAAGAACATGCAGGCTCTCCTAGATCCAACGGTGGTCAGACCCTGTGCTCGGATCTAACGCCTGAGATATATCCTCCATATCTACGTGCTCCTCTTGTCTACATTGAGATCTGACAGCCATCGGGAATTATGAATTGTTGATCCAACGATCACGGTTGTTGCTCTTCCCTGATTATCACTGTGCTGCTGATCATTGTTGTTGTACTTAAGACATCATCGTTGTTGTACTTTCCATAAATGACAAGCATACGCTTCCTGTAAAACATTCCAACAATCTCCCCCTTTGTCATTGATGGCAACTAAGGCACCCGAATTCTTTTCTCCCCCTTTGACATCAATGTCAAAGAAAAAACATGCTCCCCCTGAGTTGTTGCAGTAATTTTAGGAGGCATTAGATATTCAAATAATATAGAACTCCCCCTAACAAGATGGACTCTTTTAGGTGTGAGACGAAATGACACCCAGCTTCTGTTTGAGATATTCAAAAGGTGTCTTGGCTAGGGGTTTAGTAAATATGTCTGCAATTTGTTCTGTAGTGGGAATGTAATGGACCTGAACAGTCTGATTGGTGACCTGCTCTCTCAGAAAATGATATTTTATGGGAATATGCTTGGTCTTGGAGTGGAATATAGGATTTTTAGACACACTGATGGCACTAGTGTTATCACAATGAATTGGGATCGGTGCAGTGTATTTTACCTCTAAGTCTGCAAGTGTCTGAATCATCCATAATACCTGAGTGCAACAGGTAGCAGAAGCAATGTACTCTGCCTTTGTGGTTGATAAAGAAATGGAACCTTACTTTTTACTAAGCCAGACTACTAAGGAGTCACCCAGGAAGAATGCTCCTCCACTGGTGCTTTTTCTCTCATCAACACAGTTTGCCCAATCTGCATCGGAATAAGCAGTCAACTGAAGATTTTGATTTCTGGGATACCACGGACCATAAGTCATTATTTCTTTTAAATACCTGAATATCCTTTTGACAGCTTTCAAATGACTCTATTTGGGTGCAGCCTGATATCTTCCTACCATTCCTACATCATGCATTATGTCTGGGCGATATGTTGTGATGTACAACAGGCTTCCTATCATTGACTGATATGAGCTTTGATCAACATCAGGTGAGTCATCATCCTTGCTTAATTTACATCCAGTTACCATAGGTGTACCCACAGGTTTAGAATCTTCTATTTGAAACCTTTTCAACATTTCTCTTAGACATTTTTCTTGAGAAATGAACATCCTTTCGCGCCTCTGAGTAATTTGTAGACCAAGAAAAAATGACAGTTCTCCTATCATATACATTTCAAATTCAAACTCCATGGTAGAAGAAAACCATTGTACCAGTGAATCCTTATTACATCCAAAGATGATGTCATCTACATAGACCAGTACGATGAGCAAATCATTATCCTCTGTTTTAATATACAGATTACTATCATTTGTTCCTCTCTTGAACCCTTTCTCTTTGAGATACGTATCCAGTTTGTGATACCAGGCTCGAGGGGCTTGTTTTAAACCATATAAATCTTTCTTCATCTTGCATACTAAGTTAGGGTTATCAGACAATTTGAAACCCTCTGGTTGTTCCATATAGACTTCTTCACTTAAATCTCCATTGAGAAAGGCTGACTTAACATCCATTTGGTAGACTTTAAACCTTTTATGACAAGCATAGGCAAGAAACATTCTGATAGCTTCTAATCTTGCTACGGGTGCAAATGTTTCATCAAAATCTAGTCCTTCTATCTAAGCATAGCCTTTACAGACTAACCTCGCTTTGTTCCTGATAACTTGTCCTTGCTCATTCAACTTATTCTTAAAGATCCATTTGGAGCCAATGATGTTTTTACCTTCAGGTCTTTGAACCATCTCCCATGTATTGTTTTTATCAATCTGATCAAGTTCTTCATTCACTGCTTTAACCCAGTGGTCATATTTGTTGGCTTCATTAAAATTCTTGGGTTCCATCATGGATATGAAGGTTGTATGAGATTGTTCAGTGTTTTTGATTATCTTTCTTCTGGTTTGTACACCTTTGTCTTTTTCCCCAATTATCTGACTTGTAGGATGATTCTTTTGAATGATTCTGGAGGAGGAATTTGTAGTTGACTGCTGATTTGAGTCTGTCTGAGTGTCTGAGTCGTCATCTGATTCAGAGTCTTTGTTTTTTGATTCTTGGACCTGTTCATCTTTAGCTTTAGCTGTGTCTTCTGTAGAAGACTCGTTATTGTACACCTCTCTTGCTGGGATTCCTTCATCAATTTTTACATCAATACAGTCAACCATTTTATGCAACCTCTTATTATAGCATCTGTATCCTTTACTGTTTGTAGCATACCTTAAGAAAATACCTTCATCTTCCCTATCATCATATTTATCGAGGTTCTCATCATTATTCTTTATGTAGCATTTACTCCCAAAGACTCTCAAGTGTTTGATTGAGGCAGGTCTTCCAAACCATAATTCATAAGGTGTCTTGTCACTTTGTGGTCTGAGGTGGGCTTTGTTAAGCACATGGACTATTGTGTGTATTTCTTCTACCCAGTAGGTTTGGCCAATGTTCTTCTCATTCATCATTGACCTGGCCATTTCCTGCACTGTTCTGTTTTGCCTCTCAACTACTCCATTTTGTTGTGGAGTTCTTGGGATTGTGTATTCTCTCTTG
>ML803221.1:53043-97860 GCA_009831015.1 Picea engelmannii | reverse complement strand
GTGAGTTGATTCTTCCATTGTTTGCTCGAAAAGGGGTTGAGATTTTGGGTAGAAGGTTAAAAGTTAAATCTTAAGGGTCATTTTCTGCGTATAAGTTTAGATCCCTAGCTTATTAGTCCGTAGGGTAGAATACCCAACAACAGCAACACCAATCTTGTCATGAAATTATACAAAATTTGTCAATGAAAGAGGCTAGGTAAATATATCTGTTGTTTTTTCCGTTGTTGGGGCATACTGAATATTGAGAATGTTCTTCTGCACCATGTCCTGAACATAGTGATATCTCATCTTCATGTTTTTCTATATTTCATGAAACGTGAGAATCTCGAAGAACTTTACACATCTCTGGTTATCACAGTGAATTATTGTGGGTTCCAGATCAACACTGAGAAAATCTAAGAGTAGCTTTATGAGCCATACTACTTCTCGATTAGAAACACTTATAGTAATGTATTATGTCACTGCATTTCTCTAGGCTATGGAGCCCTACTTCCTGTTGGACCAGGAGATCATAGCTGAACCCAAACTGAAATAATATCTGGAAGTGCTCTTCTGGTCAACTGTACTACCCATCCAATATGAATATATATATCCATGAGGAATTACACCTCCACTGGAAGTGTATTTGAGCCCATAGGCTAAAGTCTCTCAAACATATTTGAGAATATTCTTAACAACAACCATATGAATATGTTCATGAACTGGCCGAGGGAATTCACTACATAACAAATGCTCGGTATGGTATCTAGTAGATACATAAAGGACCCAATGATCTGATGTTATATGGTGGGGTCTTCTGGATATGAACCTGTAGCTTGATCATTTAACTTCTTTAGGTTAGTAATCATAGGTGTGGTCATGGACTTACAATCCAACATTCCAAAAATGTGAATCACATCAACTGCATACTTTCTTTGTGAGAGAAGGATCTCACTTAGTTTCTGCCACACCTTTAATCCAAGAAAGTAATGCATGAGACCCAAGTCCTTCATTTCCAATTTTGTTGATAACTCCCTCTTAGTATGGGATATCATATGTTCCTCTCTGGTAAGGAATAAATCATCCAATATGACAGGATGATTCGTCACAATATTTATATAAATATTAGGATATTCTGTACTCTTGGAGAACCCAAGACTCTGAAGAAAACTGACAATTCTTCCATACCAAGCTATCGGAGCTTGTTTCAATCCATATAAGTCTTTCTTGAGTTTTAAGACATGGGATTATTTCCCATGGATCACAAAACCCTCAGGTTGTCTGATATAAACTTCTTTCTCGACTAGAAATTGGAGCAAATATCTTATCTTAATCATTCTCCTGTTCCTGAGATAAATCATGAGCCATAAATCTAGCCAACACTACCATCTTTTGCATGCTTTATTTTGTAAATCCAATTAGAGGTTACTACCAATTTTCCTTGAGGTCTTGGGACCACTTACCATACATAATTCCTCATTATTGACTCATACTCTTCTATCAATTCATCCTTTCACACTTAAATTTTGGCAGCCTCTTCAGAAAGGAAAGTTTTGAGTTAATCACAAGATTCAATTGAGCTATCAGACCTGAGCATTTATCTGGTTTCTTACTTTCTCTAAAGGTACCTTTAGGTGATGCAATGTCTTTCTGCTTCCTTTAAAGTGGCACCAAGTTGGCTTCCTTTTGGCAGGAAGTTTCTCTAAGGGAAACTCAACAGAATCCCTTATGGGATCCACTAAAGGCTTTCTTTACCTGTGAAGACTTCTTTTGGAGTTATCTCTTCCAAGTCTATATAAAGACATATGTCATGTATATAGACAACAATACTTGTAGCTTCTGTCCAATGGAATATATTGATCATAGCTCTGGTTTCCTCAAAAAATTTCATGATCTTTCTTTCTGCAACCCCATTCAGCTGGGGATTATAAAGAACGTTCAACTCCCTCTTAATCCCAGAATCTTGGCAGATATCAACATACTTGTGGGACTCAAATTCTTTTCCATTACTGAATATGTCTACATGTATTGATTCTTAAATTACTGAAGGATTTATTATGATCTTATTCATTCTAATCTCAGTGGTATACTTATGTGTTACATCACTATTTTTTAACCATGCACAATAAAATCAAAACCAGAAATCATTAAGTTATCCTCTTGAAGTTACTGGGTTCATATTACTGTTTAAGAACACACTCTAAATAAAAACTCCAAATGGGAAATACTAGACATTAACACAGTTTATGTTAACAGTTTCCGGAGATTGTGTGGAGTCACCATGCTATCATTAAAATTTATTTTTATTGATGTCAAAGGAAAAAGTAAGATGTTGTCATATGATCACATTTCAAGAGATAGGGTGACATACTTAGATCAAGCTTGAAAAACAATTTACCCATGAGTGTGGATAATTTCATTATCCATGTCATATGGTCAAGTTCAATTTCTAATATCTACCAAGCCATTGATGCTTAGGATGTTGATTAATTGGGTTGGTTTTCATTGAATTCAACCCTTGAAGAAAGTCTGGTAATGAATTCTGGTAGCACAAAGGTTTGGGCAATGGACCCAATTTTGTTTGATGTATAATGGTATAAGTTTTGATATATTTGCAAGCAAGACTATTCTATATGGATAGTACATGTCACCTGATTTCCGGTGGTATGTGGAACATCACATAACTCCTCACGATTTGAGAGTTATGGCCTTACGAAGTTGACGGACCCTCATATGATTGGATTGAAACTCCAAAAGGTCAAAGAAGGCAAAGTGCTTGCAAAAAAGAAATTATTTAAATAATAAAGTGAAGTGACAAAGTCAAAGAGGATTATTTAAATAATAAACTGAAGTGACAAATTCAAAGAGGATTATTTAAATAATAAAGTGAAGTGACAAAGTCAAAGAGGATTATTTAAATAGTAAAGTGAAGTGACAAAATCAAAGAGGATTATTTAAATAATAAAGTGAAGTGAAAAAGTCAAGGAGGATTATTTAAATAATAAAGTAAATGGAGAACTTTCTAATTATGGAAAGTGGTTATAAGAAGGTTAACCCTAAAAAGAGTAAAATGGTTTAAGTGGTCAAGTGGCTATTGGATACATGGACAAGTGGAAAATTGGGAAAATTTGGACATAGGTGACTATGTGGACAAAGTGGGCTAGAAGATGCTTCTAAGGAAGCTACTTGGAGAGTATAAATAAGATGCAAGGCTCTCTCATTTTAAAAACACTTGAGAATATTGAATATCTATAGGTGACTGAGGTAACCAAAGGATATCTAAGCCAAATTTCAGAGGGAAGTGAAGTAAAGAAGGTCGAAATTCAAGGGAGGATAAATTATTTTGATGATGCTTTCTAAGGTATGTTATTTACAGGTCATCTAACCATTTTCACAATAACATTTTTTCTAGAATGATTCAGACCATGAAATTGGGAGGCCATTGAGAAAACATGTCCAAATAGTTGCGGTATGAATTTAATCTTGTGGGTAGTTGTATTTTTGGAGTTACACTCTGTGGAAAATAGGGTTTGTGGCTAGTCCTGAAACTAGTCTAAAACAAGTGTTTCGGGTAAAAATGTCATAACTTATTCATAACAGATCCAAATTTAGTAAGACAAAATGTGTTGGTTAGAATACCTTTTGTAGTATTCTGTGTAAAATTTTCAAATCCATACAACAAATATTATGTGCGGGGCACACTCTACAAGTTTGCTCTCTAGAATAAGCCGGAATTCAACAAGGTATGCCATTTTTTCTATAACTCATTTTCTGAGAGGTTCGAAGTAGTGAAACATGGAGGAATTGCATAAAAAACATTGAAGAACATTGTGTACTATTTTCAAATCTTTATTCATTACAGGTACATAGTTTGATTATTTCAAGTTAGGGTTGTTGACTAATCCAAAACTAGTCATGTGAGACTAAAGTAAAGTTTGATGAAAATGCTAGTCTCTTGTTGTTAAAGTTAAGGATGTTTGGTAGGTTGAGGTACAATTTGGTGCATGGTTGATGAAATTGTTTATGGTACAAGTTGATTATAGTTTTTTTGATACAGGTTGGTGCATGGTTGATGCACTTGTTTATTGTACATGTTGATTATAGGTTGATGCATGGTTGATACATGGTTCAGGTTATTTGTACAGGTTTTCTGGTGCAGGTTTATTGGTACATGTATACATCAGTATATCTCACAATGATAGTGTGGCAGTGGGTCCATCATTCTACTTATACGTCAGGATGGTTGGACGAGGCAAGGACAGGTGGTTGTACCCACCTTCCAGTTGTAGCCGGAGAACATAGGGGGTTGTAGCCTCCTTCTAGCTATAGCCATAGAATTGGGGAGTTGGAGCTTCCCTCAGGTTGTAGCTTCAGAAACTAGGGGGTTGGATCCTCCTTCCAGTTTCACTTGGAAAACAAAGGAAGTTGATGCTTCCAATGAATTTAATTCTTCAAGACATATAACAAAAAGCATTCCATGGTTTTCTCTCGCTTTGGGTTTCCACGTAAAAATAGTGGTGTACTGTGTATGTGTATGATTGTTCATTGTTTATTTACTCTGCAAATATTGAATGATAATGCTACATTGATATAACAATTTCATTATATGGATAAAAGGGATTAGATTGCTCTATTACTAATTCACCCTCCTGCTCAGTAATCCAACAATTGGTATCAGAGCAGGTTCCTTCAGAAATCAGTTTAACCACTGAAAGGTAGATCATGGAGAGCAAAAACATGTATAAAAATGGAATACCACATTTTTATGGACATAAGTATGTCTTTTGGATCATAAGGATGAAGACAAATATACATGCACAGGGATTTGAAATTTGGTAACCAATTATAGATGGATTCACAACACTAGCAATTCGGTCGAAAAATGACAAATATATGAAACTCGGTCAAAATAACTCCAAAGCCACAAATGAACTTCTGAAAGGTCTTGGAGAATCAGTATTCACCAAAGTTGCACATTGTAAATCCTCTAAAGAGATTTGGGACAAACTTCAAAATATTTATGATGGAGATTCAAAATTCAAAGCAACAAAGCTTCAAATTTACAGAGGTCAGTTCGAACAACTAAAGATGAAGGAATATGAGAACATTGCAGCTTACTTTTTACGAGTTGATGAAACAGTAAATGTAATCTTGGGATTGGGAGAATAGATTAAAGAATTTGTAATTGTTGAAAAGGTACTAATATCTCTTCCTATGAGATTTGACCCTAAGATATCAACACTAGAAGAAAGTGCAGATCTAAAGTCAATATGCATGGACGAACTACATTGAATCTTCACAACATATGAAATAAGAAATGAACTGGAAAATCCATATATAAAAGAAGAAGCCTTCAAAGCAATCAAAAGGTCGAAGAAAAAGTGAAAGAAAAAAGAAAAAGAACATAGCAGCAGCAGTGATGTCTCGGAAGCTGGTGAAGAAGCAACCAACTTTGTTATAAGATTGAACAAGGGAGCCAATGGAAGGTAAAGAGGTAAGATTTCTTTGATTTGTTTTAATTGTGATGGTATTGGTCATTTTGCTAAAAAATGTCCTCATAAGAAAAAGAGAAATGATGAAGGTTACTAAAATAGCAAACAAACATATAAAGGAAAAAGAACCACAAAGAAAGTTTTCAAGAAAGGCTTATGCACCAAAGAAGACATCTCATCATCAGATGAAGATGAAGTCAGTGACAGTGAGACAAAAAGAGTTATATGCATGGCAGTAGAAGACTCTGATAGAGAAGACTCGGAAGAAGAATATGAAGAGGCCAGAGAAGAATATGAAGAGGCATAAGTTGACTACCGAAAATAATTATTGTGTGCCATAGAAGTTATCATAAGAGAAAAGAATAAAAAAAAGAAACTACAAAAAGAACTAGACAAGAAAGAAGACACTCAAGAACTAAAACAAATGATCACAACTTTGAAGGTTCAAATTGAAGAAGATCAAAGAATTGAAGAAGCACTCAAAGAATAGTTAGAAGGAAGACAGAAGATCATTGGAAATTTGGAAGAAGAAATTGTCACATTAAGAAATGATCTTCAAAAAAAAAATATACAGAACAACTCAAAAGTTTTGAATGACATTATCAGCAGTCAAAAACCTCATCATGACAAGTCCAGACTTGGATACAATCAGACAGAAAAGGGATCAAGCTCCAAAACAACATAACAAGAAACATATCCAAAAAGTTATGCAGAAACAATCAAAGGGGATATGAAGGTCTACAAAGAAAATTACAGGGACACTCCACCGAGAAGATTCAGATTTCAGAATCACCGATCAACAGAAACTTATAGACCTCAGGAAGAACAAGGATTCATAAGAGTATCTCCTTTCAGAATATCTTCAACTCCCAAGTATTAAACTATATTTTTTGGTTTATGTTATGCATGTAATAATTTTGGACATAAAGTTGTGAATTGAAGAGCTAACAACGGGAACATAAACAAATTTGAAAGTTATACACAAAAGGGTTATCTAAGAATGCCTAGTGAAACACATAGAAGAAGTTACAACATGTTTGAATCTTTGAGCACTAAAGTGGAATGCTACAAATGTAAAAACTTTAGACACATGGCCAAAGATTGCAAAATTACAGTCCCTCCTAGAGAACCACAACAGAACAACAACAATCATAGACAGGAACCTCAAAAAAGGACATGGATAAGAAAGTAGAATAATTATAGCAATGAAGAATGCACACTTTCTCTACAAGCTAAGCAAAAGAAATGTGGTTGGTATGTTGACAGTGGCTATTCAAAACACATGGCAGGTGATAGAGACATGTTTCTTACATTAAGAAAGGAAAGAGATGGACCAGTCTCCTTCGAAAATGATGATTCAGCTAAAATCATTGGAAAAGGGACAGTCAAAATTGGGAACACGAATACCAAGGAAGAAAATGTTCTACTAGCAGAAGATATGAAACATAATCTTCTAAGTGTGAGTCAAATGTTTTTCCAAGGTCATAAAATTACTTTTGATTCACAAAAGTGAGAGATAAGAAAAGAAGGTTCAGTAAAATTGATTGCAACAGTTGCGAGAACTTCAAGCAACATATATGTATTAAGTGAAATTGGAAATGAAAAGTGTTACCTAGGAAAGAAAGATGAAAGTTGGCTATTGTTGGCACAGGGGCAGACTTGGGGTTCAACACTACAACAGTGCACCAACAAAACCCTAACTACCAGCCCTTTCGATAACACCTACAAAGTTGATGAAGTCTCACCCGAGGTAGAGGTAGGGGTGGTTGTAGGACTCAGATGTCTGCAACCTTAGGTGGGACACAGATATGTGATTCTAGTATTTAACAGAGCACCCAGCAGTAAACCTTCATCAATATTTAACCAATATCTACTCTGCAGATAAAACAGAGCATCGTATAATTCACCCAGATCTAATGTATCTAAGCACTTAGAATAAGGAATTTGATCAGATCTAGCAGATTCAATCACTAAGCAATTTCATAGAAGTCAGATCTACCATCCAAATTCATCATAAGAACAAAGTATAAACAGATCTGTCTATCTATCTATGTCAAGAACTTATCAGATAACACATAAGTACACCAACACATTGCACAAAGTAGAGAAACACAACATATACATGGATCACCCCCACCCTGGGGCTACATCCACCAAATCTTCTTCTTTATTATCTTCAATCAGTCGTCTACATGCACAGAGCCAAAAAAACCCTACTCCACATAGGATAGGAGATTTGTGCACCTCGCTAGATCCTCCTTCCTTGCGTTACAGCACAAATCCATTCACATTCTGTTACAACCACTTTCACTTAGCTCTGCAAGTCTCTCACAGTATGCACAAAGCCTTTACAATCCATACTTGCACTTAGAACTTAGCACTTAGCTTATCGGCCAGGGTACTTACAACACCTAGCTACTTATTTATACTTTAAAAAATAGGCCTAAACATGGGTAAACCCATAGGCTGACATCCCCTACCCGTTACATAATCCCAAATCCCAAAAAGGACCCAAAAAGGGTCTGATATCCCGCGATATCTGCTTCGTCTTGCACTCCTCCTTTGACAGGTTGTCGAAGTCCCAAAATAGGTTAAACTTGACCAAGGATCTCCCAAAACTTGGTTAAGGGCCAACAGGCCCCCAACACTCACATGTGACTCATCCTGAGTCACTCTGATGTAGGAAGTTCTTCTTCGAAAGAATTGATCTTGGCTCAAGCTACTTCAACTTGTTTTTTTCCTATGATCTCTTGTTCAAGAAACTCTTGGATGAATTCATCATTCACAGGTCCTTCCAGGCATTGTTCAGCTACATTAACAACCTGCTCTGGTTCTTCTCCTCGGCCTTAAAATTTTGTGAACAATTGGTAGGCCTTACCTTGTATGGGTTGGAGTCTTTGAGTTACTTCCATAACTATGCTATGAATAGCGTGAATCCACTTCTCGGTTGTGCGTTTCTCTTGAGATCTCTTCATTCATTCCATAACTGACAGGAGCTTCAACTGTTCCTGTATTGTTTCAACTTGATACTTCACCTCGTGGAGCTGCGACTCCAGTGCTCTTAATTCTGGACTCTCAGCAAGTCGCTCATATGTCATGGCACTGTGATCACTCAGCTGCTTGTATTCCATAGCAAGGATCTTTAGTCTCTCAACTGCGCTCCTCGTAGTTGCTTCTCTTTAGTCCTTCACATCCTATGGGGTCTTGGGCACTGCGCATAGTTATAACTCTACAATACATTGTTGTAGTTGCTGGATCACTTCTTCAAGATTCTCTACTTGTGTAACTTGATCTTCTGCCTTTATTTCTACGAATTTCACAAAGCGAAGTGCTATGTTGACTACTTCCTTTACTTTGAGTTTCTCGGCAAGAAACGGTTCTTTTCCTTGTTGTATCTGTTCTTTTTCTTCATCGAACTTTTCTTGGAGGGAAATAGTTTCCTGTTCTATAGCTCAACGTTATTCTACAATTACTCCATGTACTTACGTCAAAGAATGGTTGACTTGTTTTGTTTCCTCTTGTGCTTGTTGAAGGTGAGCTTCGACTATATCAGCTAATCGGTGGAGTTGGGTTGGCTTGTCTCCCATATCTGGTGTTCCCAATCGTAGAGGTGTAGTGGAGATTGCACATCTATACTGTAGTGCCTATTGTACCCCTCAAAGTTCAATTCCAATCCTAACATACATTGCTTCCTGCTTGGCCTCTTGCTTTTTTGCTATTTCTAGCGAAGCATCGTTCAGGGCTACTATGAGGAAGTCGAAGTCATCAGAGATGAGGAAAGTTTGCATCTTGGTCATGGAGTCTTTTGACTTCTTCCGAGAAGAAGGTTTCGGGGGGGAAACCTTCCTCTACTTCAATGGGTCCACCTTGTCTCTAGGTAGTGTTACTTCGCTGGGTCTCTGTTCAGCTTCTACTTCGTCACCACCCCCTTGGTCAGGTGACATGGAAGCAGTCTTCCCTGAAGTGCTACTTAAGTCTTGAACCTCTTCAGTCTGCTTCATTTTTCTAGGTTTGGGTGTGTTCTTTTCTTTATGCGCGGTCTCTGGGCTGTCGATGTTGGATATCTCTACAGGGTTGGCAGGGATAAGGAGGTCAACAGACCATTCCTTAGTAATCTCCTCCAGGTCCTCCTTCGTTAGCTTGTAGTAGAACTGAAGTTGTTTCTTATGTTAGTCGGTGCGCGCTGTAATATAAATGAAATGTCGATCTGCATTGAACTTCATCAAAGGCTAGAATTGGTGTAGAGTGTTCGGATTCATGTGAGGCTCGGACTGGATGGCTCTCTTCAGCTGATTGTAGTAATGCATGAGACCCTATCATATAGGTGACATGATAGGTATGGTTTTGGTTCAGGAGGATGATGAGATCTGTGAGCACGTCATGAACTATATTAGTCAAAACTTAGTTAGTCCTGAGCTTAACTATTCTCACGTTGAAAATTTGGTTTTGGCTGTAGTTCACGCAGTCCAACATTTACGTCATTATACATTACTTTTCAAGACTACTGTGGTTGTCGATGTCAATCCATTTCAATATGTCCTTACCAGACCTATCATAGGAGGAAAATATAATAAATGGATTGTCATTTTGCAAGAGTTTGATCTCGATTTCGCTTCCGTGAAATCCAAGAAATAATTATTCTTCGCAAAGTTAATATCCAAAATTCCACGATTAGATGAGGAGGTTATCCATGTTGATTCATTTGCAGAAAAACACATTTTTCTTGTCTTTTCATCCAACCCGTGGTATGGAGACATTGTTCTCTATCTTCAAACTTTGAAGTTCCCTCAACATCTCTCACGAGATGACCAATGATGTGTAAGGTACCAAGATAAGAATTATACTATCATTGGTGACACTTTGTATCACCGAGGAGTAGAAAATATATTATGTCATTGTTTAACTCATAGAGAAGTTGAGTCAGTCCTGAATGATTTCCATAGTGGGGCTTGTGGTGGTCATCTATCTGGGCTTGCGACAGCCCAAAAAATTTTGCGAGCCAGTTATTTCTGGCCTTCTATCTTTAAATATTGTATTGAAGTGGTTAAGAAGTGTCAACCCTGCCAAGTGTTCACTTGAAAAATGCACTTGCATCCAACCCCTCTTCACCCAGTCATTACCATTGATCCCACCAAGTGGGGGTGGACTTAGTGGATTTCAACCCAACTTCGGCTGGCAGGGATCAAAACATTATCGTGGTCGTCGACTAATTTACTAAGTGGGTTGAGGCCATGCCTATAGTTAAATATGATGGGAATATTGTTGCCTTCTTCATATTCAATCAAATTATCACCCGGTTTGGTATCCCAAGTGAGATTGTCACTAATCATGAAAATCACTTTCAGAACTAAATGATGGAAGAACTAGCATATAAGCTGGGGTTTAGACATAGTAATTCTTCTCCATTACCCCGAGGAAAATGGGAAAGTAGAGGCCATCAACAAGTCTCTCCATACCATTTTGCAAAAAATTGTCATCTAGAGTAAGTATGACTGGCATATTATGCTATATCCCGCACTCTGGGCATACCGAACCTCGGTCAATACTGCCACCAAATTTTCCCCTTTCCATTTAGTACACGGTGTTGAGTCAATATTACCTATTGAATGTGAAATCCCTTCTCTTAAGTTTTCGGTCATGATCCTACCTGACTCTTTCGATCTTGAGAGATGCCTTGTACACCTAGAGAGTCTTGACAAGCAATGTCGAGACTCCTCTACGGCTATCGAGGTGAACAAAAGACACGTCAAATTTTAGTACGATAATTTTGTTTGTCCTTGGTTGTACGTTGAGGGTGACTTGGTCCTCTTGTATGATCAAGCCAAAGAGCCACTGGGGGCAGGAAAATTTAAACCCATGTGGCACGGTCCTTATATCATGAGACGTTTCTTAGAAAAAGGAGCCTATGAGTTAGAAGACTATGAAGGGAATATGTTTTCCCAGCCCAAGAATGGGCTCTACTTGAAAATATATTATGCTTGAGCCCCAGGCTTAAGTGAAAATCTTTGTATACTAATGTAATTTAGTGTATATATCTTTTCTTTTCGTCTTCAGCTTGCTTATCAATTTTTCCCTTGGTTGGCAGATGTCAATGGAGTCTTCGGTCTACCTAGGATTTACATATGGATCCAGTTTTCATACACAGAACTTGGCTTCCACCGCTTGGGTGGTTTACTCACCCGAGGGTCTACTGGTGTCTTCAGGTGGCGTATACGTAGGTCCATCCATGAATAATGTGGCCGAATATAGCGTCGTTATAGAAATTTTGTGTGATGCCATCTCACATGGTATTCTCTCTTTAGAATTTTACCTGGATTCTCAGTTAGTAGTATGTCAGTTGAACAACAGTTATCATGTGTGTGATCATACTTTACTCTGACGATTCCTACGGGTACATCTCTTAGAATGACAGTTTGATTTTATTACTTATTATCACATTCCTAGGAGTTCTAACCATGTATCTGATGCTTATGCTAATTTCATTTTAGATTGGAATTTGTCACATAACTAAAGCAAAGAAAACCATCTCATCAATGTACACATTGTAAATATAAGTAAAGATGAAGATCCATGTTTTATATATATTTCAAAAAATATGGTGTTTATAGTACAAAATTGGGGCTAATACCCTCAATACACATATACAGCCAATACTACAATATATGTGACATCTACACCTGTGGCGTCGAATGTGTGTCATGGTAACAAATTACAACATTTGTGAGATGAAAAAGGAGTTGCACCCAAGCTCTAGACACACCAAACACTTTCCACTACATGGCTTCCAACAGATCCTCTACCTAAACCATATGAATCCTATGAGCCAAACGAGATAGGTTGCCCTACATGTTTTGTAGGACTCTCTCAGCTTCACCTCTCACAGCCTCATCTCCCTAGTTCCTCTATCGATGTTGAGGAAGATCTTCCAACCATCGCGGACCCACGTCTGCATTACACAAGTGTCTATCTAGTACTTAAGCATAATCCAAAAATATTTTTATTCTACTATACAAAAATATAAAAAAATGAAATATTTAAAAATATTTGACATACCTATGTCCCCGTAGGTGGTACTTGGTGGGAGTGGCATGTCTAGATCCCCTTTGAATTCAATCCCTACAGAGGGATAGTCATCTAGAGAAATGACTTGTCACTTCCACCAATAGAAAAAATCCTCATTGTAAGGTGTGGGCACCATACCTCCCCCCTGTCATCTCATTACCTCGGTCCAGAGTGCCATGGTTGGATCGCGAGGTCTTCTAGGAAGAATATTGACTCTAGGTCTCATGCTTGGAACCTACTCAAAGAAGAAACTACATAAGATAAAGGCAAACCCCAAATTCCTCTTACTCCCATGTTTGCACTATGCCAACTAGCTCTTCATATTTTCCAGTAGTCAGGTACACTAGTCATATATTGTGGGTCTCAAACACTCTATTGCATATAACATGAGCAAACTCGATTCCTGGTGCAACGAAGTTGAACCTATGATCTTGGTCAATATGAGGAAAACAATCTTCAGGCTGACATTGTTTATCACTCAGATGGGGAGTTGACTCCCAACCTTTAGAATCCCTGCTACACAGTGGGCATCAATGTACTCCTCTATTTTAATTCCACTCCCTGCTCCCCATGATTTGAGGTTTACAACCTCTCCCTAGCATGATAATCCAATCAAAAAGTAGATATCCTCTACTTCAATCCTCAATAGTTTCCCATCGAGGTTGAAGCTTTCACTCTCAGGGTCCCAGTAACCCAAAAGCATCTCAAGAAACCTCACCTGGGCCCTCATCCCTTTGAGTTCCCAAAATTTATATAAGCCACATCTCTTCAAGGCCATTTGGGCCCCCAAATCTCTATCCACAGAAGCATCGACCTCCTCATTCTCTCTTTCCCTCCATTCAAGCACCATCCTGCAAGAGAAAAGTCAAAATTTGAGTTAGCAACCATAGAAATCATTGATTGTGTGCTTGTACATGAGCTTCTTCACTTACAGTCATGTAAAGGGTTGGGTATATGCACCTTGTAGTTTACACAATTGTGTATAACCCATCGTATATGAGACCAAATAAGTTTCAGCCCACATACACCTAATTACACAATTTACGCCCTAAATTACTCAAAATTTGAAACCTAATTTAAAAATGTAATCCACTAGAAATGAAGAGGAGGGGAAGAGAAATTACCTGGTCTAGACAGTTTCTGATTTCGTCTGCTAACACTCTCATAATCACTAGTTGAATCTCGGAGGTATTTTGATCCAATTCTAACTATTTGGGTAAAAAATCAAAATGACATAGTAATTTTTGGTTTTTGTTACTGTTTATAACAATTTTTACCCACTTTCTATAGTTTTGAGTCATTTTTTCGCCTAATAGACTAGTACAGAAGTGGATTGAGTTGGTTTTTTGTATTTTTCACCAGGGATTCTTATGGATTTCAATGTTATGGTTACCATTAGTCACCACAGGAAAATATTTTCACTACCCATCATATAGGATAGGTATCCATTCCATCATGAATTTTCACATCGTCCTATAACTATCACTTTTTATGCCTTAGGTACGAACCCATTTGTTGCGACACAAAACCTTCCATCTGCTATAATTAGTGTCATTATCAAGTGGTAGAGACTTACTGAACATGGGTGCCCTAGTTAGATCCTCTATTGCATTTGGTGCCCATGCAGATATTTTTCCTAGCACCAAGAGTCATTTATAGCTAGTACATGACTTTATGTTGAGCCTCATTTCTCACTCATAAATATGTTGCCTTATACCTGGAGGACTCCCAACCGAGTTTAATTTAAGCTCTTTTCCAACTCATCTTCAAAAAGATAAAATATTGTCGAGTGAGCTTGTCTCTTTCACACTGGTAAATTGGATTTGAAAGGATGTCTATGTAGAACAAGTTTATCCCTTTCTCACATCAAGTATACTAAATGACATAAAAAAGGATTTTTTTTGGCATTAAGTTGTGATTTCATCTCATGCCCTTGCTTTCAGTATTGAGCCTTTAGTCAATTCTCGCTTTGCATTATAAATTGTTTGCCTCAACAATTTTTGCATCCTCAACCAAGCAAAGCCTCGTTTATATCCTTCACAATTTGACACCCTATTCCTGGGAGGGAACATTCCCCAGAGTGTCCATCTCCTGCATGTATCTCCTTGCATTGAGCATAGGTATGTTCCACTGTTGGAACTAGTTTTTCTCACTTACGACACTCGTTTCCTCCTCTCTATCATAGCATTCATTTATGTATGAAAAAAAACAAAAAAAGACAAGCAGGAAGGGAGTATTATATTATATTGGTAGCAGTCATGCCTCCTTTGAACATAGCACAAAGTTATTTGAGTCCATTCATCATCATAATTTTGGAATTAGCATGGCCTTAGGAAGATGAGCTCGTTATAGAGTCTTCTCTATTGACCAGTTACTCTTCCAGTCCCTATAGAAAATTTCATTGATGCCTCATGCATCTCATGGTTTCATCATTCAGTCTATGTTGTCAGAGTATTCCATATGTTTCATGCTCTTGTTCAAAGGAATTATATCAACCTATGTTGGCCACATCTCATAACTCTTGACTTTGCATGTCGTCCATACCCTCAGTTTGTCTCAGAGTCACATGATATTGTAGTCCTATCATGCACCCTGGTCCTACTTTCATCATTGGTAGGTAACCTTGAACGCAATAGTAAACACTTCTTAATTGGTCGTTTACTGGGTGGTTTCCCTTGTGTTCGACGACAAGACATCTATTCACACATTAGGATTCATGCAATCTCTTGGATGCCATTAGCCTTATTGGTGGTTTCCTTGCCTTTTTCAGCAGGTTTCCTCATTGGATGCTATTTAGAGGGTATTTTTCTTGTCCCGCTTGCACTTAGCACACGCAAAAGACGCACAAGGTCATTGGTTCGTGAACATGTTCTTTGTATGATTTCCTCCAAATCATGAAGCTCCTGCTTTGTACCTCATGCTGACTGATGAGAGATTCCTTAATGCTCTCCTTTCAGTAGGTCTGCTTCCATCGAATTCAGCCCATTTATTTTGGAAATGGGACCTAGAGTCTTATGAGTACCTTGAGGCTTTCATTCATTAGTGGCAGGTTCTCTCACCATCGATATTTGGGAATACATCAATGTCTCCTGATCGACGGATTCTTCAGGTGTTCGACACCGAATCCTTTATTCACACTTGTAAGAATGTACTCAGTTCCTTGATACCTACTTTCATTATCAGTAGGTTTTCTCACATTTGTTAACGTTATACCTCAATGACCGGTAATCAAACGATGTCTCATTGTGTTTAAGCTTAACTCATTTATTCACATGATGTATACTTGCACCCTTGGTGGGTTATGTAAAAGACTTGAAGACACCAGTATTTCATTGCATATTTCCTAATTTGTTGCTTCCTATTCATTGGACCAGTACCTATATGACTTCAATAATCATGGGAGATCAGTTTGTACTCCATTGTATATAGATATTTTCATATAGCTATTTCGAATGTAACCACATTTGTATTTGCCTATTCATGGCCACGGAAAGTTGTTTGGTATATTTTCACATGGATCTACAGTGTAATTCTATTGGCGGCCATGTATGCAAAGTCAGTATAGAATGTAATGAGTAACCAGTTCTTCCGGATAGTTTCCCATCACTCCACTTCTGGGTTGTTTATAATTTATTTGGGTCATCGCAGATACTCCTCTGACCTCACACATTAGGGGGCATATGTTATAGAAATATTTTCCTCACCCTATGCAATCTTGCACAAAAGGCATTTTTCCATTTCCCTATGCAGACTTGTCATCCCTGTTTGTAAAATCCAGAGCTAAAAATGAATATTTTTCCACATGTATGCATCTTGCCTACTATACAGCATGCGTATACGAAGGTTGCACCACTACAACCCGCATACATCGGGATTTGTGCTAGAAAATAAAACTAATGTCAAGTTTCCATGTCATGACAGGAGATCTATGATCCTTGGCCTTCCATATACTGGAAACATTATGAATCGACCCTTCGGTTCCATTTTGAAGGCTATAAATGGGCCAATTCCAAGCTATGGAAAGAGGAGAAAGATTTCAACTTTGAGAGAAAAGTTACTCTGGAGAAATTATTTACTTCATATTGAGTCTGCATCCCTTTGTCCTTTAAGTTTAAACATAGTGTTCATCTCCCAAGCTCTTCCCTTATTGATTGAGAACCTCATTGCTTCTCTATTATGAGCTTGCCTTTGGTGGAGGATTGAAGTGGTGGAGGCCCAGCTGGAAGGAACTTAGTTTCTTGGTTTTGAACCATGCCGACACATAAGTCTGTGACATTTTCCCTTCTGTTGATCATATATTAATAGAAATACTCTTTTCCCATCCAAATGATATCTTGAAAATATTTGAATTATTATTCCATGGGCGTATTTTTCATGTTTATTAATGGATTATGCTATTGAATGTGCTAACATCATTTATTATCACCATATGCTTGCTTTTCTTGGTTGTTGAGGACTAGTTGTAGGTATATTTCTTTGGGTCAAGTGCTCAACGGTGGACTTCATCGAACGTCTGGACAAGGTAGGCATTTTATCGTGTCTTGCTAGCATATTTGATTTCATAGAATACTTGAGAAGAGAGTTGATTTCTGTAGTCATTTATGTCTGTTGTAGTTTACCCTAGCCATAGAGAGATTTTCCTCGTAACACATTTTCCCTTTGAGTTTTTTTTTCTCTTTTGGAGTTATTTTCAGGTGTTTGATTGCAAGAGTTGTGGGTGACCCGTTTGTGAATCCGTCCAGATCATGTTGGTTCTCTCCTCTTTCTCATTCATTTACATGTTTTTAATTCAATTTTAGCCCTTAATTTAAGAGTTTGGGCTCCTCCGGAAGCCCTAGAGCATTGAAATGGATCGGCGCTCCCTCAAAAAACCGAGGGGAGAGATGATCGAGATTTCAACACCCTAGTATGTGCACCTAGGGAGCACTAGTTCTATGTTCTCTATTTTTAAGGAGATCTAGGTGCAAAATTTGTTTATTTATATTAGTTTTAGGCTTGAAAAAAGGTAAATTTTCTTTGAAAACTTAGCTAATGATGATTAGTTCATGAATTTGCAGGTTTTATTCATAGATAATCATGATTGAATAGAAGGAATGAAAACATGAATTTTATGACATCGCTGCTTTACAAGACCCTCAAGAGAAGGCAACCTTGCAAAATTGTGGCTTACTAAAGTACTTCAAACTCAAAAATATGAGGAAAGAAGTTCTTTTAATCAAGTATTTGATCGGGTTATGGGATAATGAAAAGAAATCATTCCTAATAGGACCACACATGCTTGATATCAACATGGATGATGTATACTTCTTGATGAGACTCTCGAGGAAAGGAGCACCTATTCTTTTTTCTGGGCATCAGTCCACTCCATGACCGACAGAGGCATACGTTGCCTAGTACTACATACCAGGGTCACGCTTGGTAGGAGGGAGGATTGTCATAAAAGAAGTGATGGATTTATCTCTTTGATCCATCCTATTTTCTATCACAAAATAGGCAGGAAGTACTAGTGCCCATCTTACTTCCAAGTCCCATATATCTTATTCTATTAAGTGCTTGGAGCCTAGGCAATTCAACTAGAGTGCAAGGTTTTTAAGGAACATTAAGGAGAAGATCTCCAAATTTCGAATGGGAAAGAAAAAATAGTTTGGGTATGGGTCCTTATTAGTCTCATTTTTCCTGGAGTGAGTTCCACATATGCAACTGCATGTTGCATTGATAGCACGTCCTGCGATTGAGCCCCATATGGAACGATGGACTAGCCTTTCCCCTAGGTTGGGAAATGATCCCTCGGCATTTCGATTTATTGTTGACTTATTTGTATGGTGGAGGAATCTAGTGGTGATCGAGGATTTTCCATATGTTGGGGTGGATTTTTGAGGTAGTGCATATTTAGTGATTCTTGAGGATACACAGTGGAATGTATCAGGTATGAAAGATCATAACCTTGTAAAAATATTTTTCTGGTATTTTATATGTTTTTGGTTGTACGACGAGGGCTCTAAGTCATTTTTTTTCATCATGTAGACAAAGGTGTGTCACGTCCAACAGAGATACCAGCAGTAGGATGTTGCAAATATGCTCAGGTGGAGGAAGAGCATGATGTTGGAGTAGGGGGACTCCGAGAGGTGGAGAGGAACCTTCATGATTTTAATTTGGTAGTTACCTCCATGAGGATACGATATGTACCCCTACACCTTCATAGACATACAATTGGGGTCCCTGAAGGTCTTTTTCATTTGCTACGACGAGTGGCGAGAGTGGTAATGTGTTATGTTGAGCACAATGTGGTGCAGGGGAACATGCAAAATCTTCAAACACTTGTAGTCTTTATGATGATTCTATGGGCATAAATTCCCATGTTTTCCCTATTACATACCTTTGGATGATGTATTTTGACAAAAAAAATTGCTATAAGCTTATATATAAGCGAGTTTTTCAGTAGCTACTTATATTACATTTTTGTTTTATGTGATGTTTTTTATTCATACGCTTTATGTCCCAAATGTTTATCTATGTGAAATATACCAATATAACATATAATTTTCTAACGAATCCATAATCATATTGATCTCTCTTGATATATTTCTATATTCTATAAATTCAAAAGATCTTTCGAGATGACGAACCCTTAGGTGGAGACATAGTAAAACTAGGTTATGAATGGCATACTCACGATTTAGTTGACAAACTGCGAGTTGAGAATCAAGGTTGATAATCAATTGCGATATACCTAGAGAAGAGGCTTTGGTTAAAATTCCGATGACAACATGATATTTTGCAATGTTATTGGTCGCATATCCGAGGCAAATTCCTCCTAAACTCACTAACTCGCTAGAGTGGTAAATGACCCAAGATGCAAAAGCGATGTTCTGGGTATGTCGACTAGTGCCATATTCGAACCCGAAATAGATGGGAAAGGATGATGTCATCTGCACATTCAATCACAAATAAAAGTATAAGAAAATGGGGTAAAAATCATGCATGCAAAAGAAAAGACACACCATGTCAAAAACATATAGTACAATAATGTACAAAGAACACATGCGAGATATTCTATGCATAGTACTTCTTGAGGTAAAGCCCATTTTGGGGCTCACCGAGAGATATTCCATTGTAATATACTAACTCAAAGATGCCTCTATGTAACACATGTTTTATGATGTATGTCACGTGCCACATGGGTTCTAACTTTCTTGCCACCAGTTTGTCATGATCTTGATCATAGACTAAGACGAGATCTCCTTCTGCGAAAGAACAAGGTCAGATGGACTTATCATATTGATTTTTGATGTGTTTATGATATGTCTTGTTGATGAGAGAAACATCGCAATGGGTTTCATCCATATTGGTTATATATAAAAATAGTTCCTCTTCAACAAAAGTATGGGGTAGGATTTCTAAGATGAGTTTCAAAAAGGTAATCTCACATTCGATTGGTAATACTGCTTCGATCACGTATACCAACTAGAAGGGTGTTAATCCAATGGCAGTTTTAAATGAAGTGGGATAAGCCCAAAGTGCAGAGAATATATACAAATTCCAAGAGGTTTTGTTCACTCCCACCATACGATGAGGCATGGTTTTCAGGACTTTTTTGATGGTTTCAACTTGTCCATTTTCCCGAGGGTAGTAAGGAGATGAATTTTCATGGAAAAAACCTAACTTGGTGCACAATTCACCCATCATCTGATTATCGAAATGGGATCCATGGTTAGTTACAATATCTTGAGGGACACCGAATTGAGATATGATATGATTGAACACAAAAATTATTGCAATGCAACCATCATTAAGGAACGTAGGCATAGCCTCAGACCATTTAGTAAAATAATCGACGACAACGATAATATAACTGTGTCCCCATGTTGAGGTAGGATTACATTGCATGAAATTGATACCCCATTTTGTAAAGGGGTCGATGACAACAATGGGATGAAGTGGATTTGGGTGGGTATGTGCTTTTTTCTGAAAGATCTAATAGGGTGGGAATTTTTTGATGGCCTCAATGCAATCTTTGAATATGGAAGGCCAAAAATAACTAGCACATAATTTTTTTTGGGTTGTAGCCATCGTAGAATGATGACCTCCACAAGCTCCAAGGTTACATTCATTTAAAAATTGTTCAACCTATTCATGGTTTAAGCAAAGTCATAATATAGTATCAATTCCATGATGGTACAAGGTGTCGCCAATGATGAGGTAGTTCTTTGAATGGTGTCCAATGCGATGTCATTCATCATGTGAAATGATAGGCTAAAAGTGTTGGGTTTGGAGATAAAGAAGAATGTCTACATACCATGGATTAGATGTACTAATGAGGAACAGGGATTCATTGGGAAGAGAATCATTGGGCTCGGTATTCTCATTAGTATGGGGAAGATCACAAATTAATTCCACAAAAACCAACGATTTCTTAGCCTTTGATTTGAAAACACAATATCGAATTCTTGAAGAATGACGATCCATTTTGAATATTCCCCCTAAGTACTTTTCGATTCAAGATGTGGTACATGGGGTTCGAGTCTGCAATGACCATGGTAGTGCGTAATAGAATATAGTGGTGAAATATTTGGATGAAAATAATTGCTGCCAAAGCCAACTTTTCAACATGTGAATATAAGAGTTTGGGACATGATAGACTCTTAATCAAATAGCAGATCACATGTTCGGAGTCATCATCATCCTCTTGTACTAACATCATATAAATAGTGGAAGTAGAGACATCCAAATAAATTATATAATATTTCACATAATTTAGTGGATGCCAAAGCGGTGTATTCGTTAAATCATGCTTAAGATCATCAAAGGAGCATTGAGTAGTTGCATCCCAAATGAAAGGGGAATATTTCTGCAATAATATCATGAATCCTTTAGTGATTTCGGTGTAATTGAAAATAAAACGATGAAGAAAGTTTACCTTCCCTTGCAAACTTTACATTTGGGTAAGGTTGTTGGGAGGGGATAAAGAGAGAATGGCTTTGAGTTTTAAGGGATCCACCCTAATCCCATATTTGGAAACTATGAAGTTGAGGAGTCTCCCTGATTCAATAACAAAAATGCATCTATGGGGGTCAAAGATATATATTATAAAACCTACATCGAACAAAGATGGCTCATAGGTGACCAATATGGTCTTGTCGACGAGTCGAGTGAACTAGTAAGTCATCAAGATAAGGTTCAACGATATGTTTGATGTCATGGAACGCATACAACATAGCCCGCTAAAAAGTGGCTCCATTGTTTTTAAGGCCAAAAGGTAATTTTTGATAGGCAAAAGTCCCCTATGGGAAGATGAAGGATATTTTGTGTTGATCAACGGATAAAATTTCGATCTAGTTATATCTAGAAAATCCATCCATAAATATAAAATGACACTTCTGGCACAATTATCCTTAATTTGGTCGATACAGGGTGTAGGGTAATTGTCCTTTGGACAAACCTTATTAAGATCCCGATAATCGACACAAACAAGAATGGTACCTTATTTCTTGGTGACCATAACGATGTCAGAAACCCATTCGGTTAAAGGGAAAGGATAAATAAAACCATATTTTAATAATTTTTTGACTTATGCCTTGATTGTCGCAGTTTTTTTTAGGATGAACCAGGCGATTAACTCTTGGTAAGTTTTGATTTCATGCACAATGATTGAAGGATTGATCCCTATAATTTCTTCATAACTTCATATGAAGATGTCGCAAAATTATTTAAACAAGGCGGTATAAGTTTCAACTTCTTCAGCTGAACAATTGGCACCTAGTTGTATATTTTCCACAATACCTTCTTTAATGGATATGTCGATGGTAATCATGTGAGAGATATTTCCCACATTCCCCTTGGAGATGGTATCCTAAGTGAGTATAGGATATTGGGGAGATTCGACGATATCGCTAGGAAAGATAGAAGAAATATCTTTCTCAATTTCATCCAAACTGGGAAGAAATGATGAACGATGGTGGTTGTCATCCCATGGTTCCTCCTCGATACTAAGAATTTCCATAATAGATTCATCCAATTTAAAATATGTAGGATGTAATCAAAAGTATAGGAAAGGGAATCTAATCAATATGGTAACAAATATGTAGTAGAGACCTATAGATGTGGGTCATCCAGTGAAGGAGAGGTAGATTGAATGGCATCGTATTGGGCCTCTGTAGGACTAAGTGGCATAGTGTTACCTAGTGTATCGAACTCTATGGGACTAGTCAAGATCCACAGATCAAATGATTCGAAGGATTGATGTGGCATAGTCAAAATCATATTAACCGTTGCGATGTGTTGCATGGTTGGAGGAAGAGGTGTAGGGAAGGTACCCATGAGCGAAGAATATTTCAAGAGAAATACCCCAACACTTTCATAAGTAATTTTTGAGTCTACCAAGAAAGGAATATCGTTGGTTGTTTGAGTGCGAGTGTCGGGGGTGTAGTAATATAACTAATCGATGGTTACAATTTCACCCTGATGAGGGAATTGGACTCATTGAAAAACCGATGAAGCGATGACAATGATAGCATAGAACCAACTTCTCCCTAGCAATAAGTTATAATCTAGGGTGGAATATACTACTTCAACATCTACGAAAACAATTTTTCCTCCCAGTGGAATGACTAAGGATTGTAATAATCCATGAGGAAAGAAACCTCTTCCATCAAATTCTCTTAACATGGTGGCAGATTGATTGAGACTAGGTGATTTAAGGCCTTTCCAACAAGCCAAGGACATGACACATGTGGATTCCTCCTCGTCTAAGATCGTGCAATGAATATGTTGATTATGGACAATGACATTGATTTGGAAAGAAAGTTGGTGAGAGAATCATGATTTAAAATTATCCAGGTTGAACATGATATTATTGGATGACTCAGGATCTATAGCTCTGATGGCTACCAAGACAGTTCTCTATTGGCTAGGGTAGTGTTGTATAAATCTGAGAGTTGACATAGCATAAGGTGCTTGGTCCAAATATTCAACAATGTTTTATTTTTTAGCAGCACGTGAGTTAGGATTCAAGGTTGACTTTCAGATTGTGCTCTTGGGTAGACGTAGATTAGAGTCAAAGCTTGGTTTCTCAATATGGAGTGGTCCAAATGGAGGATTAAATCACGTGGACGGTGGATCTGGTGTAGTTCTAGTAGTTACTTTCTCCTTATCGGGTTTACTTGGTGGTGTGTTATACGTCGTAGTATGAGTGGTCAAATATACCCCATAAAACATGTAAATGTGTGCACTCGATGAAGCTTCCTCATTAGGAGGATGATTTGTGTTACTTCCTATTGGAGGTGTTGGATTTTGTGCAACCAGTGACTATTGTTGTCGGAAAGGAGGTGTCAATACAATGGGTTGATAATTTCCTTTAAAAATTTTAGCAAATTCATCCCGATGGGGATAGTCTTGTGTGTAGTGATATTCACCATAAAGGAGACATGGAAATTTCATTTTTCATTGCGGTTTCTTCTTAGTAGCAGGTGGTTATGCTTGTGTTTTTGGATTTTTGGTTTGATTATTATTTTGCTTAGGTTTATTATTTATTTTTTCCCCCTGATTGTTGTGGAGAAGTAGATTGAACTACATTCACTTTACATACTTGATTTGGACTGAAGTTTGATGAGAGTGGATTCGATCTGATAGTTGGGGCAGTGACTGAATGATTGGTTGTGACAATCTACTGTGAACTTGACTAGGTTTTGACGGAACTGATAACTCCATCTGAATGTTTGGTGGAGGATGGTTTTGATGGGTTGGTTGATGTATGGGGAGTGTTTGGAATCAATTCATACAAAGTACCAGATTGGGAATAGACCAAATCCAGATACTAGGAATGATCAATGGCTTCCTCTTCTGTAACGAAACCACCCATGGCTACATCATGAGTAATAGGAGGTAAAATATATTTGGTGAACCATTCATCCAAAAATTGGTTGGGAATGGTTTCTTTGATCAACCAACATCGTTGTCTCCATTCATGAACATGATCAAAAATATGTATGAAGTTGGTCTGATGAAGGGAGGTCAAAAGTTCTGTGTCATTTTCTTAATGCATAGGTAATTGGAAGTGAGTAATAAAATCCATGGAAAGTGAATTAAAATCTTGAAAAGTTTTGTGTTGTAATTCAATGTACCATTTAGTCATTGAACCCATAAGTGTACGCTGAAAAATATGTAAACAGATAGAATCATCCATTAGTGAATTTGATGAACACCATAGATGAAAATTCATAACATGGTTATTAGGGTCTTCACCAAGTTTTCCATCAAATTTCAGAATATCAAAAGGTAATTTGGCAGGAATGACTGACGAAAATGGGAGTGTAATATGGGATTGTTGGTTAATCTTAACAGATCCAGTAGATATAGAGTGGCTAAGAACAGTAATTGTCGATTGACTTGAGGATGATATCAGTGTGGCTGATGAACACCAATAGGACCATAAACTGGTTGTGTTGGATAATTGTAGCCAACATGTCCTCCCATATGGTGTTGATTTTGACCAAAAAAGGTAGGATTCATTTGTTGAGGTATTTTCATAAAAGAAGAGGGAAAACCCATTTGGCTCTGGGGAGGATAGTTAGCTTGAATATTTTGAGGCAGATAACTATTTTTCCCTTGAGGAGGGTAAGGATTTTTCCCTAGGAGAGGAAAATATGGTTGGCCTTTAAGACCGAAGGTTGGATTCGAGACCCCTAGAAAGGGTTTTCTAGAATGTAATCCATAAGGATTGAGATTTAGGATTCCTCCTTACAGGTTGGGGTTTGATGATCCTCCCTAATGTAGTTGATGAAAAAATCCTCCCTAGGGTGGTCCCCAGGATTCTGGGGGGGTTTTGGTAAACGAAGGTTGGAATTGTCCCCCTACCATTGGTTGGGTAGCAGCTAGGATTTGACTGGTAGAAGGGGGTTTCCACCCAGTCAGAATTTGTGCACCGAAGGACATTTTTCCCCCAGTAGGGATTTGTCCATTGAACGGGTGTTTCCCCCTAGTATCGATTTGTACCACTAGTAGGGATTTGTCCCAATAGGGTTTTGTGGAGTATATGAGGTTCTTGCTTGAAGAGGGATCGTAGGCGTAACCATCAGGGTACTCTACAAATGACTAGATAACATGACTCCTGTTTAACTTTTAACTTGTTCGAAAGTGGTAGCGGGATTGATCATTTGATTGGCAAGATGGTCAATAGGTTTTCCTGATGGTCTCGCATCTGCACCGGTAGTGGTAGATGCATGTGGAGGGTTAAAGAGTGTTTGACTAAAATTAAATTTTTCATAAATATCTTGACCTCATAGAGTTATCCATATATAATGAAAAGGAGTTTGTTTTGGATCTACCATTTCAGTAGAGAGGACATGGCTAGTGTATTCTTCATTGAAATTTGGTTGTATTGGTTCCATATCTAGTTGATTATATGGCCTTGACGGTAGGCTAGGGTGGTCTTCTACTATAATGTTACCTGAGGAGTCCACTCAGAAAAGGAGTGGATCATGAGGAATTTTCAAATTCATATTTGCAGGAAGGGTGGAACCTTCCTGAACTGTAACTAAATCTCTCTCTATATTTTCTAGCAAAGGAGTAGCAGCACTACCAACGTCTAAATGGTTTTCAACCTCTTCATGGTAAGTTTCTTCCAGTGAGTTAGGAGGTAAGGGCTTGTAGCCTTCTAGAGAAAACCATTTCATCCTACATTATCTATGAAGACCTTTATCGACTATAGTACCAATGTTTAAGTACAAATAAAGTAAACAAACAACACTCGCTAAAAAATATAGAAAACCAACAAGCAAAACAATGTCTTCTCTCAATGAACGTATTAGATGGTGATGAAATTCAACATCATGTGATCAAATCGAGAAGGGGCTAGGATATGATCGGGTGGACTAGTTACGTTGGTGGCTTGATGAACATACTTACAGCTTGGTGCAAGTTACCTCACGAATTTACCCATGGGTTACCCTCCAAGGATCCTGAGTGAGTTTGACCAACATTTGTTCCAGGTACAATAAAGACTTTCCTTCACCGTCACCTCATGTAAAGTCCCTAAATATTATGGACACTAAGGATACTAATTCGTATTCAACCTCTGGGAGGGTAAAATCGACAGTCAAGTTGGAACGAATGGGTAGGATATCAAGTCCAAAATATTTAAAGAGAATTGAAGGAAAATGGACTGGTAAACTCCAGAGGACCCTGAACAGATTTGGAATTGAGAAATATCTTAGACCAAATGAAAATATTTTATCCTCAAGAAGAATCCCCAATAAATGATAATAGTACTATCATTGGTTAAGATTTGAAGGGATAATCTATGTTTCTCTCCCGCACATGACCTCGTGTTTAATCTCTGTGTGAGAGGGGGATCCTAGCTATGCTTATACAAAAGTTGGATTTTCTCTCCCTATCGCAAGATTCTATGTTTTTCTTGAATGATTTGGAGAGTTATTTTCACAACCTATTCCAAATCTCTAGTCCTAGTCTATTTTTGGTGTAAAGATCCAAAAAAATAAAATTTTCTAGTTTTATTTTAATTAGCATTCATTTTCATGGTTGTTTGTTACAAAAGGGTGAATGATAGTGAAGCAGATGATGTTTGAGACTCAACTCCCCAAAAAGGTAAAATGCAAACTTTCTTTTCAATGAACTTCTAGCTACGTGAAGGAGAAGAGTTTCTTTTATTTTTTCACTAACAAACACTCAAGAATGAAAATTTTTATAGTATTTTGTTCTCAACAAGAATTTAAAAAATTCCCAAATTATAAAGCAATCTTTTTCAATATCCAAACCTAATGCATACAGGTATTTCTTTTTTTGATTGTGAATTCAAACTAAAATTTTCGTCTAATGCTTCGTGCTTTCTCTAATAATGAAAAGGGTTCACTACTGTGATTTGAAAAATAAGAAGCAAAAGAAAACAAACAAAGATACTCCCAGCAGTAAACAAGAGACCGACAGAAGAACAACTACCAAACTATTCACTCAAAGAAAAACACTAAGAAACCAAAAGTCACACTTTATAGTCTTCCAGAATTGAGTAAGGGATCAAAGATAATAAAAACAATATTGTGATCAATCACCTCCCTGATGAAAACCTCCAATCAATAATATAATTGAGAAGAGCAGAAAAAAGAAACCAATTTTGAGAAAAATGATCGATTTTGAAATAAGGAAACACAAACTCAATAAGAACTAAAAGAATGAAAAACGGAAACCTTGAGTCAAACAAAGGACAAGATCTAACAAAATAAGATCTTGTTCAGAGAAAAATATCCAAAGGCTATGCCCAACAAGTAAGAAAGCCTTCAATTTTTCAAAGAAAGAAAAATCGGTGCTTTGTTAGCCAAAGAACCAGAGCGTTGCATCACTCCCTATGAGATGGAAAAAGAGTGCTATATCTCCCTGTATATGAGTAGGGGAGCGTTGATCTTCCCAAAAGTTTCCAATATGAGAAATTCTCATAGAAAAACATTGTTCTAACTTTCATATGATGGGGATTCTTCTTCTAACATGTTTTAGGGGTTGTATCAAGTTTTTTCATGGTGTCATTCATTATGCGACACTTACAAAAAGAGAATTTGACACTTACGATGCTTTCAACAAAAGTGCGACACTTACGACATTGAAAATGTAACATTGTCGAAGTGAGCAGTTTTGATGTGTAACAGTGCCCCATTGCAGAACTTTGGCACCTTTGATGAAGAGAAATGAGTCATACGGTGACTCAACACCCTCAGAAAGTGTCTCTCACATTCTTGGAACCTTGGATGGTGGACAGATGGGCCTGGATTTGAGAAGACTAGCCATTATTCTGCACACATGGGCTGAAAGCCCACAGGCTAGGTAGAGCACCCCAGAGATTTTGTGCACAGAGCATGGAGGATGTTTCCTTTGGAGGAACATTGACATCACCTGAAAATGAGTTTGCACCCCTCTTTCTCTAGGACGTTTCCTTTCGATGCCTATGATGCCACCTTCCTAACTTTGATGTCACCCTTCTATCCTTGACATCATATTTGGAGGTTAGGGTTTGATGGATCCAGAGGTGTCTTGATATGTGGGTGAGGAGACACACCCTTGAGCATTGGATATGTGACATATGGCCTTGGAATCCCAACAAATTACCTTGGAGGAATGGTGTCACCCTCCTAGAGCATGATGTCACCCTACTAGGGTTTATTTCATGTTTTTTTTCATTTATGTACACTTTAGAGGAAAATTAAAGGGGTCTACCCTCTTTTTTTATGGAGAAATTATTGTTTCAAGGTCTTGTATAAATAAATACCTTGCCTTTACATTTTTCATCATAACTCTTCTCTCACAAGAGGACTTGGAACTGAAATTTTCTCCCTATTGGAAACATTGGCTCTTTTACTTATGTGTTATCTCTTGGAGGACATGCTTTGGATGTTTCTTGGCTTATTCTTGGTGAAATTTTTTGGAACTAGGATTTGTGAATGGTTAAATCTTAGTGAAATAAGTAAATATGCAATTTCATTTCATTTATTGAATGTTAATGGTATGTTTTACCTGTTCATATTGAAGCTATATTACTTGTGTAAACCCTAGGAGAGGAGCATGAGGTGTTTCCTCCTCTCTCTAGTTTATTTCATTTATTAATTTGTTAAGAAACCTCATCTAGGGAAAAATTCTAAATCCATAAAGTGCTACCACTTTAGGAGTTGATTCTAGAATCTTGTTATGACAAAAATCTAAATCCTAGAAGGGAATTAAGATTCGCTAAAGCCCAAAGATTCTTGCACTTTAGCATTTCTTCTTGAGATTCAAGAACCTAAGGTTCTATCACCTTGGATATCAAGCCCTACATCATATATGTTATTATCATCATCCTCCAAGTTACTTTTATAGTGTTGTTGTAAATGACTCCATAGCCCAAAAGGCACTAGTATCATTACTCTTTTGAAGGAATTTGATTAAACAAACTCTCAAATTTTATTGTCTAAGGATTTTACTAACCTTTACTAACCCTAGCTTAGATTAATCTATTGATTTTGTTGCTACTATTGCAAAACACTACTACAACCATCTAATTTACTATTGTTTGTTGCATAAAATAATCTAACATTAGCTTAACTCACTTAGAAATTGATTGAAATAGTTGATAATTGATCTATTGGATTTATGCTAAGTTTTCATTGTCTTTTATTGCAATTCTGAGATAAACTTATTGTGGTTGTTATAAAATACTATTTTCTGTTGTAGACTATTATTTTGTTGCAATTCTGTATCAGCTAGGATATATTTTCATTTTTCTATGTCTCTTGAGGTATTACTATCATATTGGTACTTGGATATTTCTATATATATGCTATTATTTTTCTTGTTCTAGGCAGGTACCCGAAACACTTCCTTTGCCTTAATTTTATAGACATAGACCTTTGACTTAGATAACGAGAGAGAGGGTGCTCCAATATTGGCTAGTTCACTTACTATCTGATCCCTTGAGGTTATCGAGGACACCTCCCCTATGTTGGACCTCATTCCATCACTAAAATGTGGGGATTTCCTACTATGGTGACAATAGTGGGTTATTCTATAGTTACTCCGATTTGATTTACTACTATAATGTAGGGATTTTTCAACAATGGACACGGAAATTGAGGCAACATGAAAAACAAGGAAAAAATGTAACACTACTACTCATGCAAAGAATATAAAACATACCCAACATTCTACCACTTTTTGTTTTCTTTTCATACAGGGTGTTACAGGGTTACATAGTCAAAAATCCAAGGCAGCAATGCCCATGGATCCTCTACACCAAGATAACTTCTCAGTGCTCATAAATTTTTTTAATGAATCTGCAACATTATTCAAAGTGTCCACCTTCATCAACAACACTTTCTTTTCTTCAACCATGTCTATCACAAAGTGATATTGAATATCAATATGCTTTGTCTTTGAATGATAAGTCGGGTTCTTCACTAGAGAAAATTCACTTTGACTATCACAATCTATCCTTACAGCTTGTTGTACCAACCCAATACATGAAAACAATATTTGTAATCATACTTCTTCATTACTTTCATGAGTGGCTGCCATGTATTTATCTTCTATAGTTGAAAGTGCCACTATAGCCTTTATTTTTCTCATCCAAAGTATTTCTCCTTCAAATAGTTTAAACACATATCCGCTTGTAGATCTCTTATGATCCAGATCTCCACTCCAGTCTACATCCACAAACCTATGTATATCCAATCGCGGTCTTCCCTAGTATCACAATTCATAGCTAGTAGTGCCACACAAATACCTGAAAACCCTGTTTACTACTTTCCAATGCTCCTTCCCTAGTTTTGACATATACCTTCTCAAAACTGCCACTGCATGTGAAATTTTTGGTCTAGTACAGACCATTGTATACATCAAACTATCAACTGCACTCACATATGGAACACGAGACATGTCCTCATCCTCTTCTTGTGTCTTGGGACACTGATCCGCAGATAACTTTACACCAACAAGAATAGGAACCTTGAACAGTTTACATTCTTGCATATTAAACCTCTATAATATTGTTTCGACATATTTTCTTTGATTTAACCAGAGTTTCCTCTAATTCTGGTCTCTTTTAATTTCCATGCCCAAAATGAAATTTGAAGCACTGAGATCCTTCATGTCAAATTTAAAGGACAATTGAGTTTTCACATCCTAGATAATCTCCTCGTTGTTTCCTATTAGCAACATGTCATCCACATATAAGACCAAATAAATCAAATGATCACCAATTAATTTAAAATACACACAATGATCCTCTTTGCTTCTTGTGAAACCAAGTCCCAACATATAAGTATCAAAATTTTTATACCACATCCTTGGTGATTGTTTTAAACCATACAGGGACTTTTTTAACTTGCATACCATCTCCTTATTCCCCTTCACAACAAATCCTTATGGTTTCTTCATATAGATTTCTTCTTACAAATCCCCATGTAGGAATGGTGTCTTCACATCCATTTGTTCTACTTCAAAATCAAATGCAACAACAACAAATAACATAAATATTGTAGAGGTTAAATTGGAAACAAGAGAAAAAATATCACCAAAATCAATTCCCTCAACCTGGGAATAACCCTTTTCTACTAATCAAGATTTGTATTTCTCCACTTTTCCTTCTTCATTCAACTTATTTTTAAATACCCATTTTCTCCCAATGGGATTTCTTCCAGTCGACAACTTCACTAGATCCCAAGCCTCATTATTATCCAAGGATTCCATTTCTTCGTTCATGGCCTTTTTCTAGATATTTCCATCCTCTAAATCCATTGCCTCTCTGACAGTTCTAAGATCATCATTAGTAATAGAAAAAGAAAAATTTCAATGGAAATCAGATGGAGTATACCTTTTCGGTATCCTTCTTTCTCGAACTGATCTCCTCAATACTAGAGTATAAGGATCTTCTTCTTCCGATTCATGTTCTTCTGTAGAGTCTAATTCATCATCCTTTAAATCAAACTCTATTTTCTCTGGTTCTTCCCTACTTGGTAGGAATTCATGTTTAACAACATCCTTCATTTCTCTAAATACCACATCTAGGCTATACAAAACCTTATTAGTTTTTGGGTTCCAAATCTTGTAACCTTTGATACCATGTTTATATCCAATAAAGATACACTTTTCATCCTTCTTATCTAGCTTACTCATGTTTTCCTTTGGAACATGAACATATGCATCACAACCAAATACCTTGAGATGTGTGAGAGAAGGTTTCTTACAAGTCCATAACTCTTGTGGAATATTGCCATTCAAAATTTCTGAGGGTGATCTGTTGAACAAGTAACATGCAGTACCCATTGCCTTTTCCCATAATGATTTCCCTAACTCGACACCACTGAGCATGCACCTTGCTTTTTCCATCAGAGTCTTGTTCATCCTTCCCACAACTCCATTATGTTGAGTTGTATATGGATTAGTCTTCTGCCTTGCTATAACACACTTCTTACATAATTATTCAAATTTATTACCGTAGAACTCTCTGAAATTATCTATCCTCAACACCTTAATTCTTTTCTCTGTTTGATTATCAACAAGATCCTTAAACTCTTTAAACCTATCAAAGACTTCAGATTTCTTCCTAAGTAAATATATCCAATTATTCCTCAAGAATTCATCTATAAACGAGACACAGTACATGGATTTTCCCAATGATGGGACCGACACAATTCCAAAACCATCACTATGAACTAGCTGTAAAATTCATTTTTTCCTTGTTGCACCAGAGGGAAATCTTACTTGATCCTACTTCCCATATACACAATGTTCACAAAAATCAAAATCTAGAGAGAAGTTAGACATACCTTCAACCATACCTTTAATATGTAGTAATTGAAGACCCTTCTCTCCGATATGCCCCAGTATTTGATGCCACGACATAACCTTTTCTCTAGAGACTGTAGGAGTTGTTTCTTCTTCAACTCCAATATCAGGAACAATGGAACTATTACACCCATCACTAATAGTTCTTCCTTCCAGCTTATACAGATTTCCAAACCTAACTCCCTTCAAAAAAACCATTTCTCCTCGAACCATCCTGTAGGTTTCCTTTTCAAATATTTCTTTTACGCCTACATCATCCATTTTGCTTACAGAAATCAAATTTCTGACCAATTTTGGGATGTGCAGAACACCAGGTAGTGTTCTAATTCTTCCATATATGAGCCTCAACCTGACTTTTCCTCGACCTATGATTCTAGTTGTCGATTAATCACCTAGGAAAACATTACCTCCATCATACCTTTCATATTCACAGAACCAGTCCCTGTGGGGAGTCATATGAAAGGATTCATCTAAGTCAACCGACCATGCCTCATGATCTGAATGTGTGCTTGAAGAAGCCAGGTACACATCCCCTCCTTCTTCCTTAGAGGTCTTTTCTTTTGTAGAAGGATATTCTTCAGATCCCTTCTTTTTCTCAACTTTGGATCTACACTGCTTCTTGTAGTGCCATTCTTTTCCACATCTCCAACATACCTTTACAAATTTTTCAGGAGATTTAGATCTACCCTTAGACTCAGATCTTCCACTTGAGAACTTAGATCTATTTTTTTCCTGGGAGTGTCCTATTGCAAATAATGTGTATGTTCTCTATCCTTCCATTTTTTGTTGTCCCATCTCCTCCAACAGCAAGGATGAGAGAACTTCATCAAACTTTAAGGTAGTTTTATTACTACTTATGGCCACAACTAGACTATTCCATGAGTCTAGTAAAGAACACAGTAAACTGAAACACTTATCTTCATCTAAAATTTTAATCTCAACAGATACTAACTGACTTACCACAGTATTTAAGGCATTCAAATTCTCTACCACTGAGTCTCCATCTCTCATCCTCGGGTTATACAACTTATTTCTCAGGAATACTTTATTTACTAGGGACTTAGACTGATACAACTTCCCCAACTTATCCCAGAAATCCTTGGTTGTAGATTCCTCTAACACATTTAGTAATATTAAATCTGAGAGACAAAGTTGGATTGTGCTCTTCGCCTTCCAATCCAATTTTTTTCAATCATTGGTTGAAGTTCATGTAGGTGCAGTACCTGGATCTACCGCAATCCACTGATCTCTATCCACCAAGATATTCCATATTGATCTTACATAGCTCAAAAATTTTCCCATTAAACTTATCGATATCCATTTTCAAATCACTCTCCATTTCATTTTACCTGAAAAATCAATACCATAGATCTCCCATTGTAACAAGGCTTATCACGGTCCCAAGCCAAACCCTTGACCACAAAGGAATCCCCCTTGAACCAACAAAGCTCTGATACCAAATGTAGATTTTAACCTTGTACAATATTTACTTCAAACATATTTTCAGTAAAAGAACATAAAATATGCAATGGAAAATACAAACATTACACAAAGATTTTTCCTATGGAAACCCAAAATGTTAAGATCCAAATATCAATATAGCATAGAAAAACCTCAGAATAAGTACTCAAAGCCTTGAAAAAGAGATAATTTCAAATAATAAGCCTCTTTGAGGGGGAAACCTCCTTTTACACCACATAAATGTTCAAGTACAAGATGATTCCAAATGAAAATGTCTCCTTGGTATATATAGGAGACTAGGAGGTACAATTACAACTAATGGACCCAAGCCAACATAAATAAAATAACATTACTAATGCAATATTCCCCAATTAAGGGGTAATGTGACACTATTTAGGGATTAACATGAAGCTCCCCTTCAGACAAGTGTTTTCCACAACGCTTGAGTAATTCTAGATGCTTCTGTATAAAAGGCTCATCTTCCCAAGTGGAATCTTCAATAGGGAGTTTCCTCCACTTAATAAGATACTCTGAAATGGATCTATTCCTCAGCGGGAGAATTCTTGTGTCAGTGATGGCTTCAGGCTCCAATATGATTTTTCCTTGCTCATCAAGTTCTAGCAATATAGTTTGAACTGGGATCTTGTCACCTATAACCTTCTTTAAGCATGAAACATGGAAAAATGGGTGTACTCGTGAGGATGCAGGCAACTCCAATTTGTATGCCACAGTACCAATATTTTGCAACACCTTATAAGGACCATAGTACTTTGGTGATAATTTATTTTCCCTCTTGTCTTTCTTGAGGGAAATTTGTTTGTATGGTTGTAGTCTTAAAAACATCCAATCCCCTACTTCAAAAATTCTTTCACTACGATGTTGATCTGCTTGTTGTTTCATGTGATTTTGTGCCATGGTCAGGTTGTCCTTTAAGATTTGGAAAACATTTTTTTGATGCTCGATGTGATCTTCCACTGCTTGAACCTTAGATTTTTATTTTAGAGAATAAGTGATGAAAGGAGGGTGGTATCCATAGAGTGCCATAAATGGTGTCATTTTTGTTGCAATATGAAAGGAAGTGTTATACCACCATTCTACTAAGGGTAAGCATTTGAACCATTGTGTTTGTTTATCAAAGACAAAGCAACAAAGGTAGCCTTTCAAACATTTGTTCACTATCTTAGTTTGTCCATCAGATTGAGGATGATAGGATGATCTATGAGCCAATTGAGTACCCAAACAAGAAAATAATTCTATCAAAATATGTCCAATGAAGATAGGATCTCTGTCACTTACAATAATCTTTGGGATTCCATGTAGTTTTTGAACTGTCTCTATGAATGTGGTGGCAACTGTACTAGACTTGAAGGGATGAGAGAGTGCAAAAAAGTGTGCATACTTGGTCAGTCTATCAACAATCACCATGATGACACTCTTTCCTTCAGACTTCAGTAACCCTGTGATGAAATCCATGGAAACCTCCTCCCAACGTTAACTTGGGATGGATAATGGTTTTAAAATACCTGAGGTCTTAATTGTTTCTACCTTATTTTGTTGGAAAACCAAACATTCTGCTATAAACCTTTGAACGTCAATTTTAAGTCCATCCCAAAAAATTCCTTCTTGACCCTATGGTAGGTTTTCAAAAATTCTGAGTACCCTCCTACTGGAGAGGTGTGCAATTCCAATAGTACCTTTTGTTTGAGTTGGGAGTTCTTACATATATATAAGCGATATTTGTAACATAGTGAATCATTTTTCCATGTAAATGTATCTGATGCACTGGAATCCCGCTGCAACCTTTGAATGAGAGTCCACACATTTTCTTCATTCTTCCATTCATCCCTTGCTTCTATTATCCAATTGATTTGGATGATGAATATAGCACAAAGAAAGGCCCTAACGTCTTCACCCTTTCTTGAGAGTGCATCTACCATAACATTTTTCTTCCCTTTTTTATAGATGATTTCAAAATCATAACCCAATATCTTTGTCACCCATTTTTGTTGTTCTTCTGAAGATAGTCTTTGTTCCAAGAAGTATTTAATACTATCATGATCTATTTTGACCTTGAAGTGCCTACCTATTAGGTAAGGGCACCATTTTTTCAATGCATGTAGTATTTCCATCATTTCCTTCTCATAAATGGGTTTGTGTAAGTCCTTTCCCTTGAGTGGCCGACTTTCAAAAGCCAGGGGCCTTCCTTCTTGCATTATGACAGCACCAATGCCATTTCCTAAGGCATTGTTGCACATATTTTGTCACCTAAATGAGAAAAATAAGGGTGCTTACAAGCCCAGTTGGGTCAGCTAGGCAAGACAGCAGTAGAGGAAAGAGTTAGAAGTGTAAAGCATAAAAGATAAGAAAATAATTAAACTAAGAAGGATAAAAGAAATTAAACTATAGTGCATAAGGACATTAGAACAAGAAACAACCAAGACTCATTCCACCAATGGAAAGGATTATATTAGTGGAAAGAAAACACCAAAGAGAAAGGGAGACTTTGGGTCCCCTCTTCCTCCAAGGGAGGGCTCTTGGACCCCCAAATATTGAGCTCTTCTTACAAGTGAGGAACTAAAATGAAATGGAGAAGAGAATCCAAAGCACATCCAATCTAGAGGTGATATGAATGGATAACTAAAATGGTGCTAACAGGCTCTTGATGAGGAAAGAGGATCCTCCAAGAGAATATCAACAGCATAACAATACAAATGAATTCCTTGAAAATGTAGTGCACCCATGGCCTCTTTTTATAGCATAACTTTGAGAAATTATTCAACCAACTTTTAGTGTGAACAAGGAGCCATTTAGGGCACCCTTAGGTCTTTGACCAACCACCCAACCAGATTCATCCGAGATTTGGATGTCAAATCGACTTGGAAGCTGAACCAGAAGTGGGTGGGAGGCCGACCAATATCATAAATGTGTATTTTTGAGGGATGTGTGGTTTTTTGTGTCCACAGTCGCGCATTGTGTGCATGTGCACATTTTCCTATGTTTCTGAATGGCGCATGTGCACACGCTCCTTGTGTAGTCTTAGCGCATGATGATTTTATTGCTGATTGTATAGTTTTGGGCCTTTTGGGAATGCATTTTTGGTCATTTTTGGTCCATGGGTGAACTAATAGATGTTTGAAGATGTTGGATTCCTATAACCATTTGCGAACAAAATTTTACTGATAACAGATGCCTCCTGATGGATGAGGTTAGGAGCATATGTATAGCCGAAATTCATCAATGTTTCTTCTACTGAGAGTACCTGTGTAAGAAATAGCACTGTGGGGAGTGTCAAGAGAGACCCATTGGAAGGAGAGCGGAATCTATAGGACCCAATCCTTTCCTAGGGTGTGGGAGAAAAAATAAAACTATGTACAAATGAAGCGGGTATGCCCCATGCTCGTGTCATGTAATATTGTAATTGAAGTTGTGTTGTGGATGTAGATCATTGCAGTGCCCTCCGGGGTAGTTTGATAATAACAAAGGACAATTATGATGGTGAACAAAGATTTGAAAAATGGTAAGGACACTTGTGAGAAGTGTCGATAATGTGCATACATTTATAGTCTATCAAATTTCAGAGGTCTTTGGCTAAGATAAAAAAACTGCAATAGTCGCAAAGTAAGACCCACTGTAACATGAGATAGTGTTGAAGTCGAATGTTATGGGGGTAAATGATAACAGAGAACAATGGTGTTTTTCCCAGTGTCGTCCGAGGATCCTCATTGTAAAGGTAATGAGATTCAAGATATTGTCACCCTTCTGGAAACATGATGATGTCGACAGAAAGGGAGACGCGACTCCAAGAAGCAAAGAGCTTTCTGAAATACAGTGGATGAGATTAGGAACTGATGAGGTATATGGATGAAGTCAAGATGCGGTGAGACATAATACTACCCTTGGTTGGGGAGATATGCAAAGTGGCAGCAACTGTAAAACTAAATCTAGTGCCAGGGGGGCGACTAGACGAGGATGAGTTGTGCCAGAGGCGTGACACAATGGAAAAACACAGAGATCAAAAAGGTATATGGGTTGTAAGATGCTCGGGGTTTTATGGATAGTGTCATTGATGTTGGGAAGTGAAAAATTCCCCAACCAAGGGTGACAAGGGTTACTTTTCCGGACAAGGAAGGTCGCTAAAGGCGAGAACAAAAAGCTATGAAAATGTAGAAAAAGGGTTTGTACAATTATCAAAAGAATAAAAAATAAGTTGGGACAACTGTGCAGATACATAAATGGGTGCCCCAGTGTAAGATGGCTTGGCCTCATGATGGCACAAGGTGCTTGGAAAAATAAGTGGAGTGTTGGGGCCCCATAGGCGGGTTTCTGTATTAGGGAAATGTATGGGGGACAATCTGCAGATGGGAAAACTGATGGTGGATGAAATGGATGGTGAATGATACTACAGAAGTGCAATCAACATAGAACCATGATGAGGTAACCTGGGAGTCCATTGGGTAAGTTAGAAAAATGAAGAGAAGGAGTATGTGGTTGATTCTCGAAAAATGCGTAAGACTAACAAGACTCCCATCTCTAAAGGGTAAAAGCAGCATGAGTGTCGAAATGCCAAGGGGGACTATGAATGGGACAACTCATGTGGGGAAGAGTGCTACCGAGTGACAATACCAAAATGCAGTGGAGGTGACGGTACTGTAGAGCCATACATATGGACCCTAAAGGTAAATGTTAGAGGGTGTTACTGGAGATGAAAATGATATTTAAAGGGAATGATTGCATGCCAGTATCGATGATATACCTAAAAGGGTAGTGCGGATGGAGGATGACCAAGTACCTCCATACATGAAAACCGAATACCTGATGTGAACAATATCTGAAGATAAAGAACATTTAACAGTTATTCAACAAGATGTGAATGTGAGCATGCGTACCTAAGTGTGAGTATGATAAAAAAAAAATGCTCCCCAAGGGCTGAGAGTGGAAAGTGGCCCAGGGAATATGATTGTGTAGGTGGTGGGATTCTGGTCTCGTGGCTGAAGACTCAAGGTGGTGGGGAAGGTGGACACTATTTCACAACCGAGGTTGCATAGGTGTGACGTGAGATGCCACAGATCATACTGCGATACTTGTATTTCAGGGTGGAATTATGGAATGATCAAGAGATGGTGTTACCCCCAAGAGAGGTGTTCGACCACATAGGTATGATGTGATATTTTGATTTTTTAGATAGTATAGCATGTATATTTTTATGTATGATTGGATGTTGATGCTATCATTTGTTTTTTGTATGTGCATATGTGGGGCCTCGTAGGTGTGAGGTTGAGATGGTTAGAGTGCCATCTCGCCAAGGGCTAGTGAGACCTCTGCGGAGAGAGCCACGGGCAAGAGAGAGGTGATGAAGGGAGGATGCTAAGAAGAGACTCGTTGATGAGGAGAGAGAGGCTAGGAGACACTGCTTTGATGACCCTGGTGTAGGGTCGTCACATGCTCCTCCGGCCGAGGCCGGGGGAGAGTTTGAGGATATTCGTCGTCACTTGGAGGCGGTGCTACAGGGAGTACCCGAGGGCATGTGGTCATGGATCCAGGACGAGGGAGTCCTAGAGAAGTGTGTGGGTGTTCTATTGGTGTGGAGGACCGTGGTTCAGAGAGAAACAGTAGCAGGTGCTGCGATGACTGGGCAGTTTCCCCCAAGGTCGGAGGAACCGATAGTTGGTGGGGTACCACGTCCCGAGAGAGGGCCAGGTGGTGGTTCTCTAGAGGCACCATGATTGTCTCTATATGTATTTTTGTAGTTTTTGGTATTTATATAGGCCTGCGAACCTACTTGGTGTGGTGACGCTAGTTTTGTATCGATAGGGGAGAGGTGGTTCACTGACCTACGTATGTTGTATATGTACTATATATGTTTTTTGTAAACATTTTGATGGCACATTTGACCGATATATATATATATATATATATATATATATATCAATATACATTTTGGGATCTTTGTGATGTTCTCATGTGTTGTATGTTTTTTGATGATGATGTCTAATTTATATGTTGTGATAGATTATTGATGTTTGATGTATGTGTACTAGTAGCTTGATGTGATAAATGCCAATCTAACACTAGGTTATCCATGTTATTTGTTATTTGATTAAGTTGTCTTGGAATATGTGTAAATGCAATGAAATCAAAATGTCGAGATAAAAGTCTAACTTGCAGGCATTTGAGAAAGAGAAAAGGATCGCGGACATGGTACACATTGTTGAGCTGAAGGACAACAAGTTGGGAATCTAGTAAGATGCTAAGGTGACGAATATGATGGTGGCTAGCCTTGGTGAGGAGACCAATGACGACGGTGTATTATGCTTGGTTGTTGGTTGTTGATCCCAAACATATGCCACTGGAGTGGAGCAGTTCATGTGGGGGGGAATAGAAGACCCAATAGGCCGAAGAGAGATTATGTGTCCAATGGCTAGCTCCGTCTATGTAACAGATGTGGTAGGCCGATGGAGGAGGCATCTGTCAATAACAAAAATGGTAAATTAGATGCAAGGTGTGTGGAAAGAAGATTAAAAACTCTAAAAAAGCGTACGAAAAAGAAAAGCCTAGTGTAGAATGGCTATGCTTATGCATAAAATTTCTTTAATTACAACCCGTTGATGGGTTCTTTGAGGGGGTGGCCTTTGGCAGAGGCTAGGATGTATGCACCTTTAGTGAGTCAATGTTGGATGATGTAAGGTCCATGCAAAAGTGACTTGAATTTTCCATGGTCGAGTGTGTCATGAGCGATATCGTAAGCAAGGATGAGGTCACCTTTGTTGAATGAGCGAAGGTTGACATGGCGATCAAAGGTGGCCTTTGACCATTTTTTGGCTGCCTCGTTGTTCTGTAATGAAGATCAATGATCCTCATCCAGGGACTCTAAGTTTAGCAAATGCTACTCCATTGGAGCAGTGTCAGGTAATAGCTCAATAGGGATGCATAAGGTGGGAATTTCACACTCGATGGGAAGAGTGGCCTCAACCCTGTGGACTATATGAAATGGTGTGAAACTAGTGGCAGTTTTAACTATCGTGCGATAAACCCATAGCACAGAAAATAACATATGATGCCAATTGGTCTTATGTTTGTTAATCGTGCACTGCAACATGGTTTTGAGGACCTTGTTGACTACTTTGACCTGTCCATTTGACTGAGAGTAGTATGGGGAGGCGAACTCATGGGAGAAGTCTAACTGAGAGGAGACTTCAACAGATATTTCATTCTCAAAGTGTTTCCCGTGATCAGAGACTAGCTGTAGTGGGACTCCAAAGTGGGAGATGATGTGGTTAAAGAAGAAGCATGTTGTGTTGTCAGCGGTGTTGTTAAATGTAGGCATGGCTTCAGCCCACTTAGTGAAGTAATTGACTGCAAGGACAATGTATTTATGTCCATTGCTGGATGGAGGGTTACAAGTCATGAAGTTTATGCCCCATTTGCAAACAGGGCCAGCAGTAATGACCGGGTGTAGAAGAGAAGGTGGTTCTCATGCCTTGTTAGCATAAATATGACATTTTTCACATCGCTTCACAGCATGGATGCAATCGTGAAACAACGTAGGCCACAAATAACCGGTGTGAATGATTTTTTGAGCAGTGGACATCCCAGAGAGGTGACCCCCACAAGCGTCATTGTGGTAGTCATTCAAGACTCGATTGGCCTCGTCGATAGTCAAACGTCGATGGAGTACAGTGTCAACCCCTCGCCGATATAAGATATCACCGATAAGTAGGTAGCGGGGAGCCTGGTGATGAATACATCAATGATCGTCTCGAGAGAGGTGGTTTCTAAATTTTTGTGTTCGGAAGTAGACAAAAAGATCGTCGTACCAAGGGTCATCCGAGGAGATGTAAAAGAGATGTTCATTGGGGAATTTGGAATTGACAGGGGTATGGGTGGTATTGGAGGGAAATGTCCTGATGAATTTGGTGAGGGCGAGGGATTTCTTTCTCTTGGGTGTTGAAAATTCGAGGTCGTACTTCTGAATGATCCAGGGGATCAAATTTTGCTTAAAATTCAAAGTGCTCGGAATCACTTCAAATCAAATGAGATCATAGACCTCGTCATTAAGAACCCAACGCAACTTTTTTGGGTTCAAACGGATGTCGGGAGCGAGCGATATCGCATTCTGTTCAAAATGACAAACAGGTAAAAAAAAAGGGATGCTAACTGTACAGTCTGTACGGCTGTTGACGTGGCAGTCTGTATGACACATGGTAGAGCTGAGTGGAAGACAGTTGGAAGATGTGGACAAATGACATTGTGACATGTGGTAGTATTTGGTTGGTTGTACAGTGCCACGTGGCCCAGTCATGCGCTTCCACGTGGCACCCTGTTATTGGTTGCTTGTATAAAATCTTATTGGAGTCCACCGGGTTCGACCCTGTGACCTCCACCCACGTATAACCTTTGCAAAGTGTGCATTGCCAATGCACCACACAATATTCCTTATTATATATATGGTTTCACATAAATTTAAGTCTGAGTTTGTTGTATGTTGGCGCGGGGGTCCGGGCTGGGGCTTAGCCCCAGCCCCCGGTCACATATTTTGTTGCCATATGACCATTGTTATATCGTCGACATGCGCGCGTGGGTATGCGTTTTTTGTTTGGATTTGAATTCGGTTCAAACGGTTATGTAAACCAACACCTGCCACTTGTCACGACCACACTTGGCCCTTATTCTTTAAACGCACGGTCACATGGGTCATACGAACACGACCTTGGCGGTTAGGGGCTAGGTGTGCCCGTAACCATCCTACAGTTCGCACCATTTGTGTGGTTGCACCCAGTGCTGAGTTTTAACGCTTAAATATGCATGGGGGCTAGGTTGAGCCAACAAGGGTGCAATTTGTAGATGCGGAGACAACAAGTTTGAAGGGGGACTTCCAGGAAGCCTATCTTCTTCAATTTTTGGCCAAACGAGGTGCCAAAAAAGCCCAGTTAGGGGTTTTTGGACGTTTTGAATCCATTGGAGCAGTCTATTTGGAATTTTGAGCATTGTAAAGCACATTTTTTATCACTTTGAGAAAATAATACAAAAGATCCATTGGAAGCTGGACCAGGAGATGTAGCCCAAGAGAGGGGTGAACTCCTTTATCATTTGTTGTGTTATGTGTTTTATGTTCACTATTATTGTTATTGTTTATATGCATCTTTGATGATTAATTTATATAAAATTTGTGTTGCAAAGTTGATCCATTTTCATTTTAACACATAAAATTTAACTTGCAAATAATTTCAAGAATACAAGTCTTCTTCATTTTTAGATCAACTTGGTATCAGAGCATAGGTTTTTGAAGACTTGATTATTTGCAAGTGTTTTGTTTTCTGATGCTCACAAGTTTGAAACTCACAAGAGGAGAAGGTCAACATGTAGAGCCAAGTTATCATCCTTCAAGGAGGAAGCTTATATCATCACCACAAGTTTCAAGGAGGAATTCACCAAGTATGGCTCATGAAGAGAGTCGTGAACATATTCCTGCAGAAGATGAAGATCTCATAAAGGTTGTCATGGAAATGAGAGAGATGATGAAAATCTTGATGGAAAGGAATACAGGATTGCAAGGTGAAGGCTCCAACCCTTCAAATCATAAGGGAGACAGTGGTGATAAAAACTCCAAATGGAAATGGAGGGAATGGTGCTTCTCCACCACCCTCACCTCCATCTTCTTCTTCTTCTACCAATTCAAGACCTCTTCCTAATTCTCCAAAAGGACATGGTAAAACTCCTTCACAAATTCCTATGTTAAAGCTTGATATTAAATTCGAATTGCCAATGTACAATGGAGAAGTAAATGCTAAGAAATTAGATAATTGGATTCATCGGATTGAGGTGTATTGTAGGATACAAAAAATTCAAGATGATGAAACTAAGATTCAGCTTGCTTCTTTAAGATTGGATAGTGCAACACTCATTTGGTGGGAATCCAAGACTCAGGAGGACATGAAGAAACATGGTAAAATTTTAACCTCTTGGAATGATTTTATTGTTGCAATTAAAAGACAATTTTACCCATTGGCATATATGCAAAAAGCTACTATGGATTGGCAAAATTTCAGACAAGCTAAAGGAAAAAATGTACAAAGATTTACTCAAGAATTTAGGAGAAGAGCTTTGGTTTTGCGAGTAGACTTGTCTTCTCAAGAAACTTTACTCAAATACATTGGAGCTTTACATAGTTATTTGAGACATACAATACTCATGTTTAATCCTTCAAATCTAGATGAAGTTTGTATTCAAGCCACTCATTTGGAAGCAAGGGGAAGGAACGAAACTCATGAGGGTAACAAGAAGCCTTTCAGCCATGGAGACAAAGGAAAGAGGAAGTTCAAGGGCAATGGAAAAAACAATGTTGTTGTTAAGAAAGAGGGAGAAATATTCACATGCAAACATTGTTCAAAAGATGGCCATGATGAAGACCATTGTTGGAAACTTCATCCTGAAAGAAGACCCAAAAAGTTTGGCAACAAAGGGAATTCAAAGACTGTTGCAACCATACAACATGATTTAGGTTTTGATT